>CM035118.1:61162124-61762124 GCA_020205555.1 Panax stipuleanatus
TAGAGGGATCTCAACCTTTAGCCTTAATTTACAGAATTTATTATAAGGTTATGAAAACCAATTTAAATATTCACGCACTTAGTAAAAGTCCTAAAGATCATACTGTTTTAATTCAGAGTAGTACTAATAACGCCAATATTCAAACACCAAAAACTATTCTTTGGAAAGACGTTACGTTACCTAGTCAATGGATTCTTCCCCAAGAAGTTCCACAAAAACCGGTTAATAATAATTTATTAAATCTGGAAAATATTAAACAATTTTCTGATGGTACGGTTCGAATCAGTTTTGAACGTACTAGAAGACCTTTTATTATTGAAGAATTTACCAGTTCTTCAGTCCCTTCTACCTCCAGAAGAGACACTGAAGTTTTAAGTGACTTTTCTATCCCTGATGTTAAATTGAAAGGTGTGTTGAACCAGGGGCAGACAAGTCATCCTTGTTATACTCTTGCCTTTCAGGCGGATGGAGAACAAGAAGATGTATCTCCTACCGTTTCGGTCGGACCTTCTCTCTCTGATTTTGATGCCCCAATTAATCACCAATTAAGAGTCATTACTAAAGTCTCTAAATTGGATTGGGACAGTCTTGTTGGTGATTTTAATTCAAAAGCAAATCAACAAAAACGTCATGTTTTCAAAAATATGTACGATAAACCTGATAGAGATAAAATTGTCCATAATTGGAAAAAATTTATTAAGCTCACAAGAGAGAACCTTACATTTTATGATTGGTATGATAAGCATCATTCTCAGTGTAAAGTTCTTACAAAATCTCAATGGGTAAAAGAAGATAAATCTAAAACTTTAGCTTCTCATCCTCCCCTTGAAACTATTCTTTTACAAGTTAAAAATGACTCTGTTATTGCTAGTCCTTTCAAAGTAGCTGATGGTAAAATTGATGATAAAAAAATTATTGAACAAAATAATTTCACTAATCAGTATTTAGTCACCATAGGTAAACAACTTGATAAAATAGAAGAGAAATTTGATAATACTCTTATTAAAAACCCTGATAAGAATCTAGATCAACCTTTAATAACTCTCCCTGATAATAGAGATGGAAAGGGGTTGCCTAGCAAAGATTCTGACTTAGTTAAAAGTATTGATAAACTTATTAAAAAGATTGGCTCGAGTTCTGGCACCGTAGCCATCATTGAGCAGATTCAAGAATCTGACGATGAAACCAATAGTGACTCGGACGAGATTTCTGAGGTCACTTCTGTTCCTGACCTTACTGAACAATTAAACAAGTTAACCTTTAATAACACTAGTATTACAAAAAAACTGGTATACTAGACCTTCTCCCCCTGATCTTCAGTTTGAAGAAAAAAACCTTGATAATCAATTTTCTGTTTCGTCCAACAAAATTTTTGAATGGAATATTGATGGGTTCAGTGAGCATCAAATTCTCACTAAGATGAACCATTTGTCTATGGTAGCCAATAGTTATATCACAGCATTTAATAATCTTACTCAACCTGATATCGTTGAAATATTAACCAATGGTTTTACGGGTGTTCTTCGCTCTTGGTGGGAAAAACACCTTGATGAGGACGCTAGGAATTCTATAATTCATGCTTACCAGCTGGATGACAATGGTCAGCCTATCTTTAGAGAATATATTGGCTTTGGTGTTCCGGATGGCATTAACACGTTAATTTTCACAATAATAAAACATTTCATTGGAACCCCTAGTAATATCACTGAGAGAATCCATGATCAGTTAAGTAATCTCACTTGTCCTACCTTAAGTGATTTTAGGTGGTATAAAGATGTCTTTATTTCACGCGTTATGCTTCGTAATGATAGTAACAAACCCTTTTGGAAAGAAAAATTTGTTAATGGTCTTCCTTCTTTATTTGCTCATAAAGTCCGAGAAGAACTTAGTAAAACTTTGGGCTATATTGATTATGATAATCTCACTTATGGTGACATAATTAGTTATATTCAAAAAATAGGCTTAAAAATGTGTATTGACTTTAAAATTGCTAAACAAGCCGCTAAAGATAAAAAGAAAGCTAAATATGAACTTGGCACTTTTTGTGAACAATATGGTTTGCCACTTATTGCCCCTTCTCGTAGAAAGCATAGGAAAAAGCAAATTGAAACACACAGAAAACGCAAGCATCATAAAAAGCGTTCTAGTCAGTCTAATAATAAAGATAGTTATTATGAAAAACCCAAGTCACGAAAGAAAACTCGAAATAAAAAATCCACTTCTAAATCTAATGATAAGAGTAAAATTACGTGTTATAATTGTGGTAAGAAGGGTCACTATAAGAATGAGTGTAAGTTAAAACAAAAATTAAGTCAGTTGAATATTTCTGTTGAAGATACTGAAAAGATTTTTGAGTTAATTCGAACTCAGTCTGATGAGGATAATGGTCTTTCTGATGTTCCTTATTCCTCTGCTAATGATGAAAATAGTCAAACTCCTAGTGAAGATAATGAAGTCACCCTTTGTACAGATAATTGTAGATCTGATTGTTGTAAAACTATTAATGTTCTTACCAAAGAGGATCAAGAAAGCTCTTTGTTAATCGAATTAATTAGTAAACTTACTGATGAAGATTTAAAATTACAGTATATGAAACAGTTAAAAGAATTGTTTTCTAAAAATAGTTCGGGAAAGGGTAAAATTACGAAAGCTAAAGAAAAACCAGTTATTAGTCTTAATAAAACCCTTGAGAGATTTAAAACGGCTGAAAAGGAAATCACTCTCCCGGAGTTAAATCAAGAGGTCAATAAGCTTAAAAAGGAAATTTCTGGTCTTAAGATTGAAATATCTGATTTAAGAAGAGATATGACTAATCTGACCTCCAAGGGTTCAGAACTTCATATTTCTGATTCCTCTGATAATGATGAAGACCATCCTGAGTCTTCAGGTGTTAAAGACGAAGAATCACTTCTGATGGTTCAAGGCAATTCATTAAAAAGATTAAAGGATATAACTATTCAAAAATGGTATATCATTGTTCGCCTAGTTATTGATGGAACCTTTGCAATTCAGCTACCCGCCCTTGTTGATACAGGTGCTGATTTGAATTGCATTCAGGAAGGATTAATTCCAACCAAGTTCTATAAGAAAACCAGTGAACGTCTTAATTCAGCTAATGGTAGTAGTATGGAAATAAAATATAAACTGCCTAAAGTTCATATTAGCCAGGATAGTATGTGTTTTAAAACATCCTTTGTTTTAATTCGTAACTTGACAGATAAAATAATTTTGGGTCTCCCGTTTATATATTTATTATATCCATTTACCACTAGCAATAATGGTTTAACTACTGAACACCTTGGGCAGAAAGTGGTTTTTGAGTTTATCACTCAGCCTAAAGAGAGGGACTTGAAATTTATTCAAGATGAGTCCATTTCTAAGTCACTCAACCTGTTAAACTGTAAAACTTCTCAATTAAAATATTTAAAACAAGAGATTAAGTATAAGCAAGTTGAAGATCTCCTTCTACTTGAAAAAATTCAAGACAAGATAGAAGAACTTCGTTTATTCATGGTAAAAAACTTATGTGCCGATTCTCCTAATGCCTTTTGGCATCGTAGAAAGCTTGTAGTCAAACTACCTTACGCTAAAGAATTTAAAGAACATCTTATTCCTACTAAGGCTAGACCTATTCAAATGAGTCATCAACAAATGGAACTTTGTAAGCAGGAAATTAATGACTTACTTGCAAAAGGATTGATAAAGCATAGTAAATCCCCTTGGTCTTGCCCTGCCTTTTATGTTAATAATGAAGCAAAAAAAGAAAGAGGTGTCCCTCGTTTAGTCATTAATTACAAGCCGCTTAATAAGGTCTTAGAATGGATTAGGTATCCCCTTCCCAATAAAGAAGACCTTCTTAGTCGCCTTAGTAATGCCACCATTTTTAGCAAATTTGACCTCAAGTCTGGTTTTTGGCAAGTTAGTATCCACCCTAGTGATAGGTACAAAACTGCCTTTACTACTCCTTTCGGTCACTATGAGTGGATTGTTCAGGCTTTTGGCCTAAAAAACGCCCCCAGTGAATTTCAAAATATTCTTAATGAAATACTTAACCCTTTCAGTCATTTTATCATCGTGTATATTGATGATATCCTTGTTTTCTCTAAATCAATTGATGAACATTTCAAACATTTGAATTCGTTCTTCAAAGCCATTAAAGTCAATGGTTTGGTTCTTTCACCAACCAAATGCAGTCTTTTTCAAGTTAGGGTTAAGTTCTTAGGTCATGACATTTACCGCGGTCTTGTTCGACCAATTCAAAGAGTCATTCAATTCGCCGATAAATTTCCTGACAAAATTATCAACAAAACTCAACTCCAGCGTTTTTTAGGATCCCTTAATTACGTTGGTAAGTTTTATCAGAATTTGAGA
This sequence comes from Panax stipuleanatus, assembly GCA_020205555.1. Lineage (NCBI taxonomy): Eukaryota > Viridiplantae > Streptophyta > Magnoliopsida > Apiales > Araliaceae > Panax > Panax stipuleanatus. The sequence continues at coordinate 61,166,496 of CM035118.1, forward strand.
AAAATCTGTAAACCTTTGTTTCTTCGTTTACAGAATAATCCTCCTCCCTGGACTGATGTGCATACTGCCATCGTTCAGCAAGTCAAGAAATATGTTAAGGTCCTTCCTTGCCTTGGCATATCCAATGAATCAGCTTTTAAAATCGTTGAAACTGACGCCTCCGAAATTGGCTTCGGTGGTATCTTGAAGCAGAAGTTAACTCCTGCTTCTTCTGAGTAAATTGTTCGGTTCCACTCAGGCGCGTGGAATCAAGCCCAATTAAATTATAGCACAATTAAAAAAGAAATCTTGGCATTAGTTTTATGTATTACCAAATTTCAAAATGATTTATTAAATCAAAAATTTTTAGTTCGTATTGATTACAAATCAGCAAAATATATTTTAGAAAAAGATGTTAAAAATATAGCTGCTAAGCATATTTTTGCCAGATGGCAATCTATTCTAAGTATTTTTGATTTTGATATTGACTATATTAAAGGTTGTGATAATTCAGTTCCTGATTTTTTAACTCGGGAATTTATTAATTCAGGTACCCCTCCAGTTCAAAATGAGTGTGAGAGGTAAAGATATGATTGTTCGGCCTCCTGGCCCTCTAGGCTCAGGACCTCCTAGTCAGAAGCCCATGGGAGCTGTAATCCCACATCCAGTTACCCCTCTTACTGTAGTCAATAGGTTCACCCCCCTTATTTCTGGTACAAAGCCCTTTAGTTCGGTTTTGGCCCAGCCCCCTCAAGTTATTGATCCTTATGCCTCGTCCAGTAATCCTCCTGCTGGTCAGCGTACTCAATCTGAGTACATTCCTGTTTATTCCACCAATTTATTTCATATTGAAAGACATATGAAATCAATTGATGACCCAGTTAAGTTGGCTGCCCAGTTTTTCCTAACTGGTTGGCATTTTATTCCTTTGGCTCCTTATAAATCTCTTATGTATTATAAGGATGTCTTGCTTCAAACTCAGTCAATTGTCATTAAACCTATTTATGATAGAAATGATTCCTCTAAGATCATCTATCATTCCTTATATATTAAACAGATTATCACCATGCCAAACTGGGGTAATCATCCATCTGATCTTAGACAGTTAGAAGGTCATGATAGCCAGTTTTGCTATTATGATTACATGGAAGCTTGGAACAGGGTTTTTCTGTTTCAAACTCCATCGTTTAGTCATTCCTGGTTTATTCAGTTCGATCACAAATTTAAAAGTCAAATTCCTCATTGGTTCGTTTTATGGTGGGAACGTTTTGGTCTCATTTATAAAATATTGCCAATTGAACTCCAGTCTGTTCTTAATGTTTTCAGTTCTAGAGTTCCTGTGGTGCAATCCAATTGTTGCATTCCAGTAATTCTTCATTTTGTTAGTAAATATAAAATTCCATGGATTCTTAGATGGAACTATGGATTTTATTCTCCGGTTGTTAATGTTGCTCTTTCTCCTGATAATGTTTTAACATCCGAAAATGATGTTTCCCGCTCTAACCTTAGTCAAATTACTCATGTTACCAGAGAATTTTCAGTTAAATGGTGAGATAAGTTTGATCCTTATCGCATTGTTGGTCAAGTCCAGAAGGAATTTCTCAATCCTTCTCCTATTCAATCGATTCCTCCTTCCAAGGAATCTTCCTCTAGTAAATCAAAATCCAAAAAATCTTCTAAGTTAGATTTTGCGGATATTGAGCATTGTACTGATAATGAACTCAAACAGTTATCTCGTCTTATTAAAAAACGAATGGATAAACTCAGTGAGGACTCAGTTCCTTCTATTTGTTCATCCTCTTCATCCCATTCCAGTCAACATTCTAGCCCTAATGATCCGTACGGAAGCATCTCTCTTCAAGATGCTCAGGACCCATTTGCCTAGAATTCCTACAGTTACTTTGGTCAGCCTCGTTGCAAGATGCTCCTGCCCGCGCAGCCCGTGCTTCTTTGTCTAAAGCAGCCGAAAGCAGTTGCTGAGTCATTTGTCCTCTTGTTTGAGTCTTGTCCTGTTTGTCGGCCATATGGCCCCTTTAGTTAAAAGTTAGTCTGTATTTTATTTTTAACGCGTCTGTAATAGTGTAAAGCTGTTTGTAATAGTCAAAAGTTGTAATAATGCTTTCATCTTTTGATAAAGCATTACTGTTATGTAATAGTCATTTTTGTTTTGTAATCATTGAGTTGTATCAGTAACGCCTTTTCTCTTCCTATATAAGAGAGGCTTGGTCATTTGTTAGAGGCAGGATTTAGTAATCCAATAGAAAGCTTGTGAAGACTTAGATTCCTATCTAACGAATCTTCAGCTCTCTTGCCTTCTTCCTTAGACATGTTAAGTTTCTATAATCGAGTCAATTTGTTGTAAGTAACCAAGTTAATTGTTTGTAATTATTTCAAAGTTCAATAAAAGTTTAGTTTTGTTTAAACTTCTGATAATACTTATGAATTGCTGCTTTAATTTCTTATAGTTTTGCTATAGTTGTTATTCAGCTTTATATATGCGCCACTCCTCTCTTCTCCTCTTATGCTTCCGCCTATTAATTTATTATTTATTATTATTATTATTATTATTATTATTATTATTATTATTGTTGTTGTTATTATTATTATTATTATTATTATTATTATTATTATTATTATTATTATTATTATTATTATTATTATTATTATTATTATTATTATTATAACCAATGGCTTGAGTTAGTACAAATCTTATTTCTTGGGATAATCTATCAGCTAGACATGTGGTGCTTCGGTGGTCTGTTGACCAAAATTTCAAATTGGAGGTTGTGTGTTCAATTCTTTGGAGTAACATATTTTTGAGAATTAATTTTGAAAAAGTCCATGTCAGCACTGCCACGTGTGCCACGTAGGCAGATCAACACACATGTGACACCTATGGGCTTAATATCTAAATTTTTAAAAAGAAAAGGGCTCGATTTTCATTGATCAAAAGAAAAGGGCTCAATACCCAAAAATACCTAAACTTCAGTTGCCACATTTGCATTTTACCCCTCTGCATTATGACCAGAGTATCCAATTGATTATTAAAAAAATTAAATACTACTAAATAATATGCTAAATTATGATTGATTGTAACGGGTTAATATTCTATTGGATGAAATTTATCTAATCACAACCAGACTCATTAACTCCATGCTAACCATTCCCTTATTTTATGGAAGTGCAAATTTAGATTGTTGATTTGTCAAAATTATTGTTTTTTAAAATAATTTCAAATCTTAAACTGAACTCTTATTCTAAAAAGGTTAACCTTATATATATATATATATATATATATATATATATATATATATATATATATATATATATATATATATATTTGAAAATAAATTTATAAGTTGATTAATTTTATTTCGAATATAAATTGTAACGGTCAAAAAACTGTTATATAAATTTATCATCATATATATCAACACTTTATGTATGCACACTATAACATTGCAGTGGGTTGGGAATATAACTTTTACATGTTATTTTATTTTATTTTTATCATCAAAATAAGTTTTAAATTCAAAATTATGTATTAACATGAGGAAGACATTCAAAAATAATTAATTTTCAAGCTTTTTTAATTCATCTCTTTCTTTCTTACATGAAGCTTTATATTTATTTTTATATTTTATATTTTATATTTTTTGTCCAAGTCCCATTTGAACATATTTTTTAACTGAACTATGCTTCAATATGAAGTTATGAAAACAAATTTACGTTTATGAATAAATAAAGGAAAATACTCATATATTAAAGTGCTAGTGAAATCTTAATTCAAATTAAATACTCCATGTAAAAGTATACAAGAAGATGGACTCACTCGGGGGAGCAAAGTGTTAGGAATATGCAAAAGAATGTTATTCCTATTTATATTAGATTTGATTATGAACTTAATGAATGAATATGCAAATATGTCTGCATTGATGAAAGCTGTAAAGTCCTTAATAGATGATAGATTATATATACAAAGACTAAGACTGAAAAGATCAAATGTGTTAGGTTGATACTACATGAATGAACAGCTTTGTGAATTCCTTCAAAAGATTACAATATACAAGGACTATGAATAAAAGATCAAGCTTGTTAGGTTGATCTTATAAAATGTAATAGATAGGCTCATCTGATTGTGGAGCACTGCACCAGCAATCGCAGTCTACCAAGAGAGTTAAGGCATAATCGTAGTCTATCAAAGCAGAACCGTAGTCTGTAAAGATAGCCGCTCTCGAAATCGCAGTCTGCCAAGAAGGCCACTTCGAGATCGTGGAGAGCGCCTGTCGAGCGTTTGCGAACCAAGGCAAGAATCATAGTCTTCACTCGAAGACGTGGAGCCTGCAAATCATAACCGACACAAAAATCATAGTCAGGAAGATCAGTCAAGAGACTGCAATTGTTAAGGCAGAAATTGTAGTCTGTCATATGATCTACTCTTAGAGTCGCAGACTACACACGGAGTCGTAGTTTCTGCAGAACTAGAGCCAGATCGTAGTCTGCAGAACCAAAGTCAGATCGTAGTCTGCAGAACCAAAGTCGAATCGTAGTCTGCAGAACCAAGGCTAATCATAGTCAGTCAAATGCTCACAATGCCAAGGAAGAATCGTAGAGACTCCATGATTCTCAACAGATGAGCATTCCTGAAGTGAAAGCGAAGATCTACTCTCAAGCATTCCTGAATGGCCTGGAAGCAAACAGAAGATTGAAGCACCAACTCTATCAGCAAGGCTGATTGAGAAGTGAAGAGCCATTCAGGAGAAGTCTTCTACAAGAGCTTATCAGAAGACAACGATTGCAGTGTCTATCAAACCATCAAAAGACAACGATCATAGTGTTGACTGCAACGATCATGGTGTTTGCCAAATGAGCAGCAGAAACTGATAAAGCACCTACAGAGATATTGGCCAACCTATAGAAGACAGACGAAAGAGATTGTCTATGCTCAGCCTCACCATGAAGAGTGACCAGGAGATCACAGAGCAGAAAGTTGAGAGAGTTGAGCATGACGAATCAGAAGAGTCTTGTAAACCAGAAGGGCCAGAGCAGTCAGCCAAGTTATCAGTTCCTGATGTGAGTCAAAGCAAGAAAAATTGTAGAAGCACTGCAAGAGTAAAGAGGAAGAGGTTCTACATTGTCAATTCTCAAAACACTCTCAGAATCGTAGTGTTGTCAATGCCAATCAACTTGCAACATCCATAGACAAACTACGACCAAGCACATGAAAGTCAGCATCAGAATCGTGGAGCTCGTTAGTCTGAATATTGAGATTCAGTAATGTCTCAATATGAGAACTGACAATCGAACGTTACTGATTGAGAGTATCGATGTAGTCGCCAACATCCTTGGTCTGAATTGAGGAAACAAAAAGGTGAAATAAAGGTGACTACCAACCTGACTTCTGAAAGTGACATCTCAGAGGTGTTAGGTGAAACAGTAGTCTGCTGTGTCAGAAAGTCAAAAAGGAAATGTCACATCAACTCAGCAATCTGCATCAAATAACTCAGAATCCTTGAAGCATTTCAAATAGCTTCCAACGACTATATTCCAACGGGAAGCTGATGGAGAGATATAAAAAAGCTGAAGCTTCAAAGGTGAAAAAGTTGTTAACTCTAAGTGAGTCCTACAGAGCTTAACAGAGAAAATGTCTCAGTGACAGTGAGACTACCATAGAGGGAGTGAAGCACATCTGATGAAGGTCTTTACCTGCTAAAGGCTTCACTCAACACATAAGAAGTATGCCAACAGAATGGCATCTGAACTGAGAGCCGGAAGGCCAAGAAGACAAGAACTAGAGTGGCAGACTAGAAAGCTAATCTCCAGAGCCACTCTACGATTTACTATGAACAACCTGAGCTAAAGAGAAGTAGATGCAGAGCAGAATCTGCACACAAGACAACAAGTGTTCAAAGGCTGCTAAGTACCAAAATAAGTCTACCTGATGTGCAAAGACTTAGCAGTTCCTCAGTGGTGATAGCGTGCTATGCTGAAATCAGATGAAGTCAAGCATCAACAACAAAGATCAGCTGCACCAAGGAGATGTATCAGACTGCTAAGTACTCAAGGATGTCAAGCTTAATGAACATCTTAGCAGTCCATCAGTGGTGATCAAGCCTCAATGCTGAATGCCAGAAGATCACAAGAAGATGCTAAGTACCAGAAGATGAACAAGCTTAATGTCATCTTAGCAGCTCAGCACCAACAACAAATAAACCAACAACCAGGGCCTGAGGGGTCCTTGTCTTCGTGACTAAATCAAGTCAAGTCTGCTAGGCTTGCTGAGTACCGGATGGTACAAGAGATTCTAAGTCTGTTGGGATTAGTCTATAGTTCCAAGTCTGCTGGGCTTGAAGAGTTCTTAGTGAACTAGAGTTCCAAGGCTACTGGCCTTGAAGGAATCTTAGTGATTCAGAGTTACCTTTCCCTAAGTGGAATCTCAGCTTGTTGAAGTGGAAGAGTGGACTAGGAGCTTTAGTCTCTGAACCACTTAAAACCCCTTGTGTCATTTACTTTATGTCATTTACATTATGCACTATAACTGCTATAACTGCTTACACCTAAACTAACATTAGAACTATGTTTAACAATGTATCCTTGAAGGGGAACTTAACTTATTAAGCTGTGCATGAACTGATTCTTCTATTTGTCATCTGCTAATTACTTAGCAATACAAAAAAAAATGACAAAGTTTTTAAAATTAAAAAGGATCTATTCAACCCCCCTTCTAGATCTATTATGTGCCCCCTGGGAACTAACGATTGGTATTAGAGTAGGTTCTTATGCTATATCCAAAAGCTAACGCTTTGAGTTGGGTCCTAGGCACAAATAAAGTTCTAAACTTAGTATTAGTGGTAAGTCACTTCTGAATGAAGATGAGCTCATATGTAGAAAATTATACATACAGGTAAATGTGCATATCCACCTGAAGCTGTCCAGATTGGTCCCTGTCCTTAAATGCTATTGCAATCAGACCAATCGTTGCCCATAGTCAATCAGCAGTATGCAGCCTATTGATGGGAAGTCAAGAAGCATCAAGAGCAAAGAATCTTACGTCCACTGTTCTGAAAGATGAAATGCATATACATGCAATAAGATGGTTATCTAGAGGAGAAAGAAGAATTCTTCAAATATGTATTTGGCTAAATCTATGTATTTGAACCTTGAGGTTCAAGGGCTTCAAAGAATTCAAGTTGCCAAGACTTTCCTCTTATCATAACTCCAAGACTCTGCTTGATTAATCTAAGGCCGTATGGAGCAACAAGCTGTCAGCATTGAAAATGCAAAGATATGCACAACAATGCCTCATATCATTGTGCAAATAAGTAGGACGAATAACTGTCAAGAAACTGACAGTGTCAAGGTATGTTTCCTCATATATACATGTGCACCATATTGCATCACCTTATGTGCCATAACAGTATTCTATCAAAAGATCATTTTCTTCCTAAAAAGGGAAAGAGAGAAAGTACATTTAAGGTTGGAAACTAATTGCTAACAGACTTTCTCTCCACCCATGTTTTAAGTTGAAAATAAATTTTGAAAGAAATCTAATATATGCCTTAAGTACATTACAAACTAAGAAGTTTAAGTTGCTCGACCTTTGCTGATGGGTTGGTATGTTTGTAAATTCATACAAACCAATGTCTTGTGCTTTTGATAAAACATAGAGTGTGATCAACACTACATGTGTATCTTAAAGGTTCTTAGAAACTGATCAACTCCGCAAACCAACCAGATGCAAATAATTAATAGAGCTGATCCTCACTCTGTGAACATTCAAAATCTGTGAACATAGCAGAAAGCAAAGGGTGTAACAACCAAAGAAAAAGATTATCATATCAAAATGTTTAATCATACACACACTCACAATCATGCATTATAACTGTCATTATATCTAAAATTGATATATGTATGAATATGATTGTTGATGCATATATGATGTAAATCCAAGAATATGAGGAACTAGTTTTTTTAAGAAAACTAACCTAACAGGACCCAAGTAGCCATGGGTACCAAGATAGAAATTCATTTAACCTGCAGGTACTTGGTCTATTGGTCTATCTGACCTCACTAAGGAAAACTGAAGCACATGACTTCAGTCACAAAGACTCTACCAGCTGCAAGTTCAAAGATCTCTCAACAATGCTCTCGTTCAAGGTCATCTAATGCCAGAGCTTGCTCCTAAAGATTAGCTGTGTCCCGAAGGATGAAGATCTCATGAGCTTAAATGGATTCCAAAATCCTTAGTTGATCATCATAAGGAAGCTGTCTATTCATGACAAGATGTAAAAGACCTTCCATGCTTATCCATGCAAAGCATATCATCTCAAAAGGAACATCAAAGAAGATCAAATCAAGGGATCATCAACTAATGGTGAAGAAGTATGAATCATAGAAGTAAAACTCCATGAGTACAGAAAATGCTAAAGTCTGAATGATAGAAACTACGTTCGTAGTGTCTAGTCAGCAAATCGTGGAGTAACCAGTTCTGAAGAAAATACTCTATGATCAAATGGAGCTGACTCTACCATGAAGATTCCATCTAGAAGAAGATATGCAAGGAAATCTTACTTATGCATGAACAGAAGAGTAGCCCATCTTTCTCTAAGAAGATAGTATCAACTATGGGGGAGCAGTGATCTGCTAAGTCTAGCAGCGCTCATATTGACAAAGGAGCATAGTGAAGCAAATCCTTCAGATCTCCCAAACAATGAAGGTAGCTATACTTGATGACAAGGGAAGAGCAATTGAAGATATGGAGGTGGTGAAGATTATGAAAGAGAAACTGAAGAGATGGAGGCGATGAAGATTATGGAAGAGCAACTGAAGATATGGAGGTGGTGAAGTTTAAGGAGATAATGAAGAAGTGAGATTCTTGCTAGAAATCCTGAGATAAGCTCAAGATCGTCAGAAAAAGTATGCAGACTTGCATTAACAAGGCCAGGACTTTAAAGTCGGCAGTTTCGTATTCTTGAAGGTATCTCCCTGGAAGGAAAAAATACGATTCGGAAAGAAGGGAAAACTAAGTCCAAGATTTATAGGATCGTTCGAGATATTGAAGCGAGTGGGTGAAGTGGCATACAAAGTTGCATTACCACCCGAGTTGGAACACATCCACAACATGTTTCACATCTCCGTGTTGCGTCCATACAAGGACGACTACAAGCACGTGATTTTTTGCGAGCCCATTCAAGTGGAGAAGAACCTAGCGTATGAAGAAATTCCTGTACAAATATTAGATAGGAAAGAACAGATATTTAGAAATAAAGTTATTTCATTTGTTAAAGTACTTTGGCGTAACCACGATGTCGAGGAGGCTACATGGGAATTAGAAGATAGGATGATGAGGGACTATCCCCATCTATTTGTGTAACCTTGTAGCAATTTCGAGGATGAAATTTTTATAAGGAGGGAGGATGTAATACCCGAGAATTTTTGAATATTATTAATGAATATTATTAATGAAAGTTGAATATTTATTCGAATATAAATATTTATGTGTTATGAGATAAGTTAACTCAATTAATTCAAATTGAATTTATAATAATTGAGAAGAATGTGGAGTTTATGATAAGCTCGAAAAATGCCTTGTGTGGTACAGTGATGAGAATTACGATGATTTAATTAATAAGTGGATGATTAATTAATAATATATTATTAATTAATGATTATTATGAGTAATAGCATATTAATGAATAAATAGTTAATTAATATTTTGAGATTAATGTTTGTTCAATTAATCACTTAGTATATAGTTATGTAATCACATATTGTATAGTAACTACAACTATATAGTATAAAGTATAATGTGACATTTCGATATAACTATGTAATATAAGGACTATATGGTAAAATGGAGTAAGTCACATGAATTACATAAATAAACCCAAGTAAATACATATTATGTGTACATTGTTTAATATGGAACCAAACTATATTATAAAGTGTAGTGTGACACTTTAGTGAGACTATGCAATATGGAAACTATATTGTAAGAGTAATAAATTGTATGAGTTACATAAATTATATGACCATGTGATATGTATAGCGCATTAGTGTGGAATTTATAAAATATTAAATTAGACTATATAAATAATTGATGTTAGTAATTATTCCAATAATTAGATATAATTCGAATAATGAGGTTTATGATAATATAGTATGTCACTATTTAATTAAATAATAATTTGGTATTATTAAAATATACATGGATTATATATTAATGTGTATACATGTACTCCAATTTGCTACCATGTAATATTGTAATGTCATTAAAATCCAAGTATGCACCCAATTGATTTTCAAAACCTAAGTATACATATATATTTATTTAACTTAAGTGTATTATATGTGTATGGATATAACCTAAGTGTATGTTATTTCATTCTTGCAATGCTGAGTATTAACTTATCCCATATTAGGAGTCCCTCTCTTCCTCTTTCACGTGAAAGGCCAATGGCGTAGCCTATCCCTCAATTTCATGGTAGCTTCAATCAAATGATGGCAAAGGGGAGTGGGTTGATGTGGTGGGTGGCAAATATTCCACCAAACATTGGTTGTCCATCATCTTCTTCCTTCATCTCTTGGTTTAATTCCTTGTGCAAAGCTTTGGTATGGATAATCAATTCTCTATAAATAGAGCTCTCCTCCTCTCATAATCAAGTTGCTAGATTTTTGTTAAGTTGTTATAGAGAGTGAAGTGAGTGTATAATCTGAAATTGAGAGCAAGCTTAAGACTCCAAGAGGTATAATCCTTATTCAACTTTGAAGTTTTAGCAATTTCAATTCTTAGAAATTGGCATAAATTAGTTGGAATTGATAATGTGAAATGGTGTTAATGTGTTAGGATAGTCTATGTACATGTTATAAATGAAATGTGTCTAAGCATGTTTCAAGAGATTTTTGAAATGGGTTTAGAAGCTCTGCTCTAGCAGAAAACTGTCTGGGCTGGAACCGGAGTGGCGCGGCTGCACCACTTCCTAGTACAAATAGGGCGCGGCCACGCCCTTCTGCAGAATCAGTTGATGATTTTGTTATGCTTTCTGATATAGGGAGCATGCTAGTATAACTTCATTATGATTATTTAAGCCCCTGAGATGCTGACATAAGTGACCTTGTATAGAACCACTTACCAAAACTTAATTTTTCCAAAGAAGACTTATAGTTTCAAAAGCAAACTTGTCGAATTAGAACACTTTGAGTTCTGAAAATTCAAGCATATTTATGTGGTCTATTTATATGTATATGAAAGCATGATATATGATGTATGGACTTATCTCAGAATCAATTAACAATGAGAGGGAACAAGTAGACTCGATCCAGAAGCTAGTAGATCTGTTAGGAGAAGCTCTTAGGGGAAGGAACAACGAACCCGTTTGCCCCAATCCTCAAACAGTACCAGTCACAAGTTTCAAAGATTTTAGCAGTGTAGGACCCCCAGAGTTCGAGGGTACTACCGATCCGATCATAGCTTAGACATGGGTTAAGGATATAGAGAAGGCCTTCACTATCGCTCGAGTAGGTGAAGACCAAAAGACTGTATTTGCTACGTATATGATGAGAGGCGAAGCCAACTACTGGTGGGAGGCTAATCAACAAAGAACTGGAGAAGGGATAATCGCGTGGGAGACATTCAAGACGCTGTTTTTCGAGAACTACTTCCCAAAAAGCATGAAGAATAGAATGGAGGTTAAATTCCTAGAACTGAAGCAAGGTGATATGACGGTGGCGCAGTACGCGGCTAAGTTCTACGAACTAGCGCGATTTGCAGAACACCAGGTAGGAGATTAAAAGAGGAAGGCGAGACGTTTTGAACAAGGACTGAAGCCTTGGCTGTTTAATAAGGTATCAGTTCTTCAAATTGATTCCTTTGCGACATTGCTGGAGAAGGCGATCATTGCGGAAGGTGGCAGTGAAGCCTTAAGTTTATATAACAAGGAGAAGAATGGTAAGAATACCGGAGAAGAAAATCGGGGAGGAGGTAGAAGCAGTGGAGGAAGTAATTTGGGAAAAAGAAAGTGGGAGAACAATAACAACAACAACAACAAAAACAACAATAATCAGTCGGGGAACTTTCGTGGAGGATTTAAGAAGAGGGTAGAGGGATGCCCAAAATGTGGAAAGAATCACCAAGGTGAGTACTGGAAGGGACGCGACACTTGCTACAACTGCGGCCATAAGGGACACATTTCGCCCAGCTGCCCGAAACCGAAAAAGATCCAAGGATGTTTTTCTTGTGGCTAGACGGAGCACCGGATTAAGGATTGCCAAAAAAAGGGAAGTGGCGGAGGTAGCAACCAACAAGGGGGAAACAAACTGATGATCAGCGGAGACACAATCCAACCGCCCAACCGCCAGGACCTTTAACATGATCGTCCAGGACGCAGTAGCTGCGAAGGACCTGGTGTCAGGTATAATCTCAATCAATGACATAAATGCATATGTATTATTTGATTCGGGTGCCACCTATTCTTTTGTATCTGAAGAATTTGCTAGTAGACTTAATACACCCCGAGAACAGTTAGAAGATCCCTTGAACATAGAAGTTGCAAATAAGGAAGTAATCCCTGTAGAATACATTTATCAAAATTATACGAAGACTTGATTCCAATTAGATTGGGGGAGTTTGACGTAATACTGGGAATGGATTGGTTGTATAACCATGCTGCGATAATTGACTGTCAGAATAAATGTGTGAACCTCCAGCCTCCGAGTAAGTCTAAGGTAGTGTTTTATGGTAGCTCATCGCTTAAGCAATCGTGTTGCCTCACGATGATGCAGGCCAAGAAATTGTTAAGGAAAGGATGTGTAGGTTAGTTAGCTTACATTGTAGATACTCGGAAAAAGGGAGTGGAAATTAAGGATATATCCATAGTGAATGAATTCCAAGATGTATTTTCAGACGATCTGACTGGTCTTCCGCCAGACAGAGAAATCGAATTCGTAATAGACTTAGCATCGGAAACGACACCGATTTCAAAAGCTCCATATCGTATTGCGCTAGTAGAAATGAAAGAATTGATGATACAGCTACAAGAGTTATTAAATAAGGGTTACGTATGACCGAGTGTGTCTCCTTAGGGAGCACCAGTGTTGTTTGTTAAAAATAAGGATGGATCGATGAGGCTCTATATCGATTATCGAGAAATGAACAGAGTAACGATCAAGAACAGATATCCGTTACCAAGGATAGATGACATTTTTGATCAACTGAAGGGAGTGAAGTGTTTCTCAAAGATCGACCTACGGACAGGTTATCACCAACTGAAGGTACAGGAGGAAGACGTACTAAAGACTGCGTTTCGAACCAGTTATGGACATTACGAGTTTTTGGTAATGTTATTCGGATTGACTAATGCTCTGGCAGCATTCATGGACTTGATGAACCAAGTTTTCAAGCCATACTTGGATAAGTTTGTGGTAGTTTTCATCGACGACATCTTGATCTACTCAAAGATCGAGGAAGGGCACGCCGAACATCTGAGGATTGTTTTGGAGGCACTAAGGAAGGAGAAGATGTATGCAAAGTTTTCAAAGTGTGAATTTTGGATGGAGAAGGTTCAATTCTTAGGACACGTGGTGGATAAGAATGGAATCTCAGTAGACCCTGCAAAGGTAGAAGCAGTAAGTAATTGGGAGCAGCCGAAAATGCCAACAGAGATAAGAAGTTTCTTAGGGTTAGCTGGGTATTATCGAAGATTTATCCAGGATTTTTTTAAGATAGCGACCCCGTTGACCAATCTGACGAGGAAGACGGTAAAGTTTGTATGGACAGACAAATGTGAAGAAAGTTTTCAAGAATTAAAAAAAAGATTAAGCGAGGCGCCTGTGTTGTCACTACCAGACGATGCGGGAGGTTTTGTGGTATATAGTGATGCATCGCACAAAGGACTTGGTCGTGTGCTTATGCAACATGGCAAGGTCATTGCGTATGCATCACGACAATTAAAGGAGTACGAAAAATAATACCCTACTCACGACTTAGAGTTAGTGGCAGTAGTTTTTGCGTTGAAGATATGGAGGCATTATTTGTACGGAGAGAAATGTGAGATATACATAGACCACAAAAGTCTGAAATATAGCTTCACACAAAAGGAGTTGAATATGTGTCAGAGGAGGTGGTTAGAGTTGATCAAAGATTTTGACTGTGATATTCTCTATCACCTGGGAAAGGCAAACGTAGTTGTCGACGCTCTGAGCAAGAAAGGAAGGGGGAAACTATTTCATTTGACAACTCAAGAGGAGTTAATAAGAGAGATGGAAAAATTGGAAATAGAGGTAAAAGGGGAGGAGAGGTCTGAAGAAAAGTTATTTGTAATGGAAGCTCATCCGACATTGTTGGATAGAGTGAAGGAATCACAAGAGAAAGATGAGGAGTGCGAGAAAATTCGAAAGGGGATCGCAAAAAATGAAGAAGAGAGATTCAGAATGGATAAAGACGGTATCTTGAGATTCGAAGGGAGAGTGTGGGTGCCAGCGGTAACCGAATTGAGGAAAGAGATTTTGCACGAGGCACACAATACGACGTATTCCGTTCATCCGGGAGGTACAAAAATGTATCAAGATTTGAGGCAACACTTTTGGTGGCCCAATCTGAAACGGGAAGTTGCAGAGTACGTTAGTAGATGTCTGACTTGCCAACGCGTTAAAGCAGAACACCTGTGACGCCCCCAAATTCCAGGACCGCCACTTGGTCTCTCGAATTTGGTTCATCACGTGCTCATGGTAATACATCGCAATAATGATAACTAAATATCACACAACCACAGCGGAAAATCTATTCTAGAATAATTTACAATGATTTATTATAATTATTCCCCCAAGTCTCGCAACCTACAGTACTTAATAGATTACATAGCAATATCAATTAACGACTTATTATATAATCTAACTTAAGCTTAAACATAAACAAATCCAGTCTTACTACATCATCTTCACACAATATTAATATATTTGAAACATAATAGACACAAGCTAGTTGGTAGCCTTGCCCTTGCCCTTATCAATGCCCGAAGGTTCTCCATGCTCTGCCTTAACTGAAATGTTTTAGGGAAAGCAAGAATGAGCACAAATTGCCCAGCAAGTAATATACAATAAGGGTGAACAATAAGATTCTCAATTCTCGAAAGGGTATAGCAAGATTTGATAGTTCAAGAATAACAAGAATATCAACATTCTCAATAACAGTCGCTAAGGACAGGATATGATTCAATAATAAGTCAATTCAAGATTTCAAATAATTGAATACTGAGCAGTCACTAAGGACTATGAACTTCTACTAGAATTGACAGTAATAAACTGAAAATCCAACAAAAACAGGTACAACAGGTGATCAGCCTAAAGTACCATCGTTATGCATAACAATCAATCATACTCAAGTGTGCACGTCAGGTTCTCCGACAATTTATATATTCCCTTCAAAGAAGGTTGTTCTTCTCAGTCAAATACAAGATCCCGCACCAATCAATTAGTTTGGGTCGCTTTTCAATAATATAAGTCTAGCCGAATCAAATGGCATAGACACTTTCACAATATTCAAGAACAATACTAAGTTCGACATGAATAATAGCTTTAATGAAATAAGAGTTCAAGTATGCTAATTCAATTCAACCGATTAAATAGGAAACTAGTTCGCAATACACAAGATAGGATACTTGCATAGTAAAAGAGTATAAGTTAGGAAACTTTCACAATCATAGCTTTCCTTGCATAAAGTAAATGCGTCGGTTAGGATACTTGCACTTTAAGAGAGTGTAAGTAAGAGAACTTGCCTTTAGCGTAGTTTATCCACGAAAAGCAATCAACACTTTCGAATTCCTATCGTAATACAGTTACGTATATATATGATATTCATTAGTCATATAATTTAACTTCACATTTTCTCTTTGAATATACGATCAACACATAAGGTAAGTTTTACCTAGCTACACAGTTATATAGAATATAATTTCTATCCTTAACGTTCCTTCTTTAGAGTTTAAACGCATTCTCATATTATATAAGATCTCAACAATTAGCAAACATGCTTGCATATTATTAATATCACATAAGACCACAATCAATACTAAATATATTTCATTTTAGCAAGTTACGGCATCTCCTTAAGTTAACCGTCAAAATCGGGTTCAAGTAACATCATATAATATCACGTAGCATGTATTCATATTTAAAGGATACTTTACATGCTTGTATAACTTTTCCAAATCCAATCGTACATGGTATAGGTTCTTAAGTTAATACTTAAAGCCATTCAAGGACACGAACTCATATGGTCTAACATGGTCGTTTTTAAACACATAAGATATTCATATAACTTGTATTAGTCATGCTCATGAGTACTCGTATTGCCTATATGTAGCTAGCATTGTTATTATCTTGAAAACATGCTTTGTTTATGCTAAACTTTAATCACGGCGACCAATCATGGTATATATATATGCATGACACATGAATGAGTCTAAGAGTACTATCACATGTGTCCATAAATATCAGAATTTAAATCTCCACGTATCGTGTTAATGCTCATGTGCAAGGCTTGTATTTCTATTAGTGAATCTTACTAATAGAGCCTAACATGTTCATGCTTCCTTACGAACTATATAAACACAAGTTAAGGCTTCATTCATATATTTCAAAGTTATCTAAACATGCTCATAACATCAAAATGACTATATAGCATTTACATGATCATATCCACCTTCAAACTTATATTTTTGTTAGGAATGAGCACTAGTTAGGTTCACATGTTCATATTTTATTACGGAACCAATATAGATAAGCTAACATGCACTTCATGTGTCTTTAGGTGGTACTAACGTGCTTGCAAGGTCAGTATGTAAACATGCTTTATAATGTTAACGTTCGTTTATGAAACTTTAAGTTTGTTTTCAAACTATATGTCGTTTGGTTAACCATGCATGCTAATATACTAAAACATGCTTACATTGCCTCATTAGGTTTATATATATGTATTAATCATGCTTCCATGCTTGTTTAAACAAAAATCAACCAATTAGTACATAACAGTTTTGTTGCAGAATGCAGAAAACTGAACACAGAGGCCGGCGCTGCAGCGCGGCAACAGCAGCCATATTCTAGCGCTGCGGCGCGGGTGGCGCTGCGGCGTGGGCTGCGGCGTGGGTGGGGCTGCGGCGCGGGCTGCGGCTGCTGCGGCGCTGGCTGCGGCGCTGCGGCGTGGGGACAGTTCCTGCAGTTCAGACTGCAGCGAAACCGACCCAAAAACCTCCCATTTTATCGATCTCGACATACCCATATGCTATTAGACTAACCTTTTAACTTACTAACACATATATATGCTTATATTACAGTCAATCGCCCAAACGATTCCCAATTTCATGAACTCCAACTAATTTCACGAATTCGATGCTTTACAGAAATTACAGAGCAACAATGGAAATGAAAGTCAAGAAAGCTATATAGTGGTTCCATCACGTATGTATGTTCATATAACAACAATATAAGGGTTCTACAAACCAATCATGAACCAATTTGGCATAATCAAAAATTTGAAGGAAACTTCGGAAATAGAAAACGAAAATGAAGAACAAAGGAAGAGGGGTTATACCTCTGCTAGGATTCCAATATAGTTTGCTGCTAATCCAACTTCTCCTACTGATATATGTGTATTGCTTTCACTCACCACTTATGCAAACTCTCAGCAAATTGAAAACGAAGAAACATGGCTGCTATTTATAGAAGAATCCTTACACAGACAATGCAATTGTCCATTAAATTGAACCACTAGATTGAAGCTTTGTATATCAGCTAAGGAAGAGTTGGTAGAGTGGTTGAAGAACACTGTTGTGCCCACTCCCCGTATCATGATTTGCTAGAATGCTGAGTTTGAGAAGGTAGGAGTAGGCTAGCTTCATGAGTGTTTTACGTGTACAAGGTTTGTGTCTTATTAATATGGGACAAGGCATAAAAATCTCAGCATTTCCAATTTGTAAACAAACTAGTGTTAATACTTAGGTTATATACACACACATATTTATTGTCACACAAGTTATTAATCAAGTAGCTCACATGGTTTAATAAGCCTTACCATATAATAGTGTCATATTACACTTCACATAATACATAGTCAGCTAATATATGCTACACATTTAATTCGCATGCTTGCACATATAATTTCTCATCTTATAAATTGAATATTAATTAATAATATACACATATCCTACATCAATCAATATAATTGTTAACCTCCATAACAATTTAATTAACCCTTATATGATTAATTATCACTTTGATATAAATCTTATTATATTTATAAACATGTTGCTCATTATTATTATGTTTCTTGCAATAATAATAATCACATATTATTAATCAATCCTCATTAGTATTTTATAACAGTTAATTAATATTCTTCGATTAACAATTAATATAGATTAATTGTTCGCTTAAATTAATATAATCATTCTTATATTACGTCACTGTGCCACACAAGGCAATCAACGAGTTTATCACAAACTCCACCAATTTCTCAATTATTATAATTATTCAATTATATATAATTGAATTAATTCATCTCATAACACAAAATCATTTATATTCAAATAAATTCTCATTTTCATTAATATAATTATTTAATAATATATGAAAATTCTCGGGTATTACAACACCAGCGGCCGAGTGGTTTACTACAACCGTTGGAAATACCGGAGTGGAAATGGGAGCACATTACAATGGACTTCGTGGTGGGACTTCTAGTCACGAAGAAAGGTTATGATGTCATTTGGGTTATCGTGGATCGACTAACGAAGACCGCACATTTTCTACCAATCAAGATCTGCTATAGTTTGAATCAGTTAGCAAGTCTGTATATAAAGGAGATTGATTCATGACATGGAGTGCCGGTGTTCATTGTCTCTGATCGAGATCCGCGCTTCACATCAAATTTCTGGAAATACTTGCAAGAGAGAATGGGAATATAGTTGAGGTTGAGTATCGCTTATCATCCTCAAACAGACGGACAGAGTGAGCGAACTTAGCCTCGTTCTCCTCCCCTCGAAATAGTTGATGCTGGTGCTGATGTCGACGTCTTCGCGTTCTCATTGTTGTACCTTCTCTTCTTGAAATCTCCTCCCGATTCACTTCTTCTACTATCATGGCCACGATAACCACCGGAGTGGTTACCGCTTCTGTCATACTTTCCTCCTCGCTGGTTGTCATTGCTCCGATGACTGCTGCCACCGGTACGACCTTGGTTGTGGTCCCTCGGTTGAACATAATCATTATCTCGTTCTAATAACTGGGCCCTGTTTACTACATCCGAATATAAAGAAAATTTATGAGAAATAAGGTATTGACGTATTTTGGGTTTCAAACCTCTTAGAAACATCCGCGTCATACGTTCCTCATTCTCCACCAAATGAGGTGCAAACCTGGACAGCTCCGCGAACTTAGCCTCGTACTGGGATACCGTCATGTTATTTTGCTCGAGTCTGATAAACTCTACTTCCTTCATATGACGAATACTTTCAGGAAAGTACTTGTCATTAAATAATTTCTGGAACGCTTCCCAAGACATCTTGAGTGCGGCAGGCTGGGTACGTTTTACGGATTTCCACCAGTAATCTGCCTCTCCACGAAACATAAACGTGGCGAATGGAACCTTCTGTTCCTCCGTGCATCCCAAGACATCAAATATCTTGGTTATTTGTTTAATCCACGTCTCCTCCTTGATTGGATCTGGCTTTCCCAGAAACTCTGGTGGTCCCAATTCTTTGAACTGCTTGGCAGTGACAACTCGCGTGTTGTTATTATCTCCACCTGTATGTTGCACACGAGTCTCCCTCGTCTAGTTTTGCATGAACTGCAAAAACTTCTGAACATCTCATCGTTTATCGTCTGACCAGCGTTATTTTCAAGATGAACATTGCCTTCTTGTTGCACGTTCTCCTGGTTAGTGATTAAAGGTGTCTCCACGGTCTCATTCACTTCGTTGTTAACATTCTCAGCTGCCATTCTCAAATACTGCCATAAAACAAGGGTTAATTAAACAAATAAACATATCACATATTAACCCTATGCTCCGACTGACCAATTAAATACCACATAAGCTTAAGTAGGACACACTAGCGAAGGATTTACTCGTCTCTCCCCTCCTAGTTCTATTCCCCGATCTCCGCCAGAGATCATATCCTTAAGCTCTGATACCAACTGTGACGCCCCCATAATAGGTCCAGTCAACCCAACCCATTCTGAGTCGCCAAATACATGGTACAGAATTCAAATACAAACTTTATATCATACGGTCGTGCAAAATATGACCACACAACTGTGAGTGTCAATACAAATATGTAGAAAATATTAAGATTCAAACTAAGTCCTCATTACAATTATTATCACACTATTTATCAGAAATAGTGAGGACTACTACTGCTCTAACTCGAACCATCACTCTGTCCCCCGACTAGTTCCCGCGACATTCTCATTTCCTGAAGAGGACAACAGATGAAAAGGGTGAGCTCAACTAGCCCAGTAAAGAATATTATGACTAAGATAATGGAAAATAAATTATCGTTAGCCTTCAACAATTCAGATAAAATATAATGGACAACCAATCTTAGATCAATATTCGCAGCGGAAATAACAATTCATTAGAAGAGTTAAGCAGATAATGAAGTCTACCATCTTCTATGATTTAAAAATTCATCATCAATATTTTATCCCTGTAACATCAATCAATATACATCTCGAATCGAATATTCATCTTTGCACTACAGGCCAAAGATATTCATTTGTATCATCAGTGGTCATGTTCATCTCAACACCTGTCATCTTTGCACTACAGCCAAAGATATTCATCAGGTAATCATTCATCTTTGCTCTACAGGCCAAAGATATTCAGTTACATCACCTTTTAAGACTGAGGATGATGAAAAATATATAAATAACGAATCCAGTGAAATAAAAGACAAAGATTAAGGATTCGTATTTTAGTTTATCCAATTCACAAATACTTCGTAATAATCAATTGTGGAGCAAAATTCAAGAATAGAGCTCAAAACTTGGATACAATCAAAGATAGTAACCTTAAAAAGCAATTTGGACAAATAGAAGAAAATTTAATTTTTTCGTGAATAGTGCCGTATACGTGAATAGTGCCATATACGTGAATAGAAACCCCGACGGAAAAAGTAAGAATTTCAACATAAAATCTATGACAATATTTCTGTATAATGATATTGAAAAGAATAACATCATTTACGAAAGAAATAACATCCCTTACCTCAAAAGAATAGTATCTCTGACTGGAATATCGGATATAATACCGAAGGAAACTTGCGCTGAATACTAATACTCAAAGTATTGAAATACTCACAAAAATACGCTCGATATTATAGAGAGAGAAAACTTCTGATTCTGGTGTGATTTTCAATTCTAACCTAAGCACCCTATTTATAGGAAAAGCTTAGGATGCCAAAGGAGACTAAAATAATAAAATATTATTATTTTTTTAAAATTTTCCACCGCCTGGCGGCTTTCAAAATTCTGAATTTTTCAACAAAAGTGGGGCCCACCCATTAAATAATATTTATTTTCTAAAACTTCAATAATTCATAATAAATAGCCCATTTGTCAGAAAAATACAAATGATGTGTCCTTTCCATAGGAAATTTAATTCTCTACAACTTTGTAGAAGGAAGTTTTTCCAAATTCCAAGCATAAATTATCCGAAATCCATAAACAGATGATTATCCACACCCAAAATACTGATAAAAACTCATCAACGCTAATTCCTTCTTTAATATCCACAAAATAAATATTTCTTATCATATAAATCAATAATTAATTATTCACAAATAATATTACAGAACTACAATATTGACAACTAGGTCGTTCCCAGGAAAGAGGGGGCCTTCCGATAAGGGCTTCTCCTTACTGGCGCGCAATTAAATAACCCCTCCTAGACAGAACTTCCTTAGACATTGTCAATAATGCTATCTAATAATATTATTCAAATAATATGAATTATTGAGTTGATAATGTGAAATACTGTGCAATAACAATTATTGAATCAATAATACCAAAATATCAACTGTAGCCATTATTGAATCAATCATATAAAATAGCAACGTAGCAATTATTGAGTCAATAAAATATCAATGTAACAATTATTGAGTCAATAATATAAAATATCAACGTAGCAATTATTGAGTCAATAATATAAAATATTGAACAGTAATTACTGTAACAATAATTGAGTAAGTTCCTTCTCACGTAAGACTCAATAATTCAAAATACTGTGCAATACCGTATGCTACTATGCAATATCATGTGCTACCGTGCAACACCGCGTATTACTGTACTTTAACCACCGGGTATTTCAACAGTACTAACGGTAACAACTACGCCGTTATTTTGTAAAAAGGTTATTTCTGTCGCTTTCTATATCCAACAGTTATTCCGTTGTGGGGCCCACAAATAGCTGCGCCGTCGTACGAATATTCCCCGACAACAAGAATATTCCACAACCAAACGAATATTCCCCGACAACAAGAATATTTTATAACCACTTGCTCATTTTAAAATATTTGCACCTTTCACCCATAACTTTTCACATTTATCAATCAACACCTTACTATTTTGAAATAATATATAAAGAAAATTAAATCTTTATTCATAAAAGTTGGGGTCTTACACATGTTATGTGTACATTGTGCAATATGGAACCAAACTATATTATAAAGTGTAGTGTGACACTTTAGTGAGACTATGCAATATGGAAACTATATTGTAAGAGTAATAAATTGTATGAGTTACATATATTATGTGACCATGTGATATGTATAGTGCATTAGTGTGGAATTTATAAAATATTAAATTACACTACATAAATAATTGATGTTAGTAATTATTCCAATAATTAGACATAATTAGAATAATGAGGTTTATGATAATGTATCATGTCACTATTCAATTAAATAATAATTTGGTATTATTAAAATATACATGGATTATATATTAATGTGTATACATGTACCCCAATTTGCTACCATATAATATTGTAATGCCATTAAAATCCAAGTATGCACCCAATTGATTTTCAAAACCTAAGTATACATATATGTTTATTTCACTTAAGTGTATTATATGTGTATGGATATAACCTAAGTGTATGTTACTTCATTCTTACAATTCTGAGTATTAACTTGTCCCATATTAAGAGTCCATCTCTTCCTCTTTCACGTGAAAGGCCAATGGCTTATCCTATCCATCAATTTCATGATAGCTTCAATCAAATGATGGCAAAAGGGAGTGGGTTGATGTGGTGGGTGGCAACTATTCCACCAAACATTGGTTGTTCATCATCTTCTTCTTTCATCTCTTGGTTTAATTCTTTGTGCCAAGCTTTGGTATGGATAATTAATTCTCTATAAATAGAGCTCTCTTCCTCTCATAATCAAGTTGCTAGATTTTTGTTAAGTTGGTATAGAGAGTGAAGTGAGTGTATAATCTGAAATTGAGAGCAAGCTTAAGACTCCAAGAGGTATAATCCTTATTCAACTTTAAAGTTTTAGCAATTTCAATTCATAGAAATTGGCATGAATTAGTTGGAATTGATAATGTGAAATGGTGTTAATGTGTTAGGATAGTCTATGTACATGTTATAAATGAAATGTGTCTATTTGTAAGCATGTTTCAAGAGATTTTTGAAATGGGTTTAAAAGCTCTGCTCTAGTAGAAAACTGTCTGGGCTGGAACCGGAGTGGCTCAACTGCGCCACTCCCTACTACAAACAGGGCACGGCCGCGCCTTCTGCATAATCAGTTGATGATTTTGTTATACTTTCTGATATAGGGAGCATGCTA
This sequence comes from Panax stipuleanatus, assembly GCA_020205555.1. Classification (NCBI taxonomy): domain Eukaryota; kingdom Viridiplantae; phylum Streptophyta; class Magnoliopsida; order Apiales; family Araliaceae; genus Panax; species Panax stipuleanatus. Next base: position 61,190,315 of record CM035118.1, read on the forward strand.
GTATAACTTCATTATGGCTATTTAAGCCCCGGAGATGCTGACATAAGTGACCTTGCATAGAACCACTTACCAAAACTTGATTTTTCCAAAGAAGACTTAAAGTTTCAAAAACAAACTTGTCGAATTAGAACACTTTGAGTTCTGAAAATTCAAGCATGTTTATGTGGTCTATTTTTATGTGTATGAAAGCATGATATAAGATGTATGGACTTATCTCACATACTTGAATGATTTTGACAACCTTCTAAGAGGAAACGTAGAGTTTCAAATACAAACTTGGTAAACTATGTGCCCTTTAAATTCTGAACTTGTGAGCATGTTTAGGTAGTATAATTATGTATATACATGAGCATGCCATATGATATATGAAGCTACTTTGTATGATTAATTAAACATGAGGTTTTTCGTTCATGAAACTAGTTGGTTGATAACCACCTTACATGTATTCTGAAAATTTTGACTATCTTGATAGGGTCTCATATGCCTCTAGACATGATAGAAATGAATGCCTAGCTAGTCATATGCATTGTAAACTAGTTGAGCATGAATTAAGACAAGTTGAACAAACTTCATAACTTGAAATACATGACTAAGGTAACCTGAGCATATGTAGTTGAGACATATGGACCTCATTGCATGTGTATATTGAGTAAACGTGAGGAACATTATAATCGAACACGTTAAACCTCGTTAATTAGAAATTATTAAGACTATGTGGAAAGCATGACATAAGAATCAAACTTATCATAACATGTATGTTTTTGCATGTGTTATCATATATATATGTGGGTGTGCAAGCTAGGCCAAGCATTGTGTAGCTCAGCTCTGATCTGAACTGGGAGCAGCGCGGCCGCGCCACTCCCTAGTTCAAATCAGGCGCGGCAGCGCCACCTTGTAGAGAAGTCTGACTGTCCTGTTTATAATCTGAGATTGATGTATGCTTACATTGTTAACCTAATCTTTAGTACATGTCCAGTATAGTGTATAAGTAACAATGAGCATGTTGTGATGAAACCATATTGAATTGATAAAGTATTTATAAACTTTCAAGTGTTAAGATAACGATTACGAACTATGTTATGTGATTTCATAGTGTCTTATTAACGAATGTGGTGCTATGTGTACGTAAAGTACGTAATGACGTACGTATAGAATTATACGACTAAGTTAGAATCATATGAGTATACTTGAATTTCATATCGAGCTTATGTATCGAATGTACAATGCTAATGAATATCCTATATACATAAATATGTTATAATAGGATTTGAAAAGCGTTGATAAGCTATACTTTGGTAAACTACGCTTAAGGTAAGTATCCTAAACTCTTGCATTACTTTATTCAACGGATATTGTAAGCAAGTATTCTACTCATATTAAACATGTATTGAGCTTGTACTATTATTCCGTATACAAGTAAGCTATTCGAATTACGATTCATGACTTGTTGCTTCATAGCTAAGATAAAGTCGATTATATTCTTCAAACTTTAATATCAAGTATTGAACTTATAAAGAGGGATCTATGCCATTTGATTCGGCTAGACTTATATTATGAATTTGAAAAGCGATCCAAACCAATTGATTGGTGCGGAATCTTGCATTGACTGAGAAGAACAACCTTCTTTGAAGGGAAAATATAATTGTCGGGAGACCGACGTGCGCACTTGAGTACGATTGAATGTTATGCATAATATAAAGTACTTTAGGCTGATCACCTATTGTACTTATTTTATTGGATTATCAGTATATTTTTGTTAATTCTAGTAGAAGTTCATAGTCCTTAGTGACTGCTCAGTATTCAATTATCTTGAAATCTTGAATTGATTTAGCATTGAATCTTATTGATATCTTTCTGTCCTTAGCGACTGTTATTGAGAACTGTTGATATTTCTTGCTATCCTCGAACTATCATATTCTGTTATACCTTTTGGGATTCGAAAACTATATTACTCACCCTTATTGTCATATTACTTGCTAAGCAAACTTGTTGCTCATTCTTGCTTTTCCTAAAAACATTTCAGTTAAGGCAAAGCAGGGCGGACCTTCGGGCATCAATAAGGGTAAGGGCAAGGCTACCGACTAGCTAGTCCCTTTATGTTTTAGACATTTTCGTGTTATATTATGATAACTATGACGATGTATTAAGACTGATTCAGAACTATGTTTAAACTTAAGTAGGGTTATGTAATAAGTCTCTATTGATATTATTATGTAATCCTATTAAGTATTATAGGTTACGAGACTTGGGGGAATAAATATAATAAATCATTGTATATTATTCTAGATTATCCGATGTGATTGTATGATTTTAGTTATGATTGTTAGATAGTGACACACTGGATTCGAGGCATTGTGGCCCGAATTTGGGAGCATCACGGAATGAGTCAACGGTCAACTGAAGGAAAGTCAAACCTGAAAAGCTGATATGTTATGAAAAGTTACAAATAGTCACAGATCGTGCTCTTACACCTGTCCTATTAAAAATAGAGTGAACAGTTATAAAGAAAAATTTCCAATATGTGGCAGTTACTGTAAGACCCCCAACTTTTTATAAATAAGATTTAATTTCCTCTATATATTATTTTAAATAGTAAGGTGTGAATTTAATAAATGTGATAGTTATGGGTGATATGTACAAATTTTACAAAGTAAGCATATTGTCATAAAATATTTGCTTTGTCGGAGAATATTCCATCTGTCGGGGAATATTATATTCGGTAAAGTATGACAGCGGCGTCGAAATAACCAATAATTGGTGGGCCCCACAACAGAATAATTATCGAATATAGAAAGCAACAGAAGTAACCTTTTTATAAAAATAAACTTTTGCTGTTAAACTGTTGAAATACGCGGTGATAAAAGTACAGTAATACGCGTTGTGCACAGTAGCACACTGTATTGCACAGTATTTTTAATTATTGATTCTTACGTAAAAAGTCACTCATTCAATAATTGTCACAGTAACTCATATTATTTAAATGATATTATTAGATAGCATTATTGGCAATGTCTAGAAAATTCTGTCGAGGAAAGGGGTTAGGTTATATAATTGCGCACTAATAAGGATAAATCCTTATTGGAAAGATTCCTCTTTCCTGGGAACGACCTGGTTGTCAATATTGTGATTCTGTAATATAAATTGTGAATAATAATTGATGAATAAAAATATGATAATTGGTTCAATTTTATAAATGGAGGAATTTAGAATGAGATATTTGTTGAAAGTTTAGCATATTTTCTGAGGAATTGCAATTATTTTCCCCGATAAAATATTCATTCAAATATATTATTATAATACTATATTATAATAATATAAGGTGATAATAATATTATAATTTTATATATTTTTTTATATAGTAATTGTAACGACCCCAAAATTCATATAATAATATTTTTCTTCTCGATCGTTAACAATACAACTTTAATCTCTTATTGCATCAGTATTCGATATTAAAAATCACTAAAAATGCGGAATATCTAAAATTTTTATAAACCTTCTTTCTATATTGCCCTGAATCGCAACCTTTACATTACATCTCTTCGATTCAAATCTATATCATGAATCGTTACAACAAAATGACTATACAAAGTCTTACCTCACTAAGCAATAATCATTACACGTCGGATAGCTCAACTTACAACTTAACAACTAAGTTACAATCAAAACATCAACTAAAATTTGAAATTTAACATAACTAATATTCTTGAACATTGATCTCTATAAATCACTTAACACGTATCTTTACCTTGCATCCTTGACCTGCAAAAATGGTTATTTGCAAGAGTGAGCTCGACAGCTCAGCAAGAACTAACAGTTATCATGCATCACGTAGCATATAATTAACATGCTCAACATACATCTCATAAACCTTAAAGTAACATGGCATACATGTTTTAATCACATAACAAATATAAAGATTGAGTTCCTTACTCAACCAACATTCCTAAATTAATCAATGTAGTCATAAATTGACTTTCACATTTCATGCTTGCAACATATATAACATGGCATGCTCTTTGCAATACAATTTAAAACAGTTCATTATCAAGTTCACGTAGAAAATAAGAACTGAAAGACTTGCATGGCTCGTAAATTACCAATTACCGAAAAACAGCTTAATATAATCTGCTTTATGATCCTACATAACGTATTACCATACGCATCAATTATTAGTCACCTAGCAACGCTTATCAAACGTCTAAGTAAATAATACTTTATACTTTCTAATTCTCTTCTATTTACTCGTTTGACACTCGCTGTCAAATCATATGTATAATTAACAATATCAGTTAATTATCACATAGTTAATCCTCATCGTTAGTTAACCAATCTAGGTTAACTCATTCTTCATTAACTATCAAATTAATAATTATTATCACATAATAATTTACATCACATACTCACATTACATTTTCTCATAATCATATTATATATCACATGATTAATCAATTAATAATTACATACTCATATTAAATTATAATTAAACAAATTATAATTTAAACATCCACTTTAGTTATAACTAATCAATTTACATCTTATGTTAATCAAATTATAATTTAACAATTATAACGATTAATCAATCTACATCATGCATAATTAAACAAATTATAATTTATAATTAATCATGCATTTATTAAACTATAATTATTATTTAAATTACACATTCATCTTAATCATAATTATCCCATATTAATCAATTAAATTATAATAACACAAAATTATAATTTAAGTTAAACAAATAATCCACTAACCTTCATTATAATTTAACAAGTTATAGATTAAATTAAATCCGTACTATAATTATAATTATTAAAATTATAATTGCATATGATGTTCACTACATTATAACCAAATAAATTATAAATTAAGTTAAACACTTACTTAATTAAAATGAATTAACTAATAACAATTTAAGGCTTTCACCACCTTCTTCCTTTTCTATTTTGAAATAGCCAGATACATACTCATAACGTCTTATTGCAAATCTTGGTTCATGTTAACACATAACCAAATCAATTTAGGCTTTAAAACTGTACAAATACTTTAAGTTTTCTGCCTCTGCTCAGGTACTGGCGCAGCTGCGCATCCACAAGCCTTGGCACCGGCGCAGCTGTGCAGGTGACCAACCTGAGAAAACCCAGTGGCGCAGCTGCGCAGGTACGCAGACAGAAGCAGGCAGTGCAGCCTCCCTGTTTCACCGATTAAACCCAACATGCCATCAAACGGCAATAACAAGCTACTAGAACAATGTATAGCATATACTTGATACAATACACTCATATAACATATCTCCAAACACAAAAACCATTTAAACAACAATAATCAAAAGTTTTAGAAATCAAATTTGATATTTTCATAAAACTTATATATTTTATAAAACCATTCACTGTAAATCACTTTCTCAAGCAATTTAACTCTATATACATGCATTATATACGTGATTGAAGATAGCATCAAACAAATTCCTAATAAACATATTAACATATATCAATTTCATCAATTTCTTCAAACTAAAATCAACCATAATATCTAAAACTCATATGAACTCATATGAACATAACTTTTCTATTAAAACATGTTTCTACAATCAATTTGATTTCTGAAAATCATTGTTTATGGCATCTAATTAAATTTATAAACAGTATATTAATAAAATTCCAACATATATTCAACAAAATTACTAACTTTCATGAAAAACATTTTTACAGAGAAGTTTCACAACATAAAATACATTATTAAAACTAAATTTAGAAGTTATACCCTTTGATTAGGCTTAGGAGAAGAAGATGATGGCTTAGCGAGAATTCTTTCAAGGTCTCTTTTCCCTTTCTTTCTCTTCTTCTTCCTTTCTTCTCTGTTCTTCTTTTTCCTCTGCTCTTTTCTTTCTTTGTTTTTCTTAGTTTGTAAAACTAACGTAGTTGTAGTATATACAATATACATATAATACATATATTACATAAAACATGTAACTCCTAATAATAATTATATATACTAACTCTTATTAATTAGGTAAGTTACAAATTCAAAAGCCAACTTGGCTTGTTTGGCTACAAGAAAATTTGAAACTAGTTTTATTAAATCCAAACATAGTTTAGGTAATTTAGGGTTAGGCTAGTGTAAGGGCCCTGTTTGGCAACAATCTTTTAAAACAAAAGCAAGGGCCTTGTTTGATAAAAAAATTATTTACAAATTCTTTTCCTTTTATTTTAATAAATCATTTTAACACATACTTTAATGTCATATTTTAATCAATTAAATATTAAACAACTAATTTAATCAATTAAAATCTAACATCAATAAATCACATAAAATTTGCCACATAATTATAATTACTTGCTAATTATAATTCATGTAACACTAACACATAAATCATCTAATTTAATTCTCTCAATTATATTAGAACTATAATATAAAATTAATATACATCAATTAAATTAAATATTACACATTTATTTAATCGATATATAACACTTAATTAAATCATTCCATAAATCACATAATTTATTTATTTGACTCAATAAATAATTCAATTAAAATATTTATTTACTCCAATAAATATTAAATTAACATTTAAATTATCTTCCCATAAATTCACATATTTCACCATATATGACACGTACTCACATACTCAAACTCAAAACATCAAATAATGAGAATTTAATCTCATTTATAAATTCTAAAAATCTGGGATGTCACATCCTTTCCTCCTTATAAGGATTCCGTCCTCGGAATCAACGAAACCTCCCTTACTCGATTTTCACAAAAAAATCTCTTTCACAATTTTATTGTTGAATAACTTTAACTCATTATCTTAACGACATTTATATAAACTACACATATATCTCTACTAAATTCACCTCTTCAACAAGGTTAAGGTTTTATTACTTAACCTTCAATCAAACACAGTCATATATCAAATATTATATATCTTCTTTAACTCATTCATTTCCTTTTCAAGGATCATTACTATATATTCTACTCATAGAATTCATATACTACATAATTCATCATCTATAATTATTCTGGTTATCACAGTAATAATATTAAATATATATAAATTTTTACAAATGAATTAATTGGGGTGGAGATGATCAAAATTGTATTTGAATTCTTTTTCAAAGTTTGAATGGTGTGGTGGGTGGTAGACATGGGAGGGGCCACATTTATTGAAGTTGTTGCAAATTGGTTTTAATTTCAAAGTTGGTTGCTGCACGTAAAAGAAAGAAAGAGTGATTAGGCAGGGAGTTAGGCATGTTTGTTTTTTTCTTCCTCCGAGTTGCCTATAAAAGGAATGCTCCTTCAGAAGATGAGACACACCATCCCAGTATCAGAAATTCTTCCTCAACAATATTGTGGGTATTTCTTTTGAGTATAAAAATACTTTGAGTGTAGTTTATAGTGCAAGATTTTCTCAGAATAATATCTGGTATACTAGTCAAATCTAGTTTTCTACTAAGGTAAGGGATATTATTTTTCTCGTAAAGGATATTATTTTCTTTCAATACTCGTAAGGGTTGTCATTCTACTCTTTATTAAAGTTGTGGGAATAACCTGTCTACGCGGACTACCGCATGCCTGATGAATAACCATTCGTATTCATTCTCTATTAAAGTTGTGAAATGATCTGTCTACGCGGATTACCGCATGACGGGTAAAAATCCATTTGCAATTTCGTATATTATTTAATTTCATATTCCTAAATCTAAACTTACTATGGTAACTATTGCTTCTATAATTCTTAAAATGATTAGAAATTGCTTAAGGTTTTCGCTTCATCTAATATTATTTTACTGGAATATTGGTCTGAACTTCTTATTGAAATTTTAATCTTTTCATGTCGGGGTACTATTCACAGGGGTACTATTCACGTGTTACTATTCACGACAAAATTGGCTTCTTTTTTTGTCCAAATTATATTTGATTTATGAATCTTACTCTTGAAATTGGATCCATGTTTTGATCTCTATGTTGACAATTTGGACATTCTTAAACTCTGGATAAATTGAATTATAAATCTCTAATATTTGTCCTTTATCTCACTGAATTCGTTCTTCATATCATTTTTCATCATCCACAATCTTAAATTGTGGTGAAAGTTATCTTTGGCCCGTAGTGCAAAGATGAACTATTGATTGATGAATATCTTTGGCCCGTAGTGCAAAGATGGACAGGTGTTTGACATGATTATGACCACTGGTGATACAAATAGGTATCTTTGGCACGTAGTGCAAAGATAAATTATTGATTTGAAATATTTGTTGATTGGTGTTACAGGGATAAAATATTGATGATAGACTTTTAAATCATAGAAGATAGTAGACATTATTCTCTACTTGACTCTTCTAATGGATTGATATTTTCGCTGCAGTTGTTGATCAAAAACTTGTTGTCCATAATATTTTATCTTGTTTATTGGAGACTAACGATAATTTGTTCTTCATTATCTTAGTCATAATATTCTTTACTGGGCTAGTTGAGCTCACCCTTTTCTTCCATTGTTCTCTTCAGGGAATGAGATTATAGCTGGGACTAGCCGGGGAATGGAGTGATGGTTTGAGATAGTGCTATAGAAGTCCTCACTATTTTGTAAAATAGTGTGATAATAATTATAATGAGGACTTATCTGAGCGTTTATATTTTCGTATTATTTACGATATGTATTAAAGCTCACAGTTTGTGTGGCTGTATTTTGCACGATCGTTTAATATAATAAGATTTGTATTTGGATTCTGTACCATGTATTTGGCTACTCAAAATGGGTTGTGTAGACCTATTTTGGGGGCGTCACAGTTGGTATCAGAGCTTAGGGATATGATCTATGGCGGAGATCTGGGAATAGAACTAAGAGGAGAGAGACGAGTAAAACCTTCGCTAGTATGTCCTACCAGCTTATTTGTTATTTAATTGGTCGGTTGGAATATAGAGGTACTATGTGACATGTCAATTTTTTTAATTAACTTTTGTTTTGTGGCAGTATTTAAGAATGGCATCTGAAAATCTAAGCAATGGAGTATTTGAGACCATTGAGATACCGCTAATAAATAACCAGGATAATGTGCCTCAGAAAGTCAATAATACTCCTGTAAACAACACCACTGACCAAATGATGAATGATGGGGTGTTTAGGAGCTTTCTACAATTCATGCAAAACTAGACGAGAGAGACTCATGTTCAAAATGCAGGTGGAAACAATGGTAACTCACGGCTTGTCACTGCCAAGCAATTTAAGGAGTTGGGACCGTCGGAGTTTTTGGGAAAGCCAGAGCCACTCAAGGCAGAAGCTTGGATTAAGAAGATTACCTAAATATTTGATGTGCTGGGATGCACAGAGGAGCAAAAGGTTCCCTTCGCCACATTTATGTTGTGTGGATAGGCCGACTACTGGTGGAAATCTGTGAAGCGTACTCAGCTTTCCACACTTAAGATGTCTTGGGAGAAGTTCCAGGAATTATTCAACGATAAGTACTTTCCAGAAAGTATTCGTCATATGAAAGAGGTGGAATTCATCAAATTGGAACAGAATAATATGACTGTATCACAATACGAGGCCAAGTTTGCGGAATTATCCCGGTTTGCATCTCATTTGGTGGATAATGAGGAATGAATGACACGAATATTTTTGAGAGGTTTGAAACCTGAAATTTGTTAATACCTTGTTTCTCATAAACTTTTTTTGTATTCAGATGTTTTGAATAGGGCTCAATTATTGGAGCAAGATAATGAGACTATTCAACCAAAGGACAATAACCATAGTTGTACCGGTGGCAACAGTCATCGAAACAATGATAACCAGCGGGGAGGAAATTATTATGCCACAAATGGTAACCACTTCGGTGGTAATTATGGCCAAGAAAATAGAAGAAGTGAGTCAGGTGGAAATTTCAAAAAGAGAAGATTCAACAATGACGAAGGAAAGACATCGGCAGCAGCACCAGCACCAGCAACCTTTTCTAGGGGAGGGGAATGACCACCGGTCGTATGTTACAATTGCGGACAAGAGGGGACACATCAGTCTAAACTGCACACAGCAATCCAAGGTGTGCTATAATTACGAAAAGGAAGGTCACATAGCTCGAGTGCGCCTTATAGCGAAGTAAAGTAGCTGGGATGGTAACACCAAAAGTTGTCCCAGACAAGTCAAAGTCGGTGGTTCAAAGGAGAGCTTTTGTCATGACCACTCAAAAAGCGAGGAACCCGAACGAAGTTATCACGGGTAAGCTAATCATAAACTCTTGCCAAGTCTATACCTTATTAGATACCGATTCTACCCATTTTTTATTTCACCTACTTGTGCTCAACGTTTGAACTTGACCCCTGAGAAATTAGACTTTGAATTATCTGTTGAAACTCTGTTAGGAGAAACCTTCGTTACATCCACAGTTTACAAATCTTGTTTGATTCAAATCGGCACCCTCACATTACCTGTTGATCTCATCTCTTTGAAAATATTTGCATTGGATGTGATTTTAGGAATCGACTGGTTAACCACTCATCATGCTAAAATTGATTATTTTCATAAGGTTGTTAGCTTTCATATTCCTAACCAGCCTGTTATGCGAATTTAAACAACTAAACCACTAAAATCAAGCACTGTCATTTTAAGTTATAAAGTTATTCGTTTATTAAAAAACGGATGTCAAGCTTTCTTAGCTTATGTCACCAATTTAAACAAGAATACGTCAGATTTGAATGATATTTCTATTGTTAATAAATTCCCTGATGTATTTCTCGAAGAACTTCCTGGCCTACCCCCAGAATGTGAAGCTAAATTTTTTATTGACCTTGAACCCGGTACAAAGCCCATTTCCAGAACCCCATATCGAATGGCTCCTATTGAACTTCAGGAGTTAAAGGTCCAACTACAGTAATTGTTAGACATCGGCTTTATTTGTCCTAGTACATCGCCTTGGGGTGCTCCTGTTTTATTCGTAAAGAAGAAATATGGGAGTATGCGACTTTGTATTGACTATCGAGAGTTGATCCATATCACCATCAAAAATAGGTATCTATTACCTCGCATTAATGACTTGTTTGACCAGTTGCAAGGTGTTAAATATTTTTCAAAGATCGATCTTCATTCTGGATATCATCAGTTAAAGATTAAAACTGATGACATTCCAAAGATTGCCTTCAGAACTCGATACGGGAATTATGAATTCTTAGTCATGTCTTTTGGATTGACTAATGCTCCTGCTGCTTTCATGGATATGATGAACCGGATATTCAAGGAATATTTGGATCATTTTGTGGTTGTCTTTATTGATGACATCCTCATTTACTCCAAAAATCGTGAAGATCATGAGCAACACTTGAGGCTGATACTCCAAAAGCTTCGTGAAAACAAACTATATATCAAGTTAAAAAAATGTGAGTTCTAGCTTGAGAAAGTAGCATTCCTTAGGCACGTGGTATCGAAACATGGAATATCAGTTGACCCGGCGAAGATTTAAGCAATACAAAGTTGGGAACAGCCTAGATCGATAACCGAAATATGTAGCTTTCTAGGCTTAGCTGGTTATTATCGGAGATTCGTGGAAGGATTTTCTAGAATCGCAACTCCATTAACTCAGCTGACTCGAAAAGATACAAAATTCAGATGGAGTAAGGAATGTGAGAAGAGTTTCCAAGAACTCAAGTGGAGACTCATTTCGGCACCTGTTCTGACAATACCATCTGATTTGGATGGATTTGTCATCTACAGCGATGCATTATGCAAAGGGTTAGTATGTGTTCTCATGCAACATGGGAAAGTCATAGTCTATGCCTCATGACAACTCAAAGAATATGAGAGGAATTATCCTACTCATGATCTAGAGTTAGCAGCTGTCGTTTTTGCGTTAAAGATCTGGAGACACTACCTGTATGGGGAGAAAGTGGAGATCTATACGGATCATAAGAGCCTTAAATATTTTTTCACTCAAAAGGAACTCAACATGCGGTAACTACGTTATCTTGAGCTGTTGAAAGATTACGACCATACCATCCAATACTATCCTAGAAAAGCGAACGTGGTAGCTGACGCGTTGAGTAGAAGATCATATGTAGGAACGAGTGCGATGTTGTCAACACAAAGACCTATTTTGTATGACTTACAAAGGATGGAGATAAAGTTAAAGACTCTAGGGACCCACGTGAAGATGGCAAATATATGCATAGAACCAGCTTTAATTGATAAAGTTAAAGCAGCCCAAGCTACAGACCCGAAGCTGATGAATATGAAAAAGAAGGTGCAAGAAGGTGCTATTCCAGAAGCAAGAATCGACGAAGAGGGAATACTTAGAGTCAACTCCAGACTTTGTGTTCCTAACGACTCTGATTTGAAGTATAAAATCATGATGGAGGCACACAACACACCATTTGCAATCCATCCTGGAAGTACCAAAATGTATCGTGATATTCGACATACATTTTGGTGGAGCAACATGATGAGAGAGATTACAGAGTTTATCTTAAGGTGTCTAACTTGTCAATGTGTCAAGGCGAAGCATCAAGTGCCAAAGGGTCCATTGTAACCACTTGAGATTCCAAAATGGAAATGGGAACACATCAACATGGATTTCGTTACGGGTCTTCCCAAGGTTTCTCAAGGCATAGATGCAATTTGGGTTATTATTAATAGATTAACCAAGTCTGCTCATTTCTTGCCTATACGAGAGACATATTCACTTGAATTTCTTGCTCGTATGTACATAAATGAGATTGTAAGACTGCATGGTATGCGAGTATCCATAGTTTCAGATGGAGACCTAAGATTCACCTCATAATTTTAGGTAAGCTTGCAGAAAGCTATGGGCACCGATTTACGATTCAGTTCTGCATATCATCCTTAGATAGAAGGGCAATCGAAAAGAACTATTCAAACTCTTGAAGATCTATTGAGACTCTGTGTTCTAGACTTCAAAGGAAGTTGAGATAAGTACTTACTATTGGTGGAATTCTCCTACAACAACAGTTATCAGGAAATTATAGGCATGGCTCCATTCGAGGCATTGTATGGACGAAAGTGTCGTTCTCCAGTATGCTAGGACGAGGTGGGTGAAGCAACATTGTTGGGACAGGAGTTAGTACGTATGACTACGAAAAAGATTCAAATGATCCGGCAACGTATACAAACAGTACAAGATCAACAAAAGAGTTATGTTGATCTTCATTGAAAGGACGTGGAGTTTAATGTTGGAGATCATGTATTATTACGTGTTGCTCCATGGAAAGAAGTTACGAGATTCGAAAAGAGAGGAAAGCTTAACCCACGATTTATTGGTCCATTTGAAATTCTCAACCGAGTAGGAACTGTGGCCTATAGACTCGCTTTACCTCCAAACATGTCTTGTGTTCATAACGTTTTTCACATATCCATGCTACGTAAATATGTGAAAGACCCGAACCATATTATTGAATTAAAACCAGACGAGATAGCCGAAGATTTAACGTATGAAGAGGTACCTGTCAAGATCTTGGATAAGAAGAAACATATTCTACGCTCAAAAGTTATACCTCAAGTCAAAGTTTTATAGAGAAACTATGATATTGAGAAAATAACCTCGAAGTTAGAATCTGAAATGAAAGCAAGATATCCTCACCTCTTAGAAATTTTAGGTACGTACGTCAATTTCGAGAATAAAATTTCATGAGGAGAGGTTGTAAGACCCCAACTTTTTATGAATAAGATTTAATTTCCTCTATATATTATTTTAAATAGTAAGGTGTGGATTTGATAAATGTGATAGTTATGGGTGATATGTGCAAATTTTACAAAGTAAGCAAGTTATCCTAAAATATTCGTTTTGTCGGAGAATATTCCTTCTGTCGGGGAATATTATATTAAGTAAAGTACGACGGCGGCACCGAAATAACCAATAACTAGTGGGCCCCACAACAAAATAATTATCGAATATAGAAAGTGACAGAAGTAACCTTTTATAAAAATAAATTTTACCATTGAATTGTTAAAATATCCGGTGATAAAAGTACAGTAATACGCGTTATTGCACAGTAGCACACAGTATTGCACAGTATTTTTAATTATTGATTCTTACGTAAGAAGTCACTCATTCAATAATTATCACAGTAACTCATATTATTTAAATGATATTATTAGATAGAATTATTGGCAATGTCTAGAAAATTCTGTCGAGGAAAGGGGTTAGGTTATATAATTGCGCGCCAATAAGGATAAATCCTTATTGGAAAGTCCCCTCTTTCCTGGGAACGACCTAGTTGTCAATATTGTGATTTTGTAATATTAATTGTGAATAATAATTGACGAATATAAATATGATAATTGGTTCAATTTTATAAATGGAGGAATTTAGAATGAGATATTTGTTGAAAGTTTGGCATATTTTCTGAGGAATTGCAATTATTTTCTCCGATAAAATATTCATTCAAATATATTATTATAATACTATATTATAATAATATAAGGTGATAATAATAGTATAATTTTATAATATTTTTTTATATAGTAATAATATTAAATATATATAAATTTTTACATATGAATTAATTGGGGTGGAGATGATCAAAATTGTATTTGAATTCTTTTTCAAGGTTTGAATGGTATGGTGGGTGGTAGACATGGGAGGGGCCACATTTATTAAAGTTGTTGCAAATTGGTTTTATTTTCAAAGTTGGTTGTTGCACGTAAGAGAAAGAAAGAAAGATTAGGCAGGGAGTTATGCATGTTTGTTTTTTTCTTCCTCCGAGTTTCCTATAAAAGTAATGCTCCTTCAGAAGATGAGACACACCGTCCCAATATCAGAAATTCTTCCTCTACAATATTGTGGGTATTTCTTTTGAGTATAAAGATACTTTGAGTGTAGTTTATAGTGCAAAATTTTCTCAGAATAATATCCGGTATACCAGTCAAATCTAGTTTTCTACTAAGGTAAGGGATATTATTTTTCTCGTAAAAGATGTTATTTTATTTCAATACTCATAAGAGTTGTCATTTTATTCTTTATTAAGCTGTGGGAATAACCTGTCTACGCGGACTACTGCATGCCTGGTGAATAACCTTCGTATTCATTCTATATTAAAGTTGTGGAAATAATCTGTCTACGCGGATTACCGCATGACGGGTGAAAATCCATTTGCAGTTTCGTATATTATTTCATTTCATATTCCTAAATCTAAACTTACTATGGTAAGTATTGCTTCTATAATTCCTAAAATGATTAGAAATTGCTTAAGGTTTTTCTTCATCTAATATTATTTCACTGAAATTTTGGTCTGAACTTCTTATTGAAATTTTAATCATTTCATGTCGGGGTACTATTCACGGGATACTATTTATGGGTTACTATTCACGATAAAATTGGTTTCTTTTTTTGTCCAAATTATCTTTGATTTATGAATCTTACTCTTGAAATTGGATCCATGTTTTGATCTCCATGTTGACAATTTGGACATTCTTCAACTCTTGATAAATTGAATTATAAATCTCTAATATTTGTCTTTTATCTCACTGATTCGTTCTTCATATCATTTTTCATCATCCTCGGTCTTAAATTGTGGTGAAAGTTATCTTTGGCCCGTAGTGCAAAGATGAACTGTTGATTGATGAATATCTTTGGTCCGTAGTGCAAAGATGAACTGTTGATTGATGAATATCTTTGGCCCGTAGTGCAAAGATGGATAGGTGTTTGATATGATCATGACCACTGGTGATACAAATGGGTATCTTTGGCCCGTAGTGCAAAGATAAATTATTGATTTGAAATATTTGTTGATTGGTGTTACAGGGATAAAATATTGATGATGGACTTTTAAATCATAGAAGATAGTAGACATCATTCTCTACTTGACTCTTCTAATAGATTGTTATTTTCGCTGCAATTGTTGATCTAAAACTTGTTGTCCATATTATTTTATCTTGTTTATTGGAGGCTAACGATAATTTATTCTTCATTATCTTAGTCATAATATTCTTTACTAGACTAGTTGAGCTCACCCTTTTCTTCCATTGTTCTCTTCAGGGAATGAGAATATAGCTGGGACTAGCCGTGGAATGGAGTGATGGTTTGAGATAATGCTATAGAATTCCTCACTATTTTGTAAAATAGTGTGATAATGATTGTAATGAGGACTTATCTGAGCGTTTATATTTTCGTATTATGTACGATCTGTATTAAAGCTCACAGTTTGTGTGGTCGTATTTTGCACGATCATTTAATATAATAAGATTTGTATTTGGATTCTGTACCATGTACTTGGTGTGTAAACCTATTTTGGGGGCGTCACAAGTTACACTTATAAGAAATCTCCAAAAAGCTGCAAGTCTATCTAGTCCATCTTCCCTCTTTGAACCCGAAACCCTAAACACTCTCTAAAAGCCTAAAGCTCTCAAACCACTAGCCATCCTCAAATCGTTCTCAAATACCTTCTGTAATACTCCTAAAATAATCACCCAAATATTCCTAACCCTTCAAATGGAATATTGGCGTGTCATCATGGGTATTCAACTTGACTCTAAGAGATTCAAAAAATCTTAAAAGAAGTTCAGGGACATTCTTGAACTCGTGAAGAAGGCTGGGTTTTCTGAATGCCTTGAATCGAACACCCTGATTTATTCCGACCTGGTTAAGGAGTTCTATTCAAACGCAACGATAGATTCTGGGCTTCTATCTACAAAGGTCAAAGGATTAAATTTGAAGATAGGGCCTTCAGACATCAATCAATGTCTAGGGTTTCCTGACCAGGGTCTGAAAAGTCTTGAAGAAGTCGACATTAAAGAAGGAAAAAGGGTTATGCGCTACAAGAAGAACCCAAGTCCGAAGGACATGAAGAAGAAGAGTTCCCTGAAGAGTTTGAGTTTCTTACTGAGATTGTAGGAAGTGTAACTTGGGCAAAGATACTGCATATGATACAATGAGCGATCAACAACTAAGAATCATGTCTGCCATTGTCTTGAAGTAGAGAATAAACTTTGGAGCTATACTGTTCAACTTAATGTCCAAGTGGCTAGAAAAGACAAAAAAGAAGTCAACAGATAAACTTCTGGTTTTCCATGGGAGATTCTTGAGCATCATCTTGAAGAAGAAATTGAAGAACAAGATAAGGGATGATGAGGGATAACCCCTTAATATTCATAAGATGATGTCTCCCAAGCTGTTTGAAAACTGAAAGAAGAATCCCATGGAGAACAACAAGCTAAAGACGTATGGCAGCAGCAGCAAGGGCATTACGAAGAAGAGGAAGGCAAGCAATGTAGAGGATGAGCTCTCTCACTCTGATGATTCCAAAGTTCCAGAGTCAACTTCTGAAAAGCCATCAAAGAAGAGAGCTAAGGTTGTGAGACAGTCTCCAGAGATCCCCCAAAGAAGTCTTTCTGATGATAAAGATGAATTTAACTTAGAAGAAGAAGAAACAACTAGATCTCCTATTGCTAAACCCCCAAGAAGTCCTACTGCTGATAAAGAGGAATCAAAATCTGAAGAAGAAGAAGAAGAAGAATCTGGATCTCCTATTGTTGAACCCCCAAGGAGAAGGAGCAATAGGCTGCTTCTCAAACCAGGCCTCAAGAAGAAAGAAGGATCTTCAACAAAGATCATTGATATCATTGATGATGATGATGATGATGAGCCTGAGACTATGGTACAAGATACAAAGGACAAAAGGAGGATGATTTCTGACAGCTCCAACAGTGATGAAAGTGAAAAGACTACAAATGGATCTGAATCATAAGATGAAGATGAAGCTAAAAGTAAGAAGATTTTGAAGACTACAGAGCAAGAAATAACTAGTGAGTCTACGAAAGCTAGCTCAACAGAGGGTGATGGGAATGCTGATCATATGCAGGAATCTACTGATGAGTCAATTGAAGTGGGCTTGCACCAGTCTGACTCTAGATCAGGACATGAAGGAAAGGAAGCAGATTCAAACTCTAAAGATCAGGGATCAGAAGATTATCATGTTCCTTATCCTGCAAATATTAGAACAAGAATAGTGGTGGCAGTATTTGATGAACCACAAAATGTGCTACCAGGCAGATGGGTAAACCATGGCAATGAAAGACTCAGCGTTGTAAGGATGTCCACAACCGATCTGCTCAACAATTTTAAAGACATGGACTTAGACCTTACAACTATGCTGTATGATTCTGAGAATCATCTGATAAGGTGGTTCTATCCTTTGATGTCATGGCTGAAGGCCTACACTGCTGGAGATAAAAGCTATATCAGCTGGTGTTACTCACACTTCCCTAACCTGGAGCTGATCTCGCAAAACTTTCTAAGGGTTAAGTCATTTCCAACCAAGCTGATCAGAGACCAGCCTCACTTTAAGGTCTACCGACAAGCCAACAACATCTACATTCCCTACGTTCTACGAGAAAGCTTAGATGGTGGAAGGATCACATTAAAGTCTACGATCGTAGAGCCACTCTACCATTGCAAGTGATCTAGCTCACCTTGAGAAGTCAAATCTTGCTCCAGCAATCCTCTCTGATATCCCTTCTTCCTCCAACAGCGACTAGTATTCAAATCTCTTTGATATTCTCATTGTGTTTAAAAACATCTCTAAAAGTGAGAAACATGATGTCCTACCAGCTGCTCAGCAAGCGACTGTCCAACCAGATGCTCAAATTCTTCAAGAGCAAGAGTTACTGAAAAACTCTAAAGAATTGGCTGAGAAATTCTCTCATATTGCTGAAGAAGCTAAGAGCCTGTCAGGAGGAGAAGACAGTGAGTTTCACAACAAGCTTCAGGCAACTATCTCAGATATATCTCTCAAGCTTCAACAGAGAGATCAAATCTATCTAAAGTCTATAAGGGATCAAAGGAGAGAAGCTCTGCAAATTCAGAAGAAGAATGAAGAATCTATTCTGTCTCTCTCTGAGAAAATAGATACTCTCAACCAGTCTCTTTCCCTAAAGCTAGAGCTCAGCCAGCAGGAACTCAAGATTGAAGTTGGCAACACATCTCACCTGATGGAGCAGCTTATGTCTAATGTTTAGCATCTCTCTTAAGTGATTGATGACAAAAAGGGGGAGAAAAAGAGGCACTCAAGGAGGCACTCAAAGAAGAGACAAATGAAGACAGTGGAGAAGAGACAATCCAGAAGAGCAGAAGACCTGAAAGGAAAGCAGAAGAAGGAAGCAGCAATGGAGTCATCATCTGAGGGGCAGCCGAAAGAAGATGACTCTATGAAGACAAGATGTGAGGGGGAGCCAATAAAAGATGAAGCAATGAAGCAATCATCTGAGGGGGAGCAGGAACGAGAAGAACAAACAGATGAATAGCAGCAGCAGAAAGAGTATCCAGAAGACTTACAAGAACAGCAAATGAAAAAGAGAAGGTACATCTCTAATTATAATAGTATGTTCTGGATCCAAGACTTAGAATGTCATATCATTTATAAGTTCAATTCTCATCAATGACATTCATATTATCTGTTCTAGTAATACTGCAGCTCACTGTATATTAAGATTCATTCATCTCATATATATGCATTTAATGTTTTTCCATAATCAAATAGGGGGAGATTGTTAGGAATAGGCATGAGAATGTTATTCCTATTTATATTAGATTTGATTATGAACTTAATAAATGAATATGCAAATATGTTTGCATTGATGAAAGCTGTAAAGTCCTTAATAGATGATAGATTATGTGTATAAGCACTTAGACTGAAAAGATCAAATGTGTTAGGTTGATCCTACATGAATGAACATCTTTGTGAAGTCCTTCAAAAGATTACAATGTACAAGGACTATGAAGAGAAAGATCAAGCTTGTTAGGTTGATCTTATAAAATGTAATAGATAGGCTCGTCTGATCATGAAGCACTACACCAGCAATCGCAGTCTGCCAAGAGAGTTAAGGCAGAATCGTAGTCTATCAAGGCAGAACCGTAGTTTGTAAAGATAGCCGCTCTCAAAATCGCAGTCTGCCAAGAAGGCCACTTCGAGACCGTGGAGACAGCCTACCGAGCGCCTATCGAGCTCCTACCGAGCCAAGTCAAGAATTGTAGGCTTCACTCAAAGACGTGGAGTCTGCAGATCATAACCGAGGCAGAAATTGTAGTCGGGCAGATCAGTCAAGAGACTGCAATTGTTAAGGCAAAAATCGTAGTCTGTCATATGATCTACTCTCAGAGTTGCGGACTACAATCGGAGTCGTAGTGTTTGCAGAACCAGATCTAGATCGTAGTCTGCAGAACCAAAGTCAGATCGTAGTCTGCAGAACCAAAGTCGAATCGTAGTCTGCAGAACCAGGGCTAATCGTAGTCAGTCAAATGCTCACAATGCCAAGAAAGAATCGTAGAGACTCCACGATTCTCAACAGATGAGCATTCCTGAAGTGAAAGCGAAGATCTACTCTCAAGCATTCTTGAATGGCCTGCAAGCAAACAAAAGATCGAAGCACCAACTCTATCAGCAAGGCTGATTGAGAAGTGAAGAGCCATTCAGGAGAAGTTTTCTATAAGAGCTTATCAGAAGACAACGATTACAGTGTCTGTCAAACCATCAGAAGACAACGATCGTAGTGTTGATGGTGACGATCGTGGTGTTTGCTAAACGAGCAACAGAAACTGATAAAGCACCTACAGAGATATTGGCCAACCTATAGAAGACAGACAAAAGAGATTGTCTATGCTCAGCCACACCATGAAGAGTGGCCAGGAGATCACAGAGTAGAAAGTTGAGAGAGTTGAGCACGACTAATTAAAAATGTCTTGTAAACCAGAAGGGCCAGAGCAGTCAGCCAAGTTATCAGTTCCTGATGCGAGTCAAAGCAAGCAGAATCGTAGTAGCACTGCAAGAGTAAAGAGGAAGAGGTTCTACATTGTCAATTCTCGGAACACTCTCAGAATCGTAGTGTTGTCAAAGCCAGTCAACTTGAGACATCCATAGATAAATTATGACCAAGCACATGAAAGTCAGCATCAGAATCGTGGAGCTCGTTAGCCAGAATATTGAGATTCAATAATGTCTCCATATGAGGATGTCTCAATATTCAGACTGACAATCGAACATTGCTGATTGAGAGTATCGATGCAGTCGCCAACATCCTTGGTCTGAATCGAGGAGACAAAAAGGAGAAATAAAGGTGACTACTAACCTGACTTCTGAAAGTGACATCTCAGAAGTGTTAGGTGAAACAGTAGACTGATGTGTCAGGAAAGTCAAAAAGGAACTGTCACGTCAACTCAGCAGTCTGCATCAAATAACTCAGAATCCTTGAAGCATTTCAAATAACTTCCAACGGCTATATTCCAACGAGAAGCTGATGGAGAGATATAAAACAACTGAAGCTTCAAAGGTGAAAACGTTGTTGACTCTAAGTGAGTCCTACAGAGCTTAACAGAGAAAATGTCTCAGTGGCAGTGAGACTACCATAGAAGGAGTGAAGCACATCTGATGAAGGTCTTTAACTGCTAAAGGCTTCACTCAACATAGAAGAAGTATGCCAACAGAATGGCATCTGAACTGAGAGCTGGAAGGCCAAGAAGACAAGAACTAGAGTGGCTGACCAAAAAGCTATTCTTCAGAGCCACTCTATGATTTACCATGAACAACCTGAGCTGAAGAGAAGTAGATGCAGAGCAGAATCTACACACAAGACAACCAGTGTTCAAAGGCTGCTAAGTACTAGAGAAGTCTACCTGATGTGCAAAGACTTAGCAGTTCCTCAGTGGTGATAGTGTGTTATGCTGAAATCAGATGAAGTCAAGTATTAACAACAAAGATCAGCTGCACCAAGGAGATGTATCAGACTGCTAAGTACTCAAGGATGTCAAGCTTAATGAACATCTTAGCAGTCCATCAGTGGTGATCAAGCCTCAATGCTGAATGTCAGAAGATCACAAGAAGCTGCTAAGTACCAGAAGATGAACAAGCTTAATGTCATCTTAGCAGCTCAGCACCAACAACAAACAGACCAACAAACAGGGCCTGAGGGGTCCTTGTCTTCGTGATTAAATCAAGTCAAGTCTGTTGGGCTTGCTGAGTACCGGAGGGTACAAGAGATTCTAAGTCTGTTGGGCTTAGTCTACAGTTCCAAGTCTGTTGGGCTTGAAGAGTTCTTAAAGAACTAAAGTTCCAAGGCTGCTGGCCTGGAAGGAATCTTAGTAATTCAGAGTTACCCTTTCCTTAGTGGAATCCCTGTTTGTTGAAGCAGAAGAGTTGAGTAGGAGCTTTAGTCTCTGAACCACTTAAAACTCCTTGTATCATTTACTTTATGTCATTTACATTATGCACTATAATTGCTATAACTGCTTACACCTAAACTAACATTAGAACTATGTTTAACAATATATCCTTGAAAGGGATCTTAACTTATTCCGATATGCATGAACTGATTCTTCTATTTGTCATCTGCTAATTACTTAGCAATACAAAAGAAAATAAAAAAGCTTTTAAAACTAAAAAAGATCTATTCAACCCCCTTCTAGATCTATTGTGTGCCCCCTGAGAACTACCACAAAGGAGTATTAATTTCGACAACAATAAACCTTAGTTGAAACAAATTAAATGTTACTATCTATACACACGTGCAACTTCACGCCAAAGACAAGACACCCCCAACAAAGTTACTAAAAGAGTATATGTATGAACGGCTGATTGGCACTTCTGTCCCTCCAAGTTGCCATTCACTTTCAAAGTCGTCCCTAAAGTATCATTTTAGTCAGTTAAGTCTTTAAAGTGGCATTTTATTGGCGTTTCTATTCCTTCAACCCATTTTAACCTAAATCCAACCCATTTTGACAAAGTTTAACCCAGATTAACCCAATTTGACCCAATCCAAATTTTTAATATTTTAAAATATAATAATATTTTTAAAATAAGTTTAAAATAATAATTATATTTAACATTTTAAAAAAATAATATTTAATTATTTAAAATAAATTATTATTATTAAAATAATAATTATATTTTAAATAATAATTATTTTAAAAATAGTTATTTTAAATATTTAAAAATAAAATGTTAATTTTTTAAAAAAATAAATATAATAATTATATTTAATATTCTAAAATAAAAAAAATTAAATAATTTTTATTTTTAATATTTTTAAAGTAAAAAATAATTTTGTAAATATTATTTTTAAAAATAATATTTACTTTTAAAAAATTAAAAATAATATTTATTTTAGAATATTAAAAATAATAATTATTTTAGAATATTAAATATAATATTTATTTTAGAATATTAAAAATAATATTTATTTTAGAATATTAAAAAAATATTTTTTTAAATTTTTTTTTGAATAATTATTATATCTATATTTATTTTAATTTTAATTTTTTAATATTTACTTTAAATATTATAAAAAATTTATTATTTTTAATATTCTAAAATAAATATTTTTAATAATTATTGTTTTTGAAGGAAAAATAATATTTAATATTCTGAAATACTTATTAAAAAAATTAAAAAAACTTATTATTTAATAATAATAATTATTAAGCTTGTTTTAATTTTTAAAATAATAATTATTAAGCTTATTTTAGTTTTTAAAATAATAATTATTGAGATTATTTTAATTTTTAAAATAATAATTTTTAAAATAATAATTATTAAGATTATTTTAATTTTTTTTAATAATTATTAAATAATAATTTTTTAATAATTATTTCAGAATATTAAATATTATTTTTCCTTCAAAAACAATAATTATTAAAAATATTTATTTTAGAATATTAAAATTAATAATTATTTTAGAATATTAAAAGTAAATATTAAAAAAATAAAATAAATATAAATATAATAATTATTCAAAAAAAATTATAAAAAAACTAAAATAATTATTATTTTTAATATTCTAAATTAAATATTATTTTTAATATTCTAAAATAATTATTATTTTTAATATTCTAAAATAAATATTATTTTTAATATTCTAAAATAAATATTATTTTTAATATTTTAAAAGTAAATATTATTTTTAAAAATAATATTTACAAAAATATTTTTTACTTTTAAAATATTAAAAATAAAATTTATTTATTTTAGAATATTAAATATAATTATTAATTTTTTTATAAAAAACTAATATTTTATTTTTAAATATTAAAAATAACTATTTTAAAATAATTATTTTATTTTGAAATGTTATAATAATTATTATTTTAATAATAATAATTTATTTTAAATAATTAAATATTATTTTTTTTAAATGTTAAATATAATTATTATTTTAAACTTATTTTTAAAATACTATTATATTTTAAAATATTAAATATTTGGGTTGGATCAAACTGGGCCGGGTTGGGTTAAACTTGGTCAAAATGGGTCGGATTTAGGTTAAAATAGGTTGAAGGAACAGAAACGCCAATAAAATGCCACTTTAAGGACCTAACTGACGAAAATGTTACTTAGGGACGACTTTAAAAGTGAGTAATAATTTGGAGGGACAGAAGTGTCAATCAGCCTGTATGAACACAACATCTAAAGACACATAATGGAGTAATAAAATATTTATCTCTCTTCCCACTTATAACACTCTCATCTTTTATTTTCTCTCCTCTCTCTATAATACTTTCTCTCTCCTCTTGTATGTATATTTTGATGTGGACTACTTCTTAAGTATGCACATAATATATATTTTAGATTAAATGCTGGTGAATCTCATCTCAGAAGCTGATACGTAATTAATAACCCCACTTCTCTCATTTCCTATTTTCTAAAACTCAATCCAAACAACGCGTTTCTATTATATATATATATATATATTACATTACTACAAAATCTTTTTAAGGTTAATGGGACCGAGTGAATCTATTCATTAGGATTCTTATAAAACCCAATAAACACTATCCCTTTCTCTCTCTATAACCCACTTCACATAACTGATAACTGAATTGCTCTCTCTCTCTCTTATATAGAACTTGTGCATCAAGTAAATATATTATATACACATACATACACATATACTGGTTAAGTACGTACTACTAGTATATATAACAGGGGATATTCAGAAGAAAAAGAATAGTTTTGCCTTACGTTCAAGAAATTTGAGAGAAATTAGATGATGATGATGAGTTCTATTGATGCTTTTGATGGTCAAGAATTTATGGAGAAAATGAATAATCATGGTGGGTTGGAACTTATGAATAATCATGAAGGCCTAAAAAGAACAGAGGAGAAGGAGGAGAGAAGAGGAGAAATACGACAAGTTCTGCCATTTTCGGTGCTTGTGCCAAAAAAGAAAAGATAGTGTCCTCTGGCCATTCTTGCGGCAAGATCATTATTATCTTTGAGTCAGATGTCAGCCTTCTACTTTAAAACCACCGTACAATCTTCTGATTCTTTGGCCGCCATGGAAAAAGATTGCTTCGAGAATATGAACCAGAACCCAAGAAAATCCAAGAAACGGGGTTGCGATTATGTCCAAGAAAGAGAGGCTAAAACAAGGAAAAAGGAGGATAAAAAGTTCAGGAAATATGCTCTTAAGTTACAAGTTATGCAGCCACCCCTAGACTTGCCTCAAGAACTGAAGAATTACATTGATAGTAATGTGTTGGGTGGTGGTACTCTGGTCGCACCACCAGTTTTTGTGATACAAAAGGCTTTGACAAAGACTGACTTGAGCTCTGGCCACAATCATCTGTCAATGCTGCACACCAGAATCAACCGCGAGTTTCTTGAGAATTTTCTGACAAAGGATGAGAAGACAAGGCTACAATACAATAGGCATATACGAGTGAATTTGATAGACCCTGGCATGAATGAATATAATACTCTGCAGTTCACCTGTTGGCCAATGTCTAAAACCTCAGTGTATGTGTTGGTGACTGATTGGAATACTGTTTGGAATGATAATAGACTCCAAGAGGGCATTGCAGTTCAGATTTGGTCTTTTCGAGTCGAATCAAATACCATAAGCTTTGCTCTTGTTGTCCAAAGAAATTGACAGGAACAGACAACAAAAGAAGGCCAGCGAAAATATATCAAATCAAGGCTGCTGCGTCAACACCTCCTCACTCGCATCATAATTTAAACAATATTAGGATATCATCAGTTTCTCTAGGTATTTTATTAATGGTATATTATTTGTTATATACTGCCATTGTAGGAATTTTAATTGTTAGTATTTTAGGGTTTGATTGGTACAGTTGCTATTTTATCACTTTTTCTTGAATTTATTGAGTTATCAATGTATGTTACGAGCATTTTAAGCAGAATATTCAACTTGATAGTGTTAATGCACCTGAACTTGATAATGCTTCCTGTTACACAAATATTTAGCTGCCTACATGCATTAGATGCATTAGTATGAAAACAACACTTTACAGAAATACTCTTGTTCTTGTGTTTGATAAAAGTTACATGTTGTACCGCAACCATTTTAATACCTCGCTATATATATATATATGATGTTGTTGTGTATCTTCTTATTCCTTGTTGATCACTGTTGAGAAATCAGTCTCACACAAATACACTAAGATAAATATAAACACACCACTGTATGGGAATATAAAATAATAACATCAGAATTTTACGTGGAAACCCAACTGGAAAAAACCAAGGACAGAGATCTCAGAAATTTACTATGAAAACAATATGGAGATTATAAACTCTCTACTGAGAAATAAACTAACGGTTTAATTCTCTCTACACCCTCACTCTCAGAATGCTCTAACTGAGTTTCTCACTCTCTAACTCTCTTTACTTCTCTAAGCTTTGGTGTTGTTGTGGTGTTTTGAATTGAGAAGCTAAAGCTCCTTTTTATAGGAGAAATCTGGGGAGGGGAAGAGAATTTGGGGAAAGCTAAATTCTAAAGTCTGAGGGGAACAAAAATTGTGGAAGGCAAACGCAAGGCAACTTTTTCAACAATCTCCACCTTTGCTTGCATTTTTCAAATCTTGTGAACTTCTTCGTGTCTGTGAATATATCACTCTTCCTGAATACTCCACCACAAACTCAGCATTCGACGAAGTGAATTAAGTCCAAGCAGTGTTTGAACTTTTCTGCTATAACTGACTTTGTGAGCATATCTGCGGTATTCTCCTTTGTGTGAACTTTGTGAACTGCAATGTCACCATTGTTCAGCCACCCACGAATCTTGTGATATTGAACATCTATATGTTTGGTCCTGGCATGGAGCACCTGGTTCTTTGCTAAATGAATAGCACTTTGACTATCACACTAAATCTGGATACTGCCCTGCTTGAAACCTAGTTCTTCAACTAGTCCCTTAAGCCACAAAGCCCCCTTGCTTGCGTCTGTCAACGCCATATACTCAGCCTCTGTTGTTGATAATGCTACCGTAGACTGCAACACTGACCACCAATATATACATCTCCACAAAAGGTGTATACAAACTCTGTCGTAGATCTTCTTGCATCTAGGTCTCCAGCATAATCCGAATCAACAAACCCTGTAACCTCACTTCTTATGGTATCACGATCAAACATAAGACCATAATTGGTTGTACCTGCTAGAAAAAGAAAAATCCATTTGACAGCATTCCAATACTCTTTCCCTGAATTTTCCATATACCTGTTAACCACATTGACTAAATGTGATATATCTGACCTTGTACATACCATGGCATACACGAGACAACCCACCGCATTTGCATACGGTAATTTGGACATATACTCCTCCTCATCCTCTGTTTTTGGGCTCAACTATGAAGACAACCTGAAATGTGCTGCCAACGGAGTGCTAACTGGTTTAGCATTGTGCATGTTAAACCTCTCCAAGACCTTTTGCACATATCCTTTCTGAGTTGGCCACAACTTTCCTACCTGACGATCCCTGTGAATTTTCATACCTAAAATCTACTTTGCTGATCCAAGATCCTTCATGTCAAATTTAATGCTCAACAAATTTTTCAGCTGAAGAATATCTGACTTCCTCTTTGCTGCTATCAACATGTCATCGACTTATAAAGTCAACAATACTAGAAAACCATCATCAAAGGATCTGAAATACACACATGGATCATACTCTGAACGAGAGTAACCATGAGCCGCTATGAAGTTGTCAAACTTCATGTACCACTGTCTCGAGGACTGCTTCAAACCATAGAGAGACTTCTTTAAACTGCAAACCAAGCTCTCTTTCCTTGGTTCAATAAACCCCTCAGGCTGCTTCATGTAGATCTTTTCTTCTAAATCACCATGGAGAAAAGCTATTTTCACATTAAGCTGTTCTAATTACTCCCTATCATGTGATGTTACGATAGATAAGATCAACCGAACCGACGTGTGTTTCATAAATGGTGAGAAGATCTTATTGTAGTCGATTCCCTCTCTCTGAGAGAATCCCTTTGTCACTAACCTAACCTTGAATCTTTCACCTTCTTTATCAGACTGAGCTTCCTTTTTTCTGAACACCCACTTGCATCTTATAGTCTTTGATCCTTTTGGAAGTTGAACTAACTCCCAAGTCTGATTCTTCTATAAAGACTCCATCTCTTCTGTCATCGATATCGCCCATTTATCATTAGCCTCGGACTAAATAACATCCTGATAGCTAGTTGGATCTTCACTACCAGCAATTAAGGCAAAGGCAACCATGTCATCAAACCCATATCTCTGCACTGGTTTACTAACTCGCCTTTTCCGATCTCTAACAAGATTATAAGACCTTTCCTGGAGATCTGAAGGATGATCATCTTCAAACTCTTCAGTTTCTTTTATCTCTTCAGGAAGTTCCACCTCAACTGGTTGTTTCTGCAACTCACTTGATTGTTGCAGATTCTTCATTCACAGATTTGTTCAGCATGTGTTTCTCATTGAACACCACATTTCTGCTGATGACCTTCTTCTTGGATACTGGATCCCATAACCTGTATCCCTTGACTCCATCTTCATATCCAAGGAAAATACACTCCTTTGACCTTGGATCGAGTTTGGACTTTCGTTCCTCAATCAGCAAATGAACATAAGCTGAACAACCAAAGATTTTCATCACAGAAAAATCAACTGGTTTCCTACTCCATACCTCTTCGGAGATTTTATAATCAATTCCAGCTGAAGGAGATCAACTTATCAGATAACACGCTGTGTTGAGTGCATCAACCCAGGAACTTTTGGGCAATCCTGCATTCAACCTCATACATCTGGTGCTTTCCAACAGAGTTCTCTATTCATCCTCTCTGCAACCCCATTTTTCTCTGAAGTTCTTTATATGAGAAGTTCCTGGTGATACCTTCATCCTGAAAGAATTGTAGAAATGACCTGTCCTTGTATTCTGTGCCATTATCTGATCTGAAATACTTAAGCTTCTTTTCGGTCTGGTTTTCTACTTTAGCTTTCCACTGCTTAAAGATTCTGAAAACCTCAGATTTATGCTTCATAAAATACACCCACACCTTTTTGGAGTAGTCATCTATGAAGCTAACAAAATAATGGGCTCCATCCATTAACGTATGATTGATCGTCCCCCAAACCTCTAATTGTACATAATCAAGTACATTCTTACTAGTATGTGCTCCTGCCTTGAAACTGTCGTTGTTTGCCGTACACGTAAAACTTATAAAATTCCAAACTGCACGTTTTGACACCTTTCAGCAATTGCTTTTTGTGAAGTTCTTTCATTCCACATTCACTCAAATGACTAAGTCGTATGAACCATAATTCTTTGCTATCACTGTTGGAATTATCATGCACAGAAATTACTGCTCCACCAGAAACTGTGTCCCCTATCAACTTGTAAAGGGTGTCCTTTTTTTGACCATTCATAATTACCATTGAACCTTGGTAATTTTCATGTCACCATCTCTGACTGAGATACTGCAGCCTATAGAGTCAAGTACTCCAACCGATAACAAGCTCTTCTTCAATTCTGAAATATACCTTACATCACCTAATGTTCTAACAACCCGGTCAAACATTTTAACTTTGATGGTGTATATCCCAGTAACTTTGCAGACTACTGTGTTACCTAATAAAATTGTATCACCATTACAGGATGTAAAAGTATCAAACCAATCCCTGTGAGGGGACATATGAAAAGAACAACCGAAATTCATGTAACAATATATAAGGCTTCTACTGTCTCTAACAAATAAGAGATCACCTTGTAAAGCTTCATTTTCTGTCACTGTGTACAGCTCTCCGTCGCTGCACTCATCTGCTTACTCAGCAACATTAGCAGAATTTTCAATCTGCTTACCTTTCTTCTTGTTATCCTTCTTCAACAATGGATACTAATTTTTGTAGTGACCTTTCTCGTGGCAAGGATAACACTCAACTTGAGATTTATCCTTCTTGCCTGGTCTCGACTGAGACCATTGTCATTCCTTGCCGGAATACTTCTTTCGATTAGAACCCCTACCACGCCCATCTGAAAATGCAAGAAGATTGTCTGCTTGATCTCTAAAAGTAGTGCCTCTGAACTTATCCTAGTCCAGAACTGTTAACATCACATTGTCAATTCACTACAAGAACATAGGGCTATAGCGACGGTATGGGTCCGTCGACATAAAGCCAAAAATCGTCACCATAGGCTATGCCGACAATACCCCACCGTAGCCGATAGTGTCGTGGTCATAGACATATGCCGACATTATGACACCCCTATGTCGACGGGTCTACGATCGCCATACAGCTTTTCCCACTAAGCGTTCCAAATGGCGACAATCTCGTCACCAACACCGACGGATTATACCATCAACATAGAGATAATATCTTGTGTTTATAACACTATAGTGATAGGACTACTGTCAGTGTAGATATAATAGCACCTACTGTTTATACACCTATGACGACCACAATACCGTCGGCATAGACCTTTTTTTTACTTTTTTATTTTTTATTTTTTTTGTTAAATTTAAACTTTATTAAAGAAAAAGAAAATGTACAAAGAACATGGAGCATACCCTATACCAGTATACCATGACCATCATAAGACAAGCCCTATGATGGCAACAGTAAACCATAAGCCGAATAAGAAGGCAACAAGGCAAAGATACAATAAGAAGAGTAAAAGGCTAGAACATTAAAGCCCCAAAACATAAGAAACAAAAAAATAGACCCAAAAGAACCACAACAGCAACCAAACAAGCCAGTAGCAGCAGCAGACCCCAGCCTCCAGCAGATCACGGCCATCAGAAAAGCAACAGGAACAGCCAGCTAATAGCAACAGAAGGATAACCCAACCCATAAAGTCTTGTCCCCCAGCAGCAGGCCAAAAACCACCTGCAAAACTTCAAAAGTAGCAGCAGCAAGAGGACCCAGCATGCTAGACCGTGCAGCATAAAACCAGCAGCAGCAACCAGTGGAGCATAAGCAGCAGGCATCATCACAAGGCAAATATCAGCACAAGCAGCAGCAGTAGGCACTGACTCAACCAGCAGCACCAGCTAGACCAACAGAGGCAACACACCCCTCAGTAGCAACCCAAACAACAGCAAGCCCAAACATCAAACCACAACAGCAGCAACAGCAGCAAAAATGAGGCCAAGACGCGTAAGATTATCTAAAGCTTATACCTGTAGGTTGCTGAAGTGACCAAATTATTATTAAGACCTTATGGATGGAATTTTATCAGCTTCATCCAGTAATATATGCACTTATTAAGGGCAGCTTTTTGCAGTAAATTCCATACAACAAAAAATAAATACTGCAAAACCTTGTATTGAGAGCTCTACATGTGTTATTTTGTTTGGGTGATAGGTGAGAGCTACAGGCTTATTCCATTCAATCATGAAAGTAGTGAGCAACAACATCACATTATTATTCATAATAACAACAATTGAACTAAGAAGCTTTTTTGCTCAGTATGGGCACAAATGAACATGCATTGAAAATACATTCTACATGCAGCTTTACTTTTACTCTTCTTCTTTTAACTATACTAGAGAAGGGAAAACAGAAAAGAAAGTATGTACAAACTTTAGCATTCAGATCCTCACCTTTCTCAACGGCTTTCCAGGACAACAATTTTATGATTAATGCCACTACAAGTAGGCTCCAAAGAAGAATAGTAGTTGACTTGTCCTGCCATATGCAAATACTTATGCTTACTTCCATAATTTCACTATGAGTTGGAGAAATGCTGCCATATAATCTAAAACTATTTGAATACATGTGAAAGGCACTTCTTAAAATAATGCAATCAGTATCAAAACTGGGCCCAACTTAAATTGCCTTCAGTTTCCATAATGAGCATATGTAATGCATGCCTTGTTCATAAAAAATTGAGCATATGTAATGCATGCCTTGTTCATAAAAAATTGAAATAATACCATATACCTCTCTGGACCATTAAAATCAGATGGGATGTAAATGCCAGGTTCAATTGATATTACCTGCAATACATTTTTGCAAGAAAAGTTGACCAATAGCAAAAAACAGAAAATGTGTTGCAGAGGTTTAATAGAACTTTGGTACTTCCATAGCCACATTTTTAAGATTATGTTGTTTAAATCTCAATGTCCCCCTCCATCGAAGTGCTGAAATTCTTCATACTAACAACTTTAGGAGTTTGTACTTTGTAGAACCCCAAAAATTATTTATTACCTATCCAATGTCACCTAGAATGCGGATTGTTTTGGTTCACATAACTGGGATACTGTATGTGAGGGTGGGTTTCTTAAAATGTTTAGTCAAAAAACTTTGGGCAAACTTAAAGTTATCCCCTCAAGTATATACCCATCATGTTTCAATTTTTTGCACTCACCTTCCTCCCTATCTTCATATCTTGTAATGTTGTTCCTATTTGAAATTAATTGGGAGAAAATGACATATGTGTCGTCCGCGTGACTTTTTTCAAGACCTTTTATTTGGAATTAAGAGGTCTTGTAAAAGAGTCACACGGTTAACTCATCGGGGTAATATTTTCCCAATTTTTTTGAATCGGAACAATTATACAAAACTGGGAAATACACAGGAGTGGGATTGAAAAATTAGAACATGATAGATAACACTACAAACGGATGTGTATATACTTGATTTTGAGATTTTCCCTAGAACCTTTTGAGTTGTTTCTAGATGTTCTCTTGGAATGTAAATTATAGAAAATAAAATATCCAATTTCTTGGAAACATACTTATTGAGGAATAGTAGAATCTTACATTAAATTAATCTACAAATGTGAGCTCTATTGTAGTTCAATGTTCATGTAGGAAGAATTGTTTTCCAGCTTTTTGTTCACCAAAATTTACATATAATCATGTAAAGATGCAAGAAATAAAATAGAAAAAAGATGTATTTCGGAATATAAGTATCCCATGTTTAGGAACGTTCATAACAAAAAGCAATTAGCTACCACATTAGTGTTTCTTGGTTACACTGCAATTACTAAATAACAAAGACTTAGATACATATACTCTCTCCATCCCAGTTTTAAAAGGGGCTTTAATAGCAGTGCCTCCCAGTTTCCCCAATTTAAAAACGTCCAAAGAATGACCATCCAAAAGAATTTATGCAATCAATGACAAAATATCAAAAACAATAAACCAAAAAGATTTGGAAGATAGGTGAAACATATCAACATCACAGTAACCAAGTTGAGTCGAGATGTGCATCAGTCAGGTAGATAACTTACAACACCTGGCTTCAGAATGCAGTCATAAGTGATCGTAGAGCAATCATGAACATCCATTCCTAGATAGTGACTTGTACATAACAGAGAACAATACCGGGTTGATTCAGTGCCCAGATTAGTAATAGATTTTATATTGGGAACTAACACGCTTAAACAACTATAAGCTAAGCTTGCTATTGCGGATGCCGAAATCCACCTGAAATTCTAAAATAAAGAATTATAGATCATAAAATTGTAGTAATTACCTATACTCAGATGCATGACAATTATCATTGGTCAACCAAGAAGTCATGAAGTGCCAACAAGAATAAAAAAATTATTGCAACAACTAACATGGGTCATTTGTACAAGTAAGAACTTATCATATGTTGACAACAAAGGATAATTCATGTGCACAGAGCATGCACTCCCTTTAGTAATTGTTCCAACAACTGACCAACCATATCTAAGAAGTAAGAACCTAAAATATTATTACATTAATGACCTGAACACAGGCATAAAGTGCCAACAAATACTCTTAACTTGTTTCAGTATAAGAAAGAGAAAAAGACTTTATGAGCAGATCTGATGCCAACATATGGTACACATATGGTACATCTGATGCCAAATATTATTACATCCAGCCACATTTTGATGACTAAAACACAATAGCTTTGCTACACAAAATTCAAGGTCTAATAATAATGACAATACTAAATGCCATTTTGGTATTAACGGATGACCAGAAAACAGAACTACTTGACCAAATGGGGAGATAAGAAATACCTTTATTTTGTCATCACTACTAAAACCATCTAGCTGATTGAGAAGTTCAAGCATTGTCCGTTGCACCTCTCTGTCCCCAGTAACTTAACTGCATTTTGAATCAAAAGAATTATTAATCAATTCTATTGCAAGTTTGCAACGAACCAAAAAATAAAATAAAATAAAATTTGAATAGTTGAAAGTGCAAATTGACATGAGAAAGACACGTTGTACTTGTCGAATTGCTTTGTGCCAATAGCATCAATTTCGTCGATAAAAATGATGCAAGGAGATTTTTCTTTAGCAAGCTGAAAAGCATCACGAACAAGTTTTGCTCCATCTCCAATGAACATCTACATACACAATAAACTGATATCTGATTCTTCTTGCTAAAACGTCCCAAAAGATATTGATTCAGATAAAGATTATTAGATAACATCTGAATATAACATTAGAAATGACAATTTGGAAGCCCATTGTATGTATTATGCTTACCCACAATATTTGAAGCAGTGTTCTAAAAATTCCCGCCTAGGTCCGCCTAGGCCCCGCCTAGACGCTAGGCCCCCCTTGCGCCACACCTAGGCCCAAAGCGGCAAAAAAATTCCTCCAGAAAATTAAGCGAGGCCTAGGCGGAGAGATTTTTTTTATTTTAATAACTACCAAAATCAGATCTTGATATATTTATTTTTCTAATAATTTATCATATTCATAATACAAGTTGTAGCATATCAAATCACAACAAGAAATGAACTAGATCAAGTCAAAATGAATAATTTTATTATTGTTATAATTTATTGAACTTGTACCAACTTCAAATTATATAAATGATGATACATTTGTAATATTTAGTTTAATTCAAAATAATTGTTAAATTTATGTTTAGTTTCTTAAGTTTTAATATTGAATTGAATTCTTTAAATTTTAAATTTTATTATTTAATAGCAATCTTGTTTATGAATAAAACTAATACGTTAAAGATATGTTTGAACTTTGAATAATTGCATGTTTGTGTTTGAACTTTGAGATTGACAATATGGATATGTGTTTGAACTTTAAGCAAAGGCATTTATGTAGGGATTTCGGCAAATAAAAGCAGCGGAATTTAAAAATTTTCAAAGCGATTTTCGAAACTCTAAAACAGGATCCATGCGAAAATATATTAATTCAGAGGTTTAGATTTGTTTTACCGATTATCCAAGCTTGAATGGAGACGATGAAAATTCTGGAACAGCTTCGAATCTTCAACGCAATCCAACGGAACTGCGCCTCTACGGTATCCACACGAACGCCCCGCGAATCGTCACACGATCTGCAGCAAAGAAAACTGTGGTACTAGCCGCCAAGGATCTAGGACTTTCTCACATTTTTCTCTCTAGTCTCTCTCTAAGAGCGGCTAGGGTTTTTGGTTTTTAATAATCTTCCCCTAAAACGGCTGATATATCATATATATATATATAGCAGTTAAAAGGAATTAATCAAAAACCTAATCCAATTAGAAAAGTAAAATTCGAATTTATATATATTATATCCTAATTAAGTCTTAATTAATATACATATATATACAAATTATCCTATTAATTTAAATTTGTAATTTTAAATACAGCTGATTGGCACTTCTGTCCCTCCAAGTTGTCACTCACTTTCAAAGTCGTCCTTAAAGTACCATTTTCGTCAGTTAGGTCCTTAAAGTGGCATTTTATTGGTGTTTCTGTTCCTTCAACCCATTTTAACCTAAACCCGACCCATTTTGACCAAGTTGAACCCATCCCGACCCAGTTTGACCCAACTCAAAATTTTAATATTTTAAAATATAATAATATTTTTAGAATAAGTTTAAAATAATAATTATATTTAACATTTTAAAAAAATAATATTTAATTATTTAAAATAAATTATTATTATTAAAATAATAATTATTTTATTATTTTAAAATAAAATAATTATTTTAAAAATAGTTATTTTTAATATTTAAAAATAAAATATTAGTTTTTTTAAAAAAATAAAAATAATATTTATATTTAATATTCTAAAATAAATATTTTTTAAAATATTTTTTAAATAATTTTTATTTTTAATATTTTAAAAGTAAAAAATTAATTTTGTAAATATTATTTTTAAAAATAATATTTACTTTTAAAATATTAAAAATAATATTTACTTTAGAATATTAAAAATAATAATTATTTTAGAATATTAAATATAATATTTATTTTAGAATATTAAAAATAATAATTTTTTTTATTTTTTTATTTTTTTTGAATCATTATTATATTTATATTTATTTTAATTTTAATTTTTTAATATTTACTTTTAATATTATAAAATAATTATTATTTTTAATATTCTAAAATAAATATTTTTAATAATTATTATTTTTGAAGGAAAAATAATATTTAATATTTTGAAATACTTATTAAAAAAATTATTTTTTAATAATAATAATTATTAAGATTATTTTAAGTTTTAAAATAATAATTATTAAGCTTATTTTAATTTTTAAAATAATAATTATTAAGATTATTTTAATTTTAAAAATAATAATTATTAAGATTATTTTAATAATTATTAAATTATAAATTATTTAATTTTTTTAATAATTATTTCAGAATATTAAATATTATGTTTCCTTCAAAAAAAATAATTATTAAAAATATTTTTTTTATAATATTAAAAATAATATTTATTTTAGAATATTAAAAGTAAATATTAAAAAATTAAAATAAATATAAATATAATAATTATTCAAAAAAATTTTTATAAAAAAACTAAGATAATTCTTATTTTTAATATTCTAAATAAAATATTATTTTTAATATTCTAAAGTAAATATTATATTTAATATTCTAAAATAATTATTATTTTTAATATTCTAAAACATATATTATTTTTAATATTTTAAAAGTAAATATTATTTTTAAAAATAATATTTACAAAAATATTTTTTACTTTTAAAATATTAAAAATAAAAATTATTTAAAAATATTTATTTTAGAATATTATATATAATTATTAATTTTTTTATAAAAAAACTAATATTTTATTTTAAAATATTAAAAATAACTATTTTTAAAATAATTATTTTATTTTAAAATATTAAAACAATTATTATTTTAATAATAATAATTTATTTTAAATAATTAAATATTATTTTTTAAAAATGTTAAATATAATTATTATTTTAAACTTATTTGAAAAATACTATTATATTTTAAAATATTAAAATTTTGGGTTGGGTCAAACTGGGTCGGGTTGGGTTAAACTTGTCAAAATGGGTCGGTTTAGGTTAAAATGGGTTGAAGGAACAGAAACGCCAATAAAATGCCACTTTAAGGACCTAACTGACGAAAATGGTACTTTAGGGACGACTTTGAAAGTGGGTGACAACTTGGAGGGACAGAAGTGCCAATCAGCCTTTTAAATACTATCAATCATATTGACATATTTAAATCCTTACAATTTAAATTAATTCCCTTTTAATTACGTTCCAAGTGTGTGACCCTATAGTTAGTTTTATGTTGACAATAATTTTAAAATCATATTATAAAACTATAAATAGTGAGCGGCATCTAGTAATGCATCACTGCTACCCAAATAATAATAAGATCGGTGATTTGATGCAACCTTTTCGTGACCAATGTTTCAATGTAATTTATTCCTTTTAACCTTGACATCCTAGATTAAACTCGAGGCATGGAATGTGTCATACTCTTCATAATTTAATCTGAGTTTTCTTAATCAATAAGTAGACTATATGAAACAAATCACTATTTGAGCATGACCATGCATTTCATAGTCCTACTCAATCAAGAGGCCTATAGATATCACCCCTAATATATATAGGAGGGTTAAATTTCATCTAGATCACTCATATTCCTCACACGATTCATGATGTACCCAATAATCACCTTTATTGTCCACCCTATTAAAGGTGACCTTTGATGATATCAAAGTACATAAATTCCCGTGTAGTAATATAGTGATTTCAGGTCAGAGGATCATTACATCATTGTCACTATGAGAATTACTTATGCACTCTGCATAATGCTCCATGTAGAATTCTCATGGTGGGTCTGTCCAGTACATTGTTCTCTAACATGTACCTATGCATTGACTCAATATCTCATATATTTATGACCAATGAGATTTGCCCATCAGTCAATTCACATACTAGTCTTAATGTATAATTGTTGTCCCATTAACAATGATACTCAATTAGGGACATTTAAGAGTAATGATACGAATTGTAATTATATGATTTCATGTTCAAGTCACATACTTGAAGCTATATAATTTGTATCACTATTCTAAGGACTTTTATTATGCTAACATTTATATAACGCAGTAAATAAAATCATAATAAAATAATTCATTTATTCAATCAAATATAATATTAAAAAATGTTAACCAATTACATCAAAGAATTGGCCTCTAGGGCATAAACTCTAACAATTTATTATCTTTATTATAGATTATTTTGTTTTATATTATTGTTTTGTTTAAAAAAATATAAGATAAAATATTAAAATTGATTTAAAATAAAAAATTCCGCCTAAGCCCCACCTAGGCCCTCTAGGCGCTAGGCCCCCCCTGGTCGCCCTAGCGCCTTTTAGAACATTGGTTTGAAGAATGAGATTTAATGATGTCTGACTTGAAAATTCGACACTTATCTCTCTTATTCCCCTGTTCATGTCCAAAGCCAACATCAAAGAACACAGACATGTAGGTAAATTAAAGTACACAAACATACAAAAGATAGACCATGGCATCAACATTGGCCCTGTACATGTAATAATCTATGTAACCATCTGTGGGTGGAGAGTAGAAGGCAGTAAACACACTCAAATATAAAAAATAATTAAATAAAATATAAAACACATACAAGAGCAAATAGATCCAATCATGGCTAAAAGTGTCATATGGCTATTAATGCACATTTGATTCTAGAGCCTCTATTTTTGAAGAAATCTCATATTACTTAAATGTGTGTGTATTAAAAGACTGATATCCATATGACAGCCACAATCCAGACACTTCAACAAAGATACAGACCCCTCAAACAGGGCCGGTCCAATAGTTAAGCCACTTAAGCAATGGCTTGAGGCCCAAAATTGAGAAGGCCCCCAAATTTTAATAATTCAAATATGTTAGAGCACATTAAAAAAATTCAAAAAAAAAAAATTCCAAGTAAATCAGTAGCTACAAGTATAATCATACAAGAAAAAAGGCCTCAATTTAAAATTTGACTTGAGACCACCAAAAAGTTTGGACCGGCTCTGCCCTCAAAGGAAGGCAGTATACCTCTTAACGACATATAATTGATTCAATAATAAATATATGTCTCTGCAATTTGGTGTGAGGCTGAAAAGTGAAAACCCCAATCTTTAGTTTGAGGTACAAATGCTACCCAAGTAAAAAATACAACAAGAAACCTAAGAAATATTGTTAAAAAAGAGAAAAGAAATGAAGAAAAGCAGCAGAAAAAATAATTGGGACCAAATTTCAGGTTGAAAACATTTGAAGCTCCAAAATCTCCTGAAATTTTAGCCTATTAGGACAAAATAAAGACTTCCTAAATATACCCAGAAAAAGTGTTTTTTTGAATGTATACCTAGAAAAGTTTGATTAGGCTTTAAACCGATTTTCAATTAGGGAGTTACATGCAGTACAAAAACTTAATATAACAGCAAAATACCTAGGAAATCTTCATAGCTGCTTCTCAACGAAAAAAAATCAAAAAATTTGATCGGATTCTGAAGCTCTTAAATCTCCACAAATTTAAGCCCTTTTTAACAGAATAAATCCATAAAAATCAAACAAAAAAAGAATGTATTGAAACTCCGAAACCCTAAACCCATAAAGCCCTGATAGAAGTAATTATTAAACTCACAAATATATACCTATTAAGAATTATAAGGCAGAAATTGTATTGGGTTTAAAGGATACAAAGCTTGAAGAATGAAGAACTAGAGTTAGGAAAAACAGAAATAAGAAGTGAGAACCACTCACAGTGAGATATTGCCGCAACTGGTTTCCTTCTTATGGTCTGAAAGATAAAATTTGGCGTTGAAATAGAAGTGTTTTAATTTTAAAAGATGCTATAGCGACGGTCGCCTTATGTTTCTTTTTTAGTACCAGTCCTCCGCGTATAAATTTGTGCTGGCTGTAACCCTATAGCGACGGTACTATCGTCCTATTTTTTCCAGCACCAAATAGTTGGTGTCAGTCTTCCCGCCTATTCTATACCGATGGGGTATAAATACCCGTCGGCTTATGGGTGCTACAGCGACGTTACTACTGTCGTCTTATGTTTTTTAGTAGACGCTAGTCTTCCAGTCTAATCTATATCGACGGGGTATTAATACACGTCGGCTTAAGGATCATATGGCGACGGGTTTTAGCACTGGTATATATCTTGTTGCCGTATCGCCTTTTTCTTTTAGTAATTGCAAACTTTTCCTTCCCTACAAAGAGAGTAGTATGGAGAGTTGAGTATGAATCTGGAAGAGAGACAAGAAGTAATAAGGCTTTATCTTCTTCTTCCAACTTCACATCAATACTGGTTAGTTGAGTCACCAATCTATTAAATTCATTAATATGATTGGTCAAATCTCACCCTTCTTCCATTCGAAGTCAGTACAATTCCTTCTTCAAATATAACCGGTTTGACAGAGACTTTGACTTGTAAATGTTCTCAAGTTTCTCCCACAAGTCATTCGAAGTAGTTTCTATCAAAACCTGATATTTGATCTGTGGCGCCAAACTCAATCTGATTATTGCCACTGCCTTTGCTTCAAGTTTTTTCCATTTTTCATCTGGCATAGTCGCTGGTTTCTTCCTTTCTAGTGCCTTTGTCAATCCCTATTGTGCCAATACATCTTTGACTGTACACTTTCAAATACTGAAATTTAACTTATCGTTAAATGGTTCAACTTCATACCTCGCACTTATGCTTGTCATCTTCGTATTTATGACCTGCCTAATTTCTCTTTTAAACAGATTGTACCAATTGGTCAGGTAAATGTAAGTCGAGTGGGAGTCTCTCCTTGCTTTTGCAATAGTGACTAATTAAATAACCACCTTTTCTTAAAGGCGCTGCCTTTTAAACCACTTCCCTAAACACCAACGACGTGAACCAAAAGCTTTGATACTAATTGTTGAGAAATAAGGCTCACATAAATACACTAAGATAAATACAAACATACCACTGTATAAGATATAAAATAGAAACACCAAATTTTTACGTGAAAACCCAATTGGGAAAAACTACGGGAGAGATCTTAGAAATTTACTATGAAAATAATATGAATATTACAAACTTTCTACTGAGAAATAAATTAACTGTTTATTTCTCTCTACACCCTCACCCTCAGAATGCTCTAGCTGAGCTTCTCACTCTCTTTACTTCTTTAAGCTTTGGTGTTGTTGTGGTGTGTTGAAATGAGAAGCTAAAACTCCCTTTTATAGGAGAAATCTGAGGAGGGGAAGAGAATTTGGGGAAGGTTAAACTCCAAAGTATGAGGGAACAAAAATTGGGGAAGGCAAATGCAAGACAACTTTTTCAACCATCACATTTAATTTGGAGGAGTGAATGATTTGAAAAAGAAGAGTCATATAAGAGTCTATTATCTTCCACAAAATTTGAAGGGTTAAAGATGCATATGAAGGGAATCTTCAACTCATTCATACACCTGTTACACTTTTTCCTTTCTCATTCTATGGCTTTAACAAAAAAATTAACATGCCACTGTTTAATAAGTAATAAACTCGTTTTCAAATAAACATGGGATTTGTATTCGTCAGCCAATCTTGTCCCTATAACTACCAAATCTTTTTATTTCCTTTAATTTCAAACATCTTAGCCATAGTGACTATTGCAATTTTTTCTCCTTACGTTGCAAAGTTTCAAACTGTTTCTAGAACTTAAGGCTCATGACCTTTCTGAAAAACGATAAATGATTTATTTTAAAAATCTAATTAGTGTCATGGAAGATCACATACCTAATGTGCTGATAGTGTAGTCTATCTCAAATGGTTTCCCATGGGTTAACTTTTCACCTTCAAACCCACGTTTATTCACTAACTCATCTCACTTTCTCCAAGCATTAACCAACTTTAGCAGCTATAGTCCAGATTTATAGAATCAGACAATCCAATCCGGGAAGCTCAGAGACCAGAGGCATAGAATGCGAAAAATGAACCCAAGCCTGATCCAAGAGATTGGTAGATTTTTTGCT
This sequence comes from Panax stipuleanatus, assembly GCA_020205555.1. Lineage (NCBI taxonomy): Eukaryota > Viridiplantae > Streptophyta > Magnoliopsida > Apiales > Araliaceae > Panax > Panax stipuleanatus. The sequence continues at coordinate 61,232,743 of CM035118.1, forward strand.
ATAAAAATCCTATTTAATTATTTATTTAATGTTTATTTATTTATGTTGGACATTGATTTATTAATAAAATTACATCATTCATCATTCATTAAATGATCATTTAGTTTGTTTATATATATCTCCATATTATATATGTTATGGTTTATGTTTATAAATAAATTTTATACACAGAAGATATAAATCATATGTAATATATAAATAAAAAAATAATGGTTTATAAAGTAGGATAAATTGAAGGTATTATCATGTAGGTTCTAGTACTTTAACAAAGATCATTTATCTTGATCATGAAAGTTAGACTTCTAATTAAAGTACTAATACATTAACAATGTGCATTAAACGGATCATATGATAATATTTTATTTATAAAATATTTTCACATAAATACTAATTAGTAAAATTTCTTAATTTTGAAATTATAGTGAACTTAATATTGTTATATGTATTAATTTGATGTTCCAATGAGTGAAATTACATCATATTAATTAATACCTCGGAATGCCGATTAATATATTTAATTAATATTAAGAATATTATTATTGTCAAAACATCTATAAGATTTTTCATAAGATAATTTATCATTGATCATAGAATCTTGACCGAGTCTTTTAATATTTATTATTAAAACGATTGATTTAATTGTTAAACCAATTTATGATCAAATAGAGATAAATTATGGACTTATGAAATTAGTTTAAATGTATCGAAATTATATTAATTGATTCTGAAATATTTATGTACATTTATAGAGGAAATATTTATAGTTTATTAGTAAAGGGGTTATTTAATTAATTTCTAGACTGAAGTGCAATTATAATTATTGAGTGGAATTAATTGTAATTAATATTTATTTTGAATATTATTATTAGATAATAATATCTAGATAAGTGTGACGCCCCCAAATTCCAGGACCGTCACGAGGTCTCTCGAATTCGGTTCATCACGTGCTCATGGTAATACATCACAATAATAATAACTAAATATCACACAATCATAGCGAAAAATCTATTCTAGAATAATTTACAATGATTTATCATAATTATTCCCCCAAGTCTCGCAACCTATAGTACTTAATAGATTACATAATAATATCAATTAACGACTTACTACATAATCTAACTTAAGCTTAAACATAATTAAATCCAGTCTTACTACATCATCTTAATACAATATTAAAATATTTAAAAACATAAAAGAGACAAGCTAGTTGGTAGCCTTGCCCTTGCCCTTATCAACGCTCGAAGGTTCGCCCTGCTTTGCCTTAACTGAAATGTTTTAGGGAAAGCAAGAATGAACACAAATTGCCCAACAAGTAATATACAATAAGGGTAAGTGATATAATCCTTAATTTTCGAAAGGGTATAACAAAGTTTGATAGTTCAAGGATAACAAGAATATCAACAATTTTTAATAACAGTCGCTAAGGACAGAATAATATCAAGGTGATTCAATAATAAATCAATTCAAGATTTCAAGATAACTGAATACTGAGCAGTCGCTAAGGACTATGAACTTCTACTAGAATTAACAGTAATAAACTGAAAATCCAACAAAAACAGGTACAACAGGTGATCAGCCTAAAGCACCATCGTTATGCATAACAATCAATCATACTCAAGTGTGCACGTCGGTTCTCCGACAATTATATATTCCCTTCACAGAAGGTTGTTCTTCTCAGTCAAATACAAGATCCCGCACCAATCAATTAGTTTGGGTCGCTTTTCAATAATATAAGTCTAGCCGAATCAAATGGCATAGACACTTTCACAATATTCAAGAACAATACTAAGTTCAACATGAATAATAGCTTTAATGAAATAAGAGTTCAAGTATGCTAATTCAATTCAAACGATTAAGTAGGAAACTAGTTCGCAATATACAAATATAGAATACTTGTATCCAAAGAGATAAGGTTTAGATACTTGCTTACGATATCCGTTGAATAAAATAATACAAGGGTTTAGGATACTTGCACTTTAAAAGAGTGTAAGTAAGAGAACTTGCCTTTAGCGTAGTTTATCCACGAAAAGCAAATCAACACTTTCGAATTCCTATCGTAATACAGTTACGTATATATATGATATTCATTAGTCATATAATTAAACTTCACATTTTATCTTCGAATATACGATCAACACATAAGCTAGGTTTTACCTAGCTACACAGTTATATAGAATATAATTTCTATCCTTAACGTTCCTCCTTTAGAGTTTCAACACATTTTCATATCTTATAAGATCGCAATCAATACTAAATATATTTCATTTTAGCAAGTTAAGGCATCCCCTTAAGTTAACCGTCAAAATCGGGTTCAAGTAACATCCTATAATATCACGTAGCATGTATTCATATTTAAAGGATACTTTCATGCTTGTATAACTTTTTCAAATCCAATCGTACATGGTATAGGTTCTTAAGTTAATACTTAAAGCCATTCAAGGACACGAACTCATATGGTCTAACATGCTCGCTTTTTAAACACATAAGATTTTCATATAACTTGTATTAGGCATGCTCATGAGTACTCGTATCGCATATATGTAGCTAGCATTGTTATTATCTTGAAAACATGCTTCGTTTATGCTAAACTTTAATCACGACAACTAATCATGGTATATATACATGCATGACACATGAATGAGTCTAAGAGTACTATCACATGTGTCCAAATTATCAGATTCTAACTCTCGTCATAACATACCAAAGTTTACGTTCAAAGCTTATACTTTGTTAGTTTAATTCATTAATAAGGTCTATCATGTCCATGCTTCCTTATGAAACCTATATATATATAAGTTAACATGCTTTTCATGCATGTCAAGGCCCTATAAACATGCTCGAAAAGTCAGAATGTATACATGGTCTTTATATGTCAATATCAACCTTCAAAACTTGTATTTTTGTTAGATTTGTTCAATAGTGAGGTCTAACATGTTCTTGTCATACTACGAACCATATATACATAAGTTAATATGTCTTTTATGCATCTCTACCTCATACCGACATGCCTTGAAAAATTAGAATATTAACATGCTTCATATATGTTAACGTTCGTTTAGGAAAATTTAAGTTCGTTTCCAAACTATATGTCGTTTGGTTAACCATGCATGTTAATATTCTAAAACATGCTTACATTGCCTCATTAGGTTTATATATATGTATTAATCATGCTTCCATGCTTGTTTAAACAAAAATCAAACAATTAGTACATAACAATTTTGTTGCAGAATGCAGAAAACTGCACACAGAGGCTGGTGCTGCGGCGCGGTAACAGCAGCCACAATCTGGCGCTGCGGCGCGGGTGGCGCTGCGGCGCGGGGATTGGCGCTGCCGCGTGGGAGGCGCTGCGGCGCGAACAATGGCGCTGCGGCGTGGGGACAGTTTTTGCAGTTCACCCTGTAGCCGAAACCGACCCAAAACCTCTCATTTCATCGATTTCAACATACCCATATGCCATTACACTAACGTTTTTAACTTACTAACACATATATATGCTTATATAACAGTCAATCGCATTTATCAATTCTCAAATTCATGAACCATAACTAATTTCACACGAATTTGATGCTTTACAAAAATTATAAAGCAACAATGGCAATGAAAGTCAAGAAAGCTATATAGTGGTTCCATCAGGTATGTATGTTCATATAACAACAATATAAGGGTCCTACAAACCAATTATGAACCAATTTGGCATAATCAAGAATTTGAAGAAAACTTCAGGAACAGAAAACGAAAATGAAGAACAAAGGAAGAGGGATTATACCTCTGTAAATGATTGAGCTTGCAGCTATTCAATTCTTACAAATCTAGACTGATATTATATATGCTCTCAATTTATCAAACTCAAGCAAACTCTCAGCAAGATGAAATGTGAAGGAGAGATGCTTCATTTATAGTAAAAATCAAAACACAGTCCATGCTTCTGACTCTCAAAATAAACTAACGTATGTTTGATTTGCATGCTAGATAAGAAGAAGTTGGTAGATAGTTGTTGAAAGCCATCATCATGCCCACACCCCATTGTATGATTGCTATGAAGGCTTGCTGAGTTTTAAGGTTATAGGGGAGTAGGATAGCTTGAGTATATCACGTGAAAGAGATAGTGGCTCTCCCAGCAAAACAAACTCAGCCTTCTAGCAACATACCACACTTGATTCATTATACACATATGTATTAAATACTTAGGCTATCTACACACATATATATATATATTATATATATATATATCTTTAATTGAAATGTTACACTATAATTCACATAATGTAGTAAATGTGACTTGTACACATATAATCCAGGTATATTTTTATCATGCTGGTATAATTTTCTCGAATATAATCATATCACACTGTATCCTTTATTATTAAGTTCTACTAATCAATAATTGTTTATCATATATTCATGATGTACTATTTTAATGTATACTTACATACATATTGTCAAATAGGCATAAACATGTAGCTTATATATTTCAATCAATATAATTGTTAATCTCCATAATAATTTAATAAACCCTTATATGATTAATTATCACTTTAATATAAATCTTATTATATTTATAAACACGTTGCTCATTATTATTATATTTCTTGCAATAATAATAATCACATATTATTAATCAATCACCATTAATATTTTATAACAATTATTCTACGATGACAATTAATATAGATTAATTGTTCGCTTAAATTAATATAATCATTCTTATATTACGTCACTGTGCCACACAAGGCTATCAATGAGTTTATCAAAAACTCCATAAATTTCTCAATTATTATAATTATTCAATTTAATATATAATTGAATTAATTATTCTCATAACACAAAATCATTTATATTCAAATAAATTTTCGTTTCCATTAATATATTTATTTAATAATATATGAAAATTCACGGGTATTACATCCTCCCCCCCTTATAAAAATTCCGTCCCGGAATTGCTACAAGGTTACACAAGTAGATGGGGATAGTCCCTCATCATCCTATCTTCTAACTCCCACGTTGCCTCCTCGACATCGTGGTTATGCCAAAGTACTTTTACAGATGAAATAATTTTATTTCTCAAAGTGTGTTCTTTCCTATCTAATATCTGGACAGGAATTTCTTCATACGCCAAGTTCTTCTCCACTTGAATGGGCTCGTAAGAAATCACGTGCTTGTAGTCGGCCTTGTACGGTCGCAACACGAAAATGTGAAACACGTTGTGGATGTGCTCCAGTTTGGGTGGCAACGCAACTTTATATGCCACTTCGCCCACTCGCTTCAGTATCTCGAACGGTCCTATGAATCTTGGACTCAATTTTCCTTTCTTGCCGAAACGGATTTTTCTCTTCCATGGAGATACCTTCAAGAATACGAAACTGCCGACTTTGAAGTCTCGGTCCTGCCGATGCAAATCTGCATACTTTTTCTGGCGATCTTGAGCTGCTACTAATCTGGCTCTTATCACTGTCACCACGTCTGCGGTTTGTTGTACTAACTTTGGTCCGAGTATTCGCCGCTCCCCGACTTCGTCCCAACATAATGGCGTTCTGCACTTTCTTCCGTAAAGAGCTTCGTACGGTGGCATGCCGATACTTGCATGGTAACTATTATTATATGCGAATTCTACTAAGGGTAGGTGGTCGTCCCAATTTCCCTTAAAATCCATCACGCAAGTCCTAAGCATGTCCTCCAGCGTTTGTATTGTTCGCTCACTCTGTCCGTCTGTCTGAGGATGGTAAGCAGTACTTAACCTCAACTGCGTTCCCATTCTTTCTTGCAAACTCTTCCAAAAATTAGACGTGAAGCGCGGATCTCGATCAGAGACAATTGACACCGGCACTCCATGTCGTGAGACAATTTCTTTTACGTATAAGCTCGCTAACTGATTCAAACTGTAGCGGATCTTGATTGGTAGAAAATGTGCGGTCTTGGTTAGTCGATCCACGATAACCCAAATAGCATCATAACCTTTTTGCGTAACTGGAAGTCCTACCACGAAGCCCATCGTAATATGCTCCCATTTCCACTCTGGTATTTCTAACGGTTATAGTAAACCACTTGGCCGTTGATGCTCTGCTTTAACGCGTTGGCAAGTCAAACATCTACTGACGCACTCTGCGACTTCCCGTTTCAAATTGGGCCACCAAAAATGTTGTTTCAAATCTCGGTACATCTTAGTGCCTCCCGGATGAACGAAATAAGTCGTATTGTGTGCCTCGTGCAAAATCTCTTCCCTCAACTCGGTTACCGCTGGTACCCACACTCTTCCTTCAAATCTTAAAATACCGTCTTTATCCATTCAAAATTTTTCTTCCTCATTTTCCGTGATCCTCTTTCGAATTTTCTCACACTCTTCATCCTTTTCCTAGGCTTCCTTTACTCTATCCAACAATGTCGGATGAGCTCCCACTACAAACAACTTCTCTCCAGGCTTCTTTGGTTCTTTCACTTCTATTTCCAATTTCTCCATCTCTCTTATCAATTCTTCCTGAGTCGTCAAGTTAAACAACTTTTCCCTTCCTTTCCTGCTCAGGGCGTCGGCAACCACATTCGCCTTCCCCGGGTGATAAAGAATATCGCAATCATAGTCTTTGATTAATTCTAACCACCTCCTCTGCCGCATGTTCAACTCCTTCTGTGTGAAGATATACTTCAGACTTTTATGGTCCGTGTATATCTCACATTTTTCTCAGTACAAATAATGCCTCCATATCTTTAACGCAAAAACTACTGCCGCTAACTCTAAGTCGTGAGTAGGGTATCGTTTTTCGTAATCCTTCAATTGTCGTGACGCATACGCAATGACCTTGCCATGTTGCATGAGCACACAACCAAGCCCCTTGTGCGATGCATCACTATACACCACAAAATTTCCCGCATCATCTGGTAATGATAACACAGGTGCTTTGCTCAGTCTCCTTTTCAGTTCTTGAAAACTTTCCTCTCATTTGTCGGTCCATACAAATTTCACCGTCTTTCTAGTTAAATTGGTCAGCGGGGTTGCTATCTTAGAAAAATCTTGGATGAATCTTTGATAGTATCCAGCTAACCCTAAAAAGCTTCTCACCTCCGTCGGTGTTCTCGGTTGTTCCCAATTACTTACTGCTTCAACCTTCGCAGGGTCTACAGAGATTCCATTCTTATCCACCACGTGGCCTAAGAATTGAACCTTCTCCATCCAAAATTCGCACTTAGAAAATTTTGCATACATCTTCTCTTTCCTTAGTGCCTCCAAGACAATCTTCAGATGTTTGGCGTGTTCTTCCTCTGTCTTTGAGTAGATCAAAATGTCGTCGATAAAAACCACTACAAATTTATCCAAGTATGGCTTGAAAACTCGGTTCATCAAGTCCATAAATGCTGCCGGAGCATTAGTCAATCCGAATGACATTACCAAAAACTCGTAGTGTCCATAACGGGTTCGAAACGCAGTCTTTGGTATGTCCTCATCCCTCACTTTCAGTTGATGATATCCTGTTCGTAGATCGATCTTTGAGAAACACTTTGCTCCCTTCAGTTGATCAAATAAGTCGTCTATCCTTGGTAGCGGATATCTGTTCTTGATCGTTACTCTGTTTAATTCTCGATAATCGATACAGAGCCTCATCGATTCGTCCTTCTTCTTAAAGAATAGCACTGGTGCTCCCCAAGGAGAAACACTCGGTCGAATGTAACCCTTATCCAACAACTCTTGCAATTGTATCATCAATTCCTTCATTTCTATTGGCGCCATACGATATGGAGCTTTCGAAATCGGTGCCGTTCCCGGTGTTAAGTCTATTATGAATTCGATTTCTCTGTCTGGCGGAAGACCAGGAAGATCGTTCGGAAACACATCTAGAAATTCATTAACTACGGATATATCTTTAATTTCTACTCCCTTTTTTCGAGTATCAACGATGTAAGCTAGATAACCTACACATCCTTTTCTTAACAATTTCTTGGCCTGCATCATCGTAACGCAACACGATTGCTTAAGCGATGAGCTACCATAAAACACTACCTTAGACTTACTCGGAGTCTGAAGGTTCACACATTTGTTCTAACAGTCAATTATCGCAGCATGGTTATACAACCAATCCATTCCCAGTATTACGTCAAATTCTCCCAGTCTAATAGGAATCAAGTCTACGCTCAGTTCATATTCTCTAATGTTTGCGCGACAGTCTCGATAAATGTATTCTACAGAGATTACTTCCTTATTAGCAACTTCTATGACTAAAGGATTTTCTAATCGTTCTCGGGGTGTACTAAGTTTACTAGCAAATTCTTCAGATATAAAGAACAGGTGGCACTTGAATCAAATAATACATAAGCATTTATATCATTGATTGGGATTATACCTGATACCACGTCCTTTGCAGCCACTGCGTCCTGGACGGTTATGTTAAAGGTTCTGGCGGTTGGGCGGTTGGATTGTGCCGGTCCACCGATCATCGACTTGTTGCCTCCTTGCTGATTACTACCCCCGCCACTTCCCTTCTTTGGGCAGTCCTTAATTCGGTGCTCCGTCGAGCCACACGCAAAGCATCCTTGTATCTTCTTTGGTTTTGGACAGTTGGGCGAGATGTGCCCTTCCTGTCCGCAGTTGTAGCAAGTGCCACGTCCCTTCTAGCACTAGCCCTGGTGATTCTTCCCACACTTCGGGCATCCTTCAGCTCTCTTCTTGAAACCTCCACGAAAATTCCCTGATTGGTTATTGTTGTTTTTGTTGTTGTTGTTGTTCTCCCACTTTCTCTTTCCCAAGTTGCTTCCTCCACTGCTGCTTCCTCCAGTACGATTCTCTCCTCCAGTATTCTTTCCTTTCTTTTCTTTGTTATACAGACTTAAGGCCTCACTGCCACCTTCCGCAATGATTGCCTTCTCCAGTAATGTTGCAAACGAATCAATTTGAAGAACTGATACCTTATTGAACAGCCATGGCTTCAACCCTTGTTCGAAGCGTCTAGCCTTCCTCTCTTCATCACCAACTTGGTGCTCCGTAAATTGTGCTAGTTTGTTAAACCTAGCCGCGTATTGTGCCACCGTCATGTCACCTTGTTTTAACTCTAAGAATTTCACCTCCATCCGATTCTTCATACTCTTTGGGAAGTAATTCTCGAAGAACAGCGTCTTAAACTTATCCCAAGCTATTATCCCTTCTCCAGCTCTTTGTTGATTAGCCTCCCACCAGTAGTTTGCTTCTCCCCTCATCATGTACGTGGCAAACACCGTCTTCTGATCTTCGCCTACGCTGGCTATAGTGAAAGCTTTTTCGATCTCCTTGATCCACGTTTGTGCGACGATTGGGTCGGTAGTTCCCTCGAACTCCGGGGGTCCTACACTCTTAAAGTCTTTAAAGGTTGTTACTGGCACAGTCTGAGGGTTCGGGCGAACGGGTTCATTGTTCCTTCCCCTTAAGGCTTCTCCTAACAAGTCTACCAGTTTTTGGATCGGGTCTACTTGTTCCCTTTCATTGTTTACTGACTCCTCAGGTGCAGTCAATCTACGCCTGGGCGGCATTATCTGCATCACAATTTTTCATTTTATTATTATTCAAGTATATTACTTAAGTATTTCTTTTAATACTAAAAGAAAACAAAATTTGTAACACATTTCTGAAATAAACTTCATTTATATTCATATGCCAAATCGTTTCATTACATGATTTCCCTAGAATACTGCTATAAATGTTATCACATATATCCCCTAATATCACAAAAGACAGGGAATATACCAACCTACTACCATACTACCCCTTTAACAAAAGCTAACACGGGGTTCACATCATTATCCCTCATCTTACACAAAAGATCGGGATTACAACATAGAATGTACAACACATAGAGATAAATGCTACTAACTACTACTAGACTGTCTAAGGGAATCTCATCCCATCATCCCGCGCTCCACTGCGCTCTTGTACTCCAACTGTGCTATATACGCAACCAGCTCTCGACTCATGGTGTGTAGGGTCTGTCCCTATTCTGCCGGGTAGTGGTACACACCATCAAGCACTCTCTCAAATGCCGAACGGAACACGTACCCCATCTTGTTCATTTTCCTCTTCTTATATTTGACCTCATCTTCCAGGTCATCTGCTCTCTCATGGGCAGCCCCCCACTTCTCCTCGAAGTGTATCCTATCCATCACCTCTAATTCCAACTGAGTGCGGAGTGCTTCCTTCTCTGTCTTCTCACTCAGCTCCCTCTACTCAACCTCTTCTAGCTTCTCTGCCAAATCTACATTCCTAGCCACTGACACGTGAAACAGAGTCCCCATCTGGATCCCTGCCTCCTTACGGTTGGTGATCTCCACCTCTAACTTCTGCATAGCCAGCTTCCTCAGGTGGTCCTCGTCCCGCAGTTTCTGGAACTCAGACTCTCTCTCTTGGGCCTCTGCCTCCAGCTCCTGAACTCTGCAGTCTAACTCTAGGACCTTCTCCTTGTATTCTCCTAACATCTGCTCCTCTATAGTAGCCTCATCAGAGTCCTCTACTGGCTCATCCTCTATCGGCTCGTCCTCCATCGGCTCCTCCTCCGGATCAGACTTTATCTCAATCTCATCCTCGTCGTCAGACTCGAATGATGCAACTGCCTGTACTGGCACAACCTCTATAGGTGCCTCATATACTACATGTATATCCCTGGGCTCATCCTCTGCCACTCTACTAGGTGCACCTGTGTCTGTCATCCTACAATCACAAACACAAGACAAACAAACAGCAACTCCATTAGAATGTTAAATAAAATATAAGTTCATTATATAAAATGAAGTTACATTTCATAACAGACTAAGCCTCTCAAGGAAAACTCTACATGCGTTTTATCTCCTTCCTAACTTCCAAGTTCGCCTAAGTTATAGTCTAAGGACACTCGTTCCTAAGGTTTATAACTACGGCTTTGATACCAACCTGTGACGCCCCCAAATTCCAGGACCGTCACGGGGTCTCTCGAATTCGGTTCATCACGTGCTCATGGTAATACATCACAATAATAATAACTAAATATCACACAATCACAGTGGAAAATCTATTCTAGAATAATTTACAATGATTTATCATAATTATTCCCCCAAGTCTCGCAACCTACAGTACTTAATAGATTACATAATAATATTAATTAACGACTTACTACAATCTAACTTAAGCTTAAACATAATTAAATCCAGTCTTACTACATCATCTTAATACAACATTAAAATATTTAAAAACATAAAAGAGACAAGCTAGTTGGTAGCCTTGCCCTTGCCCTTATCAACGCCCGAAGGTTCGCCCTGCTCTGCCTTAACTGAAATGTTTTAGGGAAAGCAAGAATGAACACAAATTGCCCAGCAAGTAATATACAATAAGGGTAAGTGATATAATCCTTAATTTTTGAAAGGGTATAACAAAGTTTGATAGTTCAAGGATAACAAGAATATCAACAGTTTTCAATAACAGTCGCTAAGGACAGAATAATATCAAGGTGATTCAGTAATAAATCAATTCAAGATTTCAAGATAACTGAATACTGAGCAGTCGCTAAGGACTATGAACTTCTACTAGAATTAACAGTAATAAACTGAAAATCCAACAAAAACAGGTACAACAGGTGATTAGCCTAAAGCACCATCGTTATGCATAACAATCAATCATACTCAAGTGTGCACGTCGGTTCTCCGACAATTATATATTCCCTTCAAAGAAGGTTGTTCTTCTCAGTCAAATACAAGATCCCGCAACAATCAATTAGTTTGGGTCGCTTTTCAATAATATAAGTCTAGCCGAATCAAATGGCATAGACACTTTCACAATATTCAAGAACAATACTAAGTTCAACATGAATAATAACTTTAATGAAATAAGAGTTCAAGTATGCTAATTCAATTCAAACGATTAAGTAGGAAACTAGTTCGCAATATACAAATATAGAATACTTGTATCCAAAGAGATAAGGTTTAGATACTTGCTTACGATATCCGTTGAATAAAATAATGCAAGGGTTTAGGATACTTGCACTTTAAAAGAGTGTAAGTAAGAGAACTTGCCTTTAGCGTAGTTTATCCACGAAAAGCAAATCAACACTTTCGAATTCCTATCGTAATACAATTACGTATATATATGATATTCATTAGTCATATAATTAAACTTCACATTTTATCTTCGAATATACGATCAACACATAAGCTAGGTTTTACCTAGCTACACAGTTATATAGAATATAATTTCTATCCTTAACGTTCCTCCTTTAGAGTTTCAACACATTTTCATATCTTATAAGATCACAATCAATACTAAATATATTTCATTTTAGCAAGTTAAGGCATCCCCTTAAGTTAACCGTCAAAATCGGGTTCAAGTAACATCCTATAATATCACGTAGCATGTATTCATATTTAAAGGATACTTTCATGCTTGTATAACTTTTTCAAATCCAATCGTACATGGTATAGGTTCTTAAGTTAATACTTAAAGCCATTCAAGGACACGAACTCATATGGTCTAACATGCTCGCTTTTTAAACACATAAGATTTTCATATAACTTGTATTAGGCATGCTCATGAGTACTCGTATCGCATATATGTAGCTAGCATTGTTATTATCTTGAAAACATGCTTCGTTTATGCTAAACTTTAATCACGACAACTAATCATGGTATATATACATGCATGACACATGAATGAGTCTAAGAGTACTATCACATGTGTCCAAATTATCAGATTCTAACTCTCGTCATAACATACCAAAGTTTACGTTCAAAGCTTATACTTTGTTAGTTTAGTTCATTAACAAGGTCTATCATGTCCATGCTTCCTTATGAAACCTATATATATATAAGTTAACATGCTTTTCATGCATGTCAAGGCCCTATAAACATGCTCGAAAAGTCAGAATGTATACATGGTCTTTACATGTCAATATCAACCTTCAAAACTTGTATTTTTGTTAGATATGTTCAATAGTGAGGTCTAACATGCTCTTGTCATACTACGAACCATATATACATAAGTTAATATGTCTTTTATGCATCTCTACCTCATACCGACATGCCTTAAAAAATCAGAATATTAACATGCTTCATATATGTTAACGTTCGTTTAGGAAAATTTAAGTTCGTTTCCAAACTATATGTCGTTTGGTTAACCATGCATGTTAATATTCTAAAACATGCTTACATTGCCTCATTAGGTTTATATATATGTATTAATCATGCTTCCATGCTTGTTTAAACAAAAATCAAACAATTAGTACATAACAGTTTTGTTGCAGAATGCAGAAAACTGCACACAGAGGCTGGTGCTGCGGCGCGGCAACAGCAGCCACAATCTGGCGCTGCGGCGAAAATATTTGCGCTGCCGCGTGGGAGGCGCTGCGGCGCGAACAATGGCGCTGCGGCGTGGGGACAGTTTCTGCAGTTCACCCTGTAGCCGAAACCGACCCAAAACCTCCCATTTCATCGATTTCAACATACCCATATGCCATTACACTAACGTTTTTAACTTACTAACACATATATATGCTTATATAACAGTCAATCGCATTTATCAATTCTCAAATTCATGAACCATAACTAATTTCACAAGAATTTGATGCTTTACAAAAATTATAGAGCAACAATGGAAATGAAAGTCAAGAAAGCTATATAGTGGTTCCATCAGGTATGTATGTTCATATAACAACAATATAAGGGTCCTACAAACCAATTATGAACCAATTTGGCATAATCAAGAATTTGAAGAAAACTTCAGAAACAGAAAACGAAAATGAAGAACAAAGGAAGAGGGATTATACCTCTGTAAATGATTGAGCTTGCAGCTATTCAATTCTTACAAATCTAGATTGATATTAGATATGCTCTCAATTTATCAAACTCAAGCAAACTCTCATCAAGATGAAATGTGATGGAGAGATGCTTCATTTATAGTAAAAATCAAAACACAGTCCATGCTTCTGACTCTCAAAATAAACTAACGTATGTTTGATTTGCATGCTAGATAAGAAGAAGTTGGTAGATAGTTGTTGAAAGCCATCATCATGCCCACACCCCATTGTATGATTGCTATGAAGGCTTGCTGAGTTTTAAGGTTATAGGGGAGTAGGATAGCTTAAGTATATCACGTGAAAGAGATAGTGGCTCTCCCAGCAAAACAAACTCAGCCTTCTAGCAACATACCACACTTGATTCATTATACACATATGTATTAAATACTTAGGCTATCTACACATATATATATATATTTTATATATATATCTTTAATTGAAATGTTACACTATAATTCACATAATGTAGTAAGTGTGACTTGTACACATATAATCCAGGTATATTTTTATCATACTGGTATAATTTTCTCGAATATAATCACATCACACTGTATCCTTTATTATTAAATTCTACTAATCAACAATTGTTTATCATATATTCATGATGTACTATTTTAATGTATACTTACATACATATTGTCACATAGGCATAAACATGTAGCTTATATATTTCAATCAATATAATTGTTAATCTCCATAACAATTTAATAAACCCTTATATGATTAATTATCACTTTAATATAAATCTTATTATATTTATAAACACGTTGCTCATTATTATTATATTTCTTGCAATAATAATAATCACATATTATTAATCAATCACCATTAATATTTTATAACAATTATTCTACGATGACAATTAATATAGATTAATTGTTCGCTTAAATTAATATAATCATTCTTATATTACGTCACTGTGCCACACAAGGCTATCAATGAGTTTATCGCAAACTCCATCAATTTCTCAATTATTATAATTATTCAATTTAATATATAATTGAATTAATTATTCACATAACACAAAATCATTTATATTCAAATAAATTCTCGTTTCCATTAATATATTTATTTAATAATATATGAAAATTCACGAGTATTACAATAAGTGTTGGAGTTAGAAGAGGAATCCCTTAAGATCCATTTCCTAGCCTAAAATGGACCAACTTCTTGAGAGAGGGTAATGATCAATGTTATTATATATATCATTGATCAGAAGCGTGTTGGGAATTGCATATTCAAATTTGATGTTAAAAGTAAATATAAATGCTTAAGTGTAAAGTCCTTCAATGGTCATATGTACAAGGACTTAGATGATAGATCAAAATTGTTAGGTTGATCTTAGCTTTAATGTTTATCATTTATGTAAATAAATGTATAGAAAAAAAGATCAAAACTGTTAAGTTGATCTATTTGAGATGTAAAGGTTAAAGCCTTGACAGAATCGTAGTCTGTCAAAGGCAGCATACAGAAGCCAAGGCAGAATCGTGGAGTTTCAATGAAGATGTCCAGAATCATAGTCTGCCAAGACAAGTCTGCAGAGGCCAAGGCAAGATTCGTGGAGCTTAAGTGAAAGCATCGAAGAATCGTAGTCTGCCAAGAAAACCAAGTCTGCAGAGGCCAAGGCAAGATTCGTGGAGCTTAAGTGAAAGTATCAAAGAATCGTAGTCTGCCTTGAAAGCCACACTGAGAATCATGAAGATGATTCGAGCGCCTGCCGAGCTAAGTCAAGAATCGCAGTGTGCTCTCAGAATCGTGGAGTCTGCAAGACCAAGCAAGCAGGTATCGTAGTTTTCCAAAGAGCTTAAGAGGAATTGTAGTGTTCTCTACGATTAAGTCTGAGTCAAGCCTGTGCAAGCCAGCACACAACGATTATAGTACAATGACCATAATCGTAGTGTTCCTCCAGTCAGCATCAAAGTTCGTAATTTTTTATTAAGGGAGGAAGAGCAACAAATGAAGAAAGGCTTATAGCCGTTGACAAATTGATGGTCCCAATGATTCCATATTCATCCTTAGTCCAAATCGAAGAAGCATATTGAAGAAGCTAAGGAAAGGACTAAATCGCCTGCTGAAAATATCTTTTCAGGTGTTAGGTGAGATTGCAGTCTGCTGTGTTAGTGGGCCAGTCAGCTGTGTAGCAGGGAGGCAGGATGTCAACATCAACTGTACAGAAACGTCTGAAGCATTTATTACTGCAACGGGAGCATTCAAACGAAAATATTTTGAATGACTCTTTTATAAAGAAATCAGACAAGGATTCAGACTAAGCAAGCAAGTCTACAAAAAGAAAGAATATCAAGAGAAAAGCTCAAGAATACTCAACGATCAACTCTACGATCCTAAAAGAGGAAAGCTTGCTTCGCTACTCAGTTCTTCAGCACTGATGCTTAATTGCAACTGAGTAGCACACCCAAGAAAACAACTATCAACTCAAGTGAAGTTCCAAGTTAGAAGGACTTGAAGAGTTCAAGAGTGAACTAAGAGAAGTACCAAGTCTGCTGGACTTGAAGAGTTCAAAAGTGAACTAAGAGAAGTTCCAAGGCTGCTGGCCTTGAAGGGATCTAAGTGATTTAAGTTGTAAGAGATATCCTTAGTGGATTTCCTACTCGTGGAGTAGAAGAGTGGCTTAGGAGCCTTGTGTGCTCTGAACCACTTAAAACCCTTGTGTCTCCTTATCTCTTATTAACTGCCATAACTGCTATATCTATTATAATTGCTTTAACTGCTTATCAAACCATAACTGCAATATCTTAAAAGGGGAACAAACTTATATTCCGCTGCTGTCAGTATATTTAATATTGACAAAGTATTTTAAACAAAGAAATTTTAAAATATCTATTCAACCCCCCTTCTAGATAACTAACGTGCCTTTGGGAACTAACAATTGGTATCAAAGCAGGTTCTCTCAACTAAGCATACAAGCTTGAGTAGATACAATGGCACAACTGATAAGCGAGACCAAGACAGGTGGAGGAAGCAAGCCACCTATGTGCAACAATGATAAATTTACAAACTGGAAAGTTCGGATGCAAGCTTACATGGATTCAATAGATGATGATCTATTTGAAATTGTTTTAAATGGGCCCTACATACCAACAAGGCTTGCACCAACTCCAGAAGAACCAAACAGAGTTGTGGTCAAGGTTAAATCTGAATGAACTGACAACGAGAAGAAAGATGTACAGCTGGACAAAAAGGCTAAGAACATCTTGTTCCAGTCCTTAGAAGACAATCTATTTGAGAACGTGGTCAACTGTAAAACTGCTAAGGAAGTCTGGGAAGCATTTCTCATTATGCATGAAGGAACTGAAGAAGTCAGAGAAAACAAGCAATCTCTACTGACTCAATAGTATGAGATGTTTGTCCATGTTCCTGTAGAAAATGTCACTTCTACTTATGAAAGATTCACATTGCTGCTCAACTCTCTTCGAGCTTATGGAAAGGTCTATCCAAACAAAGATCTTATCATCAAGTTCATGAGGTTCTTGCCAAGTAGGTGGGATGCCAAGACCACTGCAATTAGAGAGTCAAAAAACCTGCATGAGATAACTGTTCAACAACTCTATGGCAACCTTCTTACCTATGAACTAGAGCCGACTCAATGAGCAGAAACTCTTTCTGAAGGAAGAAAGAAGGACAAAAATGTTGCTCTCAAAGCAAAAGAGGAAATTTCCAAAGCTCATAATGAAGATGAATCTGACTCTGAGGATGATGATGATAATGATGAAACTGCAATGTTGGCCAGAAGATTTAGAAGGTTCATGCTCAAAGGGAGAAGCAGCAAACCTAAAAGATCCAAAAATAGCAGCAGTTAGGAGCAGATCAATGATCTATGCTACAACTGCAAGAAGCCTGGTAATTTCATTGCCAACTGCAATAAACCTATTAGAGAAGAGCTGAAAAGAAAGTCAAATCCAAAGAAGGAGCTCAAAGGCTACAAAAAGAATAAGAAGAAAGACAAAGGCCTTGTAGCAGAAAGTTCATGGAGTGACTCAGACAATGACACCAATGCTGAGTCTGAAGATGATGAAGCACCTCAAAAAGCTAACCTATGTCTGATGGCCAAAGATGCATTCAGCAGGAAAAGTGCTGAAGCAGCCATAGACAAGGTATTTGACTTCAACTCTCCTAATATAGATATTGATGATTTAAGAACTGGCATTCGTGACATGTCAACTGATCTATATCAAAATATGAGATGGTTAAGAGTTCTATCTAAAGATTATTCTGATCTTCAAAAGGAGAAAGAGAAAGTTCAGAAAGAGCTGGAAGCAGCTCTACTAAGTTCTGGCTCTCTCTAAGTTTAAAGCTAAGAATAAAATCTTGAGAGAGACCAATGAACTGAGCATACAAAGAGAGTCAAAGCTAACCTCCAAGATTGAGGAGTTAGAAAAGACTATCTCTACATGGAATATGTCTTCTTCATCCATGGACTCCCTGATCTCCAGTCAGAGAAGTGTCTCTGACAGAACAGGTTTAGGGTTTGGGGAATCTATCCCAGAACCAAGTGTGGAAAAGGTTAAGGACACTAACAGTAACAATGCTTCTAACCTAAATAGAAGCATTGTATTTGTGAAATCCACACAAAAGGATAAACAAGTGCAACCCTGCTCTTCGGATCCAAGCCATGTCCCTAGACACAATGGATCTTATGCTGGCTTAGGATTCAGAAAGGAGAAGAGTAACTCAGTTAACACTGACCAACCTCGTAGAATTGTAGAGTCAGGAAAAATTGACTCCATGAATCAACTTAGAAGAAATCGTGGTGTTGAGGTTAACTCAGCACAAAACGTGAATCCCATGGCAGCATGGAAAAAGAAGATGCAATATAAGGGTAAGGCAAACAAAAACCCACACAAGTCCAAATGGACAAAGAATCCACACACACACAAAACATGAATTATATTATATGCTTTGCAAGTGGAAGATTTGGTCATAAAGCTGCATTATGCTTTTATAACACTGTGCATGGGAGGCCCAAAGTCAAGCAAATTTGGGTTCCCAAGGGTAATAACATTGAAGGACCCATGCAAGTCTGGGTACCAACATGAAAGCTAAAACTATTTGCAGGAAATGAGCACCACGATTACAACATGGTATCTTGATAGTGGTTGCTCAAGGCATATGACCGGGAACAAAGTCCTCCTGTCTAACTACACAGAGAAGGAGGGACCAACATTTATCTTTGGAGATAACAACTCTGGCAAGACAAAAGGCTATGGCTCTGCTGGGAATGGTGTGGTGACCTTCAGCAAAGTGACATATGTAGATGGGCTAAAGCACAATCTTCTCAACATCAGCCAACTCTGCGATAAATGTCATCAAGTCACATTTCTCAACAACCAGTGTTTAGTAAGAGATCTGGAGACATCCTCTATCAAGCTGACAAGAACAAGAGAAGGAAATGTCTACACTGTCAACCTTGCTCAGCTTAGTTCTGATGAGGCAATACGCTTTCTAGCTAAAGCCTCTGAAAAAATAAGTTGTCTTTGGCATAGAAGGTTATCTCATCTCAACTTCAAGAGTATGTCAAGCTGGCCTCCAAAGATCTGGTAGCAGGCTTACCTAAGTTCAGCTTCATCAAAGAAAGGCCATGCAATGCCTGCCAGCTTGGAAAGCAAACAAGGAGCTCATTCAAAGGCAAAGCAGTCAACTCAATTAACAAGCCCCTACAATTACTTCATATGGATCTTTTTGGGCCAATCCTAATTGTGAGCTTAGGAGGAAAGAAATACTCATTGGTTGTAGTGGATGACTTCACCAAATTCACATGGGTGTTCTTTTTTACTTCTAAAGATGAAACAAGCTCCCAACTGATCAAGATGTTCAAGCTGGCAATGAAAGAAAAAGGAGAGACTATCAAGGCTATAAGGAGTGATCATGGTAGAGAGTTCAACTTCTCAGAAATGGATCAGTTCTGCTTAGACAATGGCATTAGCCACAACTTCTCAGTACCATGAACTCCTCAGCAAAATAGAGTAGCTGAAAGGAATAACAAAACACTTATAGAAGCAGGAAGAAATCTACTAGCAGCAGCTCATCTGCCTGAATGCTTCTAGGCAGAAGCCATCAACACTGCGTGCTACACAGAACAGATCTCTTGTACACTCTACGTTGAAGAAGACTCCCTACGAACTGTGGAAAGGAAGAAAGCCAAATGTCAGTTACTTCCATGTGTTCGGATGTTCATGCTACATTCTCAATAATGGGAAGCAATACCTGACTAAGTTCCAACCTAAGTCAGATGAACGAATCTTTCTTGGATATGCCACAGATAGCAAAGCTTATAGAGTGTTCAACAAGAAGACATTAAGTGTTGAAGTCTCGATCCACATTATCTTTGATGAAATAGACTTAGAAAAGTTTGCACCACAAGACACTATGATTAACGATACAGACACCACGAATGAGGTGGTTGAGCCTAACACTACGACCGTAGTTCCTGAAGGAGGAATCGTAGTGTCCTAAGAAGAAATCGTAAAGAGAGCTGCACCAGACGACGATTCTGATCAACAAGAACCAGAAGTTAATCTTGAAGAGTTCAGACAAGAAGGCACCAGAACAGATGTTCCAACTGGGAACAGATAGGCAAGAGATCACACTCAAGATCTGATCATTGGTGACCCAACTACCAGAATCCGAACAAGATCTGTAACTCAGAATGAGTGTTTCTATTTGAGCTTTCTATCTCAAATAGAGCCCAAGAAGATAGAAGATGCAATGGAAGATGCAAGTTGGATTGAAGCCATGTAAGAGGAGCTGAATCAATTTGAAAAAAGTAAAGTCTGGAGATTGGTTCCAAGACCAAAGAATCACCCTGTCATTGGCACCAAATGGGTCTTCAGAAATAAGATGGTTGAAGATGGGGTGATCACAAGGAACAAAGCAAGACTAGTGGCCAAAGGTTATCCTCAAGAAGAAGGCATTGACTATGATGAGACCTTTGAACCAGTTGCTAGACTTGAAGCAATCAGAATATTCCTTGCATTTGCTGTCCACATGAGGTTCAAGGTCTTCCAGATGGATGTCAAGAGTGCATTCCTAAATGGTGAACTTCAAGAAGAAGTATATGTGGAACAACCCCCAGGTTTTGTCAATCCAACCCTCTCTAATTATGTCTATAGATTAGACAAAGCCTTATATAGACTTAAACAAGAACCTAGAGCATGGTATGAAATATTAACTACTTTCTTATTGAAAACGGATTCACAAGAGGTAGAGTAGACACTATACTATTCCTAAGGATGCACAAAGATAAAGTTTTACTAGTTCAAATATATGTAGATGATATTATCTTTGGTTCTACTGATGAAAATCTGTGCAAGAGATTTGCCAAGCTTATGTAGAGCAAGTTTGAAATGAGCATGATGGGTGAGCTGAACTTCTTCCTTGGATTTCAAGTGAAGCAAACTAATGAAGGTATCTTCATTAACCAAGCCAAGTACATCAAAGACTTACTCAAGAAGTATGGCATGGAATCAGCCTCTCCCATGAAAACACCAATTGCTCTAGCAACTAAGCTTGACAAAGATGAGAAAGGTAAAAGTATTGACATTACTCAATACAGAGGTATGATAGGCTCCCTTCTCTAATTAACTACCAGTAGACCAGATATAATGTTTGCAACATGTATATGTGCTAGATTTCAAGCTAATCCTAAGGAATCACACTTAACTGCTGTAAAAAGGATTTTCAGGTATCTTAAAGGTACACCTTACTTGGGTCTATGGTTTCCAAAAGAGTCCTCCTTTGAACTGACAGGATACTCAGATGCTGACTTTGTAGGATGCAAAATAGATAGAAAGAGTACCAGCGGCACCTGTCAACTGCTAGGAAATAGACTAGTGTCCTGGTTCAGCAAGAAGCAAAACTCAGTATCAACTTCAACAGCTGAAGCTGAATATATTGCTACAGGTAGCTGCTGTGCTCAAATCCTATGGATGAAGAATCAGCTAGCAGACTATGGGTTTGATTTCAAATCTATACCTGTACATTGTGATAACACAAGTGCCATAGCAATAACTCATAATCCTGTCATGCATTCTAGGACTAAGCATATAGAGATAAGATATCATTTCATTAGGGATCATTTTCAAAATGGAACTATAACCTTGCAATATATCCCTACTAAAAATCAACTTGCTGACGTGTTTACAAAACCCTTAGACGAATCCAGATTTAATAAGCTAATAAGTGAGTTAGGTATGTTAAATTTACAACCATGAATTCTATGCTCTAGATTGATGCTAACTGTGACGAACGAGAATTTTTGTAAAGTTATTTGAATATTTATGGAGATAAATAAATATTTTTAATGATTTAATTATTGAATTAAATAATTAATTCATGAGTTTGTGGTAGATTAATTTAATTATATGTGTGACATTAATTAAATTAATTATTTGATTAATTGAATTAATTAAATAAGCATATGTTACTTTAGTTAATTTAATAATTAATTAATGAATTAATAAATTGATATAATTAATAAATAAAAATATTAATTATGTGACAATGTGATTTATTGTGAATTATCTTATTTTATTTAATTGATTTAAATAAAATTAATTAATCAATAAGTAAGGTGACAATTAACTATATAGTAAATTAGTTTATTAAAATAAATGGGAAAAGAAAAGAAGAGGAAGGCAAACAAGGCCTTAAGAGAGGTTAATCCTTTTATTATACAACGGTAACATTTATATAATACGTATACTTATTATTTCTAAGTTATTATCAGAAGAAACTTAGAAGTTTTTCAGAGAAAAGATAGAGAAAAAGAAGAAGAAGAAGAAGAAGAGATTGAGAGAGATTGAGAAAGGAAGAATTGAGAAATCAATTGTGTTTCTTTGATTTATCTTCACTACTAAGGGTAATCCATTCTTTTCAAGTTTTCAAAATTGATATTTCTTCATTGCGTGTTTTAAAGTTTTCTGTGAAATTGGGTTTTTCAATTGGATTGCGATATGGCTTTATCTATATGGGTATGGAATCATAACGTGTTTTTCTAACATATAATCATGTTTTAAAGGATCAATTTTATTTAATTTGGCCTTAATTGGGTTTTGAAGAAAATTACAGAGTTTTTATACGTCTTTGTAAAAACTCTCTGTTAAGAATCATTTTGGGAAATTAAAGTATGAGGTTATCATATATGTGACCGTAGATGTTAGTATTATGTGTTAGATCATGTATCCATGATTTACACTGATCACACCAAGTAATTTTTTTAATAAATGGGTTTTATAAAATTACAGAGTATTGAATATGGGTAAATAACCCATATGGGTTAAATTAATGATTGATTCATATAATTATATTAAAATTGACGTATGAATATGATTGTATATGTTTAAACAAAGAGAATGGAATTAAAATGAACGGATTCGGTGCAGTAACGAATCCGTAATGATAGATTATATATTTTTCATAAAAAACTTTACAAGTTATGAAGAACATTGAATTTGATGATTTTAATTCGTATAATTTTATGTGTTAAAATGTTAAGAATGTGTTAGAAGTGTTATATAATGTTCCTATGAAGTTTATACTTCATGGGTAACACTACAAATCATTATATTGGTGTAAAATTGGAGAAAATGGCCAAATTCTGTGTTCGTTCGCGAACTTCAGATTCTGAGATTCCGCAGCCGCGCGGCCGCGCCGGGTGCAAGGCTAAACGGTGCGCGGCCGCGCCCGTTTGAAATTTTGAAAAAAATAAAAATAAAATTTCTAAGTTTTGAAAATTTGTGAAATGTGTTTTGAGTCTAATGAACATGAACACATGTTGTATAAATATGATAAAATATTGATATGAGTTTAATAATTTATGTTATGTAATTAATTAATAAATTAATTACGTGACTTAGCCTATTATTTGTAAAGGTTAAATAATGTGTTATAAACATTAAGACATTATTTTAAATCTAATTAACATAAAGACATGTTATGTATGTAATGAGTTATTAATACAAGTTAATAACTTAAGTTACGTGATTAATTAACAAGTTAATTAATCAACGTAAACCATTATTTGAAAACCTAATAATGAGTTTGAAGAATACTATTGTAAATCAATAATCATATCGAACTTGTGATTAATTGATATTGTAAATGTGTGATAGGTAAGAGTAATTAAAGAAGTGAGAAATAATTGTAGCTTGTGCACGAGGCAAGTTTTCTATCCCTAACTTACTATTATTGTTGGGCAAGTTTCCTAAACTAAACTCTTTAAATTGAGCAATTGCTATGCTTAATTACTATTGTTGAGCAAATTCTTACTCTTGAATATCCAAGTTTAGAATTTCACATGAGATGCCATGATTCTTTTAAAAGTATCATTTAAGTGTATAATACTTATTCGATTGTATACCTTGAGAAGTTTATATTCAATTTGAATATCATTTATTGAGTTATCCAAACCAACTTTATTTGGTGCGGATTCTGATGTCAAACTGAGATGAACAACCCTAATATAAGGGATTAATGAAGATGCTTTAAGCGTTAAGATAATGTGCACAGTATCAGTACGAAGGGCTGATCTCCCTAAGTACGAGAAGTAAAGTCTATAGTCTTATGACTGTTAAAGGTTGGAAAGGTTAATATACTTGACAACCTAAGACTCGGTTCAAGGTCTTAATGACCCTCAGAAGTAATTTGACTCTTGATTAATATTCTTGATTCAAAAGTTGAGAAGTAATTTGACTATTGATTAATATTCTTGATTCAAATGTTGAGCTTTCTGTTATTCAGAATTCTTTTATTTGCCTATTATTATTTTGTCATGTTTTTATACTTGCGGGCATTCGTGCTCACTCTTGCATAATAACATCGCAGATAAGAATGAACAGTCTGGTGAGCCTTCTAGTAGCAAGGGAAAAGGAAAATCTAACAAGTGATGAAGACTTGTGTTGTTATGAATAATGTTAAAGTTCAAGACTTATGTGTAATGATTTAAGACTTATTTATTTACGTTTCCGCAACAGAGATTTAAGGTTAAGTATAACCTGGGATTTATGATGTATTATTATTTCAGATGATGTAAGATGATGATTTATTTATCTAATAAATAAATTTCATTATTTATGGGTAGATAGTTATATGATATTGGAACAGTGAGCACCAAATCCTGTGAAAATTAAGATACCGAATTTGGGGGTGTCACACTAACCATGCAGATAATAAGGCTAAGTCAAAATCGTAGAGATAACTAAGAGAGACTATGATCATGGAGTGTTCCAGACAGGGAAGGATAGCTCACTACGATGACAGCATAACTCAGTCCAAGCTGATAAGCGCCTCAGGGACAAACCTGACCCTTAGCATATGTCTAAGAGGTTGACCCTTCCTGAGCTACCTTAACTTGGAAGGGATGTTATCTTAGATTTCTTCAAAAATCGTAGAGTCATCGGCCATGGAGCAGATCCAGTTAAAGAACTCCACAATCGTGGAGTGGTTCTCGGTATTCGTAGTCTTCCCACAAGGACTCACTAGCTCAGGGGGAGCAACTGGCAGAATTGAACTTTCCACATGACTTAAAACTGTGGAGTCCTGCAGAACTCGACACGTGTCCTATTATGCAAAACATATGGAGAGAAGTTTATAAATTCATTTTAAACTGTCATTTTTCAGTTTACCTTTGAATTTTAAAAGCTTATATATATCTCTCTCTTTCTTAAAGAAACCCTAAGTTTCAGAAAGCTAAGCAAATTTGCTCGTTTCAGGATACTAAACCAGAATCAAATGGCTATTTCAAATGTTGTCTCTGGTTACTAGCTATGCTTTGAAGAGTTTAAGGATGCTGGCCTAGAATTTCACAAGATTCTCTCACTGCTGAAGAAAGCAGGATTTGAAGAAGCTCTGAGTACCAGCACACTGATATATTCGAAGCTGGTAAAGGAGTTCTACTGTAATGGAGTCGTTGACGGAGACTTCATCCTCACCAAGGTCAAGGTCGTGCAGATGTGACTCAACGCCGAAGGCATAAACCTAGCCCTAGGTTTCAAAAACAAAGGTCTTCCATTAATTGAGAGACTTGATTTCCATAAAGGTCTGTAGAAGATGCGTCACCACAAGATTGAAGGAAAAGTGGCAACAAGAAGAAAGAGTTTCCCCAAGAATATGTGTTCCTTGATGATATTGTTGGAAAATGCATATGTTGCAAGGGCTATAGTCACGATTCTGTCAATGAGAAGCAACTGAAGCTCATGATAGCCATCCGCTTCAGAATTTAACTTAAATATGGAGCTCTACTGATGGAATGGTTTGGGAAATGGATGGAAAGCCCTAAGAAGACAAAGAGCTTTGTGAAGATGCCCTATGGAAGATTTATCAGCATCATTATACAGTCTGCTCTGGGTGACAGAATTGGGGATAAAGAAGATGTCTCCATAAATCCTAACAGAAAGATGACCCAGCAATTGTTCCTGAATTGGAAGAGAAATTTTGCAGAGAATGTGAAGATAATGTCTGCAACCTCATCTGCTGTGTAGGAAGTTAAGGAAGATGAAGAAGTCAACAAAGAAGAACCAGTGGCTCTGATTAGAAAGAACAAAGGAAAGAAGAAAATGAATGAAAGTGTTCAAGCAGCTGAGGAGCCCCAAGGCTCAACCACTGATGCACCCCAAGTGGGTCCTGGTGTTGATATGGAGTTCAGAAGCTTTACCACTGATAGAGTCATCACTCCTAAATCACCAGAGGAGGTTCTAAAAGAAAAGAAGAAGAAGAAGAAGAAGAAGAAGAAGAAGAAGAGGAAGACAAGTGAGGATAGGGCTGATGGGAGCTTTGAGCCTCAGCAGAAGAAGAAACGCAGCCACAGAACAAGAAAGTCTTCACTCACTACGATTGTGGAGTCCTCACCAATCGTAGAATCTAGACTGGTTGCCCCTGCAAAAGAAGAAGCTGAAGCAGCCTCTCAGCCTGAACAAACTCTAAGGGCTGAAGCTGAAGAAGGTGAAAAGGCTGTACCCAAGCCAAAGAAGGTGAAGAAGTTGGTTAAGAAGTATGTTCTTACCAATGAAGAAATATTAAAATAAGATGACAGAAGAAGGGCTGCTGAAAAGGCTGAACAAACCACTGAGCCTCAAGCATCTGGTCCAACCCCTGAAGAGACAAGAATCATTGAAGATGTGATAGCTTACATCAGAGATGCAGACAACACTGATGCACCTTATCAGGCTATAAATCAAGCTGATATGGAGATGCCTAAAATGGGTGCTCGTGCTGATGAAGCTTAAGAAGAAGAAATGGCTGACTCTAAATGGATTGTGCCAGAAACAATAGTAATAAGCCCTGCTAAAGTTACTGTTCATTCAGAAGAGGTTCTGGTAGAAGATGTGACACAGTCAGAAGAAGAAGGGCCAGAAGTACCTGAAATGAACTCAGTCAATGCTGAAGAAGAAACTCTGGAAGCTCTTGTTCAAGAAAATGTTACAGCTGAGGGGAACTGTTAAGAACATAAGTTCCAAAGAATGCAAAAGCTGAGGGGGAGCTACCAAAAGAAAATCTTGAAGTCCCCCCCAGTTCATGAAGAATTTGTAGAGTTTGCTACTGCAGAAATGGTGAATATTGTTAATGATGATGTGGTGGAAGTTCATGATGAAGATAATGATGAAGAAGAGGAGGATGAACTTGAGATCCTATATGTGGGACAAGATGGAGAAAGGACAGCTAACTACAATCAGTTATTCAATTTCTTGCCCATGATGTCATATCATAGAGCCATGATTCTCAACTCTTGGGATCACATATCCTGGACATTCAAGGCATATCCAGCAGTTTCAGTGCTTGCCTATGGATTCCCAAGAGAAAGGAGGTTTGCTCAAAAGATAATCACAAATAAGTTAACTTCTGAAGCTGAACCAAAGGTATACATCACTCCCCTCTCTTTCATTAACAACCACTCTCCATTATCCCATTTCAATCAATTCTATGAATTGCCCAAATGGTTGGAAGTGGTCCTGCATCCACTAAATCAGTTTCCAATTACAGAGTCCCAAAACCCTGTGACTAACGAACCAAATAATCAACTTATTCTATTTGAGCCAACCGCAAGTGATCCAATGGTTATCGAGCAAGTCACCAGAATCGTAGAGGAGATGTTTGATAGCTCAACCATTGAGACACCCACTCTAGATGGCGAACTATGATTTGTGCCTAATGCTCAAACTGACACGGCAATCGTAGAGTCCCCAGAACAGCTCAATGAACCTGAACCAAACACTTCACCCATACACTATATGGCCACACCTCTAACCCAAGCAGATATTCCCTCATCCTCCAACAACGAATATTTTGACATGAACTTGCCCTCGCAAGTATGTCAAGGAGAGATGAACACACTACGACTGCCCCTCCTCCTCCTGAGACACAACGAATTCTTTATCAATTGTCTCTAATGCTAACAAAAGAGGAGCTGGCTGAGATAACAAGCCAAATGGCTTCAGAGTCTAGAGAGATACTTGAAGCACACTCTCTGGCGCTTCACCTGAGATTCGATCACATAATCGACTCTGTCAAGACTCTGCCAGGAAATTTGGCAATTGAGTTGTCTAAGAAGCTAAGGGATATTGTCAAGGAAATGGCTGTCAGCCTCAATAAAAGAGATGCCATTCACTTTGCTGCCATAAAGAAGCATAAGGAAGCCATGGAGATAATGCAGAAGAATCAGCAATCTCAAAATGAGCTGATGTCCAAACAGATTTTAGAACTGCGTATCTCTCTACAACAATTCCAAGCCTACAGTGTCACTCAAATTAATCAGAATAACAACGCAATGGAGCGGCTTCAGCAACAAAGAAGACAAACTGAGGCTCTAGTCGAGGAAAATTGTAGTGACATTGCACTCAACCGCTCTTATATGCATGAGCTGGTGGAAGGTGTCAAGCACCTATCTGACGATATTCGAACCCTTGATGCTGACATAAAGGGGGAGAATAATGAGCAAAGAGATAGAGGCAGAGGAAGAGGTAGCAGAGGTGGAGGTGGAAGGCAAAGGCAAACATACATTCAACCACCTCCTCAGCAGGGAAGGCAAAGGCAAACTCAAATTGGTCAATCATTGGGTGGCAACTCTAGAAGTTTAAACTATCAGCCTCCACGATCTGATCAGCAAATGCAGCGTCCTCTCATGGCTGAACCTATTTAAAGGAGTCAAGGTTAAGCTTCTGGCTCACAAGGTATATCCTCTACTGGTCTTAACATGCCAGTTGGAGATCATACCTTTATGACCAGACATGATCATCAAGAACCTCTGACCCGAGAAGAGCTAGAGGACATTGCATGGAGAGATGAAGCCTCAAGGAGAAGAAGAGCTGAAGAGCATGCTAACCCTCCAAGGAATAAGAGGCAAAGAAGATAGAGATAAGTCTAAGCTTAACTGTATATTGATGTTTCTATGCTAGATTATAATATCTTTTCAAACATCAATAAATTCATGCTTATTCTCTAGAAATTTTAGTTGCTCGCTGAAACACTAAGTCATATTTACTTTCTAGCTCTCTGCATTTAGAAAATGATGCAATGATATAAATCTCCTTGATTATGTCAACATCAAATAGGGGGAGATTGTTGGGAATTTCATATTCAAATTTGATATTGAAAGTAAATATAAATGCTTAAGTGTAAAGTTCTTAAATGATCATATGTACAAGGACTTAGATGATAGATCAAAATTGTTAGGTTGATCTGAGCTTTAATGTTCATCATTTATGTAAAAAAATGTATAGAAGAAAAGATCAAAACTATTAGGTTGATCTATTTGAGATGTAAAAGTTAAAGTCTTGATAGAATCGTAGTCTGTCAAAGGCAGCATACAGAAGCCAAGGTAGAATCGTGGAGTTGCAATGAAGATGTCCAGAATCGTAGTCTGCCAAGAAAACCAAGTCTGCAGAGGCCAAGGCAAGATTCGTGGAGCTTAAGTGAAAGCATCGAAGAATCGTAGTCTGCCAAGAAAACCAAGTCTGTAGAGGCCAAGGCAAGATTCGTGGAGCTTAAGTGAAAGCATCAAAGAATCGTAGTCTGCCTTGAAAGCCACACTGAGAATCATGAAGATGATCCGAGCACCTGCCAAGCTAAGTCAAGAATTGCAGTGTGTTCTCGAAATCGTGGAGTCTGCAAGACCAAGCAAGCAGGTATCGTAGTTTTCCAAAGACCTTAAGAGGAATCTTAGTGTTCTCTACGATTAAGTCTGAGTCAAGCCTGTGCAAGCCAACACACAATGATTATAGTACAATGACCATAATCGTAGTGTTCCTCCAGTCAGCATCAAAGTTCGTAGTTCTGATGAAGGGAGGAAGAACAACAAATGAAGAAAGGCTTATAGCCATTGACAAATTGATGGTCCCAATGATTCCATATTCATCCTTAATCCAAATCAAAGAAGCTTATTGAAGAAGCTAAGGAAAGGACTAAACCGCCTGCTAAAAATATCTTTTCAGGTGTTAGGTGAGATTGCAGTCTGCTGTGTCAGTGGGCCAGTCAGCTGTGCAGCAGGGAAGCAGAATGTCAACATCAACTGCACAGAAACGTTTGGCGCATTTAATGCTGCAACGGGAGCATTCAAACAGAAACATTTTGAATGACTTTTTTTTAAGGAAATCAGACAAGGATTCAGACTAAGCAAGCAAGTCAACAAAAAGAAAGAATATCAAGAGAAAAGCTCAAGAACGCTCAATGATCAACTCTACGATCCTAAAAGAGGAAAGCATGCTTCGCTACTCAGTTCTTCAGAACTGATGCTTAATTACAACTGAGTAGCACACCCAAGAAAACAACTATCAACTCAAGTGAAGTTCCAAGTTAGAAGGACTTGAAGAGTTCAAGAGTGAACTAAGAGAAGTACCAAGTCTGCTGGACTTGAAGAGTTCAAAAGTGAACTAAGAAAAGTTCCAAGGCTGCTGGCCTTGAAGGAATCTAAGTGATTCAAGTTGTAAGAGATATCCTTAGTGGATTTCCTACTCGTGGAGTAGAAGAGTGGGCTAGGAGTCTTGTTTGCTCTGAACCACATAAAACCCTTGTGTCTCTTTGTCTCTCATTAACTTCTATAACTGCTATATCTGTTATAATTGCTTTAACTGCTTATCAAACCATAACTGTAATATCTTAAAGGGGGAACAAACTTATATTCTGGTGTTGTCAGTATATTCAATACTGACAAAATATTTTAAACAAAAAAATTTTAAAATATCTATTCAACCCTCCTTCTAGATAACTAGCGTGCCTTTGGGAACTAACAAAACGTATGATAAGATTTTTTTCTATAAGAGGAAAAACAAAAATACGTATTCTCTCTTTCAGCCTAGGAAAAAACAGAGTAAGGGTTTTTCTATAAGGGTACTTTGGAGACCACACTCTAGTTTCAGCATAAGGTCATACGAAGGAAGATCTTGAGGATATAAGTGATTGTATGAAGATTCAAAACATGTTAATCCAATGCTTAGGTAACAAATTCATACTTTAGATACATGGTATATATATTTGTTGTTTCGTATAAAACCATAAAGATGATCCTAGTTTTATTTAATTTTAAAAAAAAACTATTTTCAGAAATTTTTTCCTTCAATTGGTATCAGAGCAACCTTTATGCTTTTATATGAGAAACATGAATATATATGTGTATAAATGATTTTTGAAATCTGCTGCTTTAGGGTTTTAATAAAGTAATCCGTCCGTTTATGTTATAGAATTAAAATATGCATGAGATGTATTAAAGTATTCTTTATGGTACTCAGTAGGATAG
Organism: Panax stipuleanatus; assembly: GCA_020205555.1. Taxonomy (NCBI): domain Eukaryota; kingdom Viridiplantae; phylum Streptophyta; class Magnoliopsida; order Apiales; family Araliaceae; genus Panax; species Panax stipuleanatus. The sequence continues at coordinate 61,264,249 of CM035118.1, forward strand.
ATTATTGTTCTAACTTCTGCTTTGCAGAATTGATTGTTACATACTCTTCATGGCTAGTATGAATGTTTGTTTTAATTAGCTGTTGGTTTTGATTTTGGGTTGTAAAACTCTTGTTGAGAGTTGTTTAATTTTCTACAGTTTAGATAATATGTAAACTCTTAATGAGTATAGGTTTTATTGATGCAATCATATCTATATTGGATGTACGCTTCATATGAAGTATAGGAACTATATGTAATCCACTGTAAAAATAATATGTATGATGCTGAAGAAGATGGACATGGAACTTAAGAGCAAGGAAAGGGCAACAAAGGAGCAAAGTTCGACATAAACAGAATGTTTAGCGCCGCAGCGCTCCCTTTTGGGAGTCGCGACGCCCGTTCAAGAGCCGCGACACTCCTTCCCTTGGGCCGCGGAGCTCGAGTCTCTTATCTCAGCAACTTGAATTCGAGTTCAAGAAGGATGTTTCAAGAGAGTCCTGATGGATCCAGATTGTTATCACTGCAAGAAAAAGATTTAATCCAGACGGAATTAATTCCCTCAGAATTAGCCTAATGTCGACAGAATATTCCTTCGAAAATAGTACAATTTTAACTGAATTTCGTCGAAGATAGGAGTCATTTCTTGGCGTAAACTTCTTGCCAGGACCAACTCTATTTTCGACGGAATCATGTTAATTTATGACGGAATTACCGTTGAAAATAAAGTGTAAATCCGAGGGATTTAATTTCGACAAAAATTCCGTCGAAATTAACTTATAAACCTAAATTTCAGTCTCATTTTATTCAACCGCCTCAGTTTCTATCTCGCACTCTTTCTCTCTCTCAGTCTCTCCACCCACCACTTCCATCCCAGCCTCCGACTAGTCCCTAGCCTTCGTTCGTCAGCACCTCCCTCTGTCGGCCGTCGCCGTTTCTGCTGTCATTGCTTCTGCTGTCGGTGCTACTGTTGTTGTGCACGGTCTGCTAGAAAGTTAGAAATTAGGGTTCATTTGTTCCTAGTTTGCAAGGTATGTTCAAAGTAATTTGTTGAGTTAACTAGGGCTCATTCAGTTATTGGAATCTGAAATTGGATAGTATTGTGTATTTAAGGATTATTTTTTATTTGGGTCTAAAATTGGGATTGAATTATTTATTATGTATTTATGGATTAAAGGAGCTTTGGGTCTGAAATTGGGATGGGATGGGATTATTGAAATCTGCAATTGCAATTAGTGGAATTATTGGTATGAAATTCATTTTTTTTATATCTTGCTGAAATTAGAATTACTTTTGAATTGTTGTTGAAATTGGGATTATTTTTGATAGTTTGCTGAAATTGGAACTTCATTTCTGCCCTTAATTGTTGATATGTGCAAATTATTTTTGATATCTTGCTGAAATTGGGATTATTTTGATATGTTACTGAAATTAGGAAGCATGTAGTTGCAATAGTATATTTTAATTTGTTTATGGAATTTGAAATTTGGGGTTAATTTTCACAATTGCAGCTTTTGTTAATAAATGAAAGTTCCAATTGCATCTTATTTGTATATTGTTGTTTGAATGTATGTAGAATTATTTTCGACGAAAATTTTCGTGGCAAATATAGAAGGTAATAAATAAATCAATACTTAACTATAAAAGGCCATAGTTAGGACATAGTTTGACACTAGAATAAACTAAGTCCAACAACTAAGTAGTATTTACTTAGTTGACTACCACTAAAATAAAATAAAATTTTAATTAAGTATAATATAAATAAATATTATAATCAATATAATGTAAGATTAAATTAATAATAATATAATATAAAAACTAAGTATTATTTACTTAGTTTGGTACTCCTAAAGCAAAATAAAATTAAATGACTACGGATCTATAAATGTGAAAATAGTCTACTTTAATAAAGACTTAAAATATAATATAATACAAAATAAATTAAATTAAATTAAATAATACAATATAAAATTAATAAATAAAATAAAATAAAATGAACTAAATTAAATTCAAATAAATAAAATAAAATAAAATTAATTACATTAAATTAAATTAACTATATAATATAATATAATATAATTCAAAATAAATAAACAAAATAAAATGAAATGAAATAAAATAAAATAAAATAAAATAAATTAAATAGATTAAATTAAATTAAATTAACTTAAATTAAATATATAATATAATATAATTCATAATAAATAAACAAAATAAAATAAAATAAATAAATTAAATTAACTTAAATTAATTAAATAAAATAATATAATATAACTCAAAATAAATAAACAAAATAAAATGAAATGAAATAAAATAAATTTAATAAATAAATTAAATTCACTTAAATTAAATAAAGTAATATAAATATATAAAATGAAATGAAATGAAATAAATAAATTAAAATGAATTAAATTATTATATAAATTACATTATATTGATAAATTAGTATAAATTAAATAAATTATTTTAAAATTAATTAACATAAAATAAAGTATTATAATATACTATCTGGAACTAAGTAGCATTTACTTAGTTCCACACCTACATAAAGTAAAGTAAAAATAATATAATATATTCACATAATAGTTCTCATAAACTAAGTAGCATTTATTTAGTTTATAGCATTTGCTTAGTTTTTCACAATTACAATAAACTGCATGTAGTATATTAATTTAATTTAATAAATTAAATTAAATTTAATAAAATAAAATAAAATAAAAAAATTAGATAATATAATAATACAAAATAAAATAGTAAATAATAATAAATTAGATAAAATAAATTTAAGTTAATAAAATAAATTAATTTATTTTAATAAAATTAAAAAATTTATATAATATAATATAATACAAAATAAAATAAAATAAAAAATTTAAAATCAAATCTAATAAAATAAAATAACATAACACAATACAAAATCAAATCAAATTAAATAAATTATAGCTAACTAAATTAACAAAAAATAATTGAAATAAACTAAGTAGCATTTGCTTAGTTTTCCATAATTAAAATAAAATAAAGTGGTAGTCGTCGTCTATCACTACAAAATTTACCTTACTTAGGTTCTACTAATTCAAGAATCAATATTACAATAAGCAATGATCGATCCCACAGAGAGTGAATTGTATTTTAATTATCCAATGATTTTCAATGAATTGGGGGATTTTAGTTTGAAAGATTATAATTAACAGAAGTAAGCTTAAAGAAAATATCAATGAGTAAAAAGATCAATTCTTTAGTTCAATAGTCCTTTTTAACAATGATGATTTAACCAAGTGTTTACACTATTTATCTTCCACTGAGATTAATAACCCTAGATAACCGCGATTGCAAATTACCCGAAATTCTCCTTAAGTGTAGATCTAATGCGACGATCGCCAACAAGAGATTCTAACTAACATACGACCTATAACTATCAGCCTAGATTTAATATGATAGAAGCATTAAGCATGAGAATTAGATTATTTCAACCAATAATTACAAAATCAGAAATTATTTAACTTATTTTCTAAAAACCTTAACAATATTTCAAAGCTTGACCACAATAAAATACTATTAATTGCTACTTAGATTAGACACACTTCGTGTTGGGTTTGTATGAAATCGTGACACAATCAAATTGCAAAAATTAGCGGAAGCATGGTATATCAGAGTTTAAATTTTTTTTTCTACAAAACCATTACCCGGATCATCCTTTATGCAAATTATTAATTTAAAACGATAAATAAGAAGTTATGGAATCATACCATTGTAAAACGAAGCTTCCACATTTACTAGTTCAACCCCTTGTTCTTCGTGATCTCCTTAAATTTCTGGGTTAAATTTTTTCCTTTGATCAACGTTAGCCACCCAAGTGTTTGGCCTCTAGAGGTGATCCACCAAGGAAGAGGAATTATCAAGAAGGAGGGTGTTTGGCTAAACCTTAGTTTTCTATCCTCTATAGAAAAGGAGTACTCTCCAACAATTGGAATTTCATCAATCAATATCTATTATAAGACTCCTCTTATATAAATATTGGTCAACCCTTCTAATCCTATTAGACATGGGATTTCTTTTAATTAATTAAACTCCTTTAATTAATTTAGGCTTCCCACCACATGGGAATAATTAATTAAATTAATTTAATTAATTTGTCTCCTAATCTTATTAGGAATAAATGAGAGTACTAATATTAAATTAATTACTAAACTCCTTTAGAAATTTAAATAATAATAATTGTAATAATATTAATAAGACTCTTCTTATTAATTTATATTTAATATTTCTAAAATATTAAATAATAAACATTAAGCTATTTAATTTATTCTATCACTATAGATTAAATTAATTATACTTAATGCATTATTACGATTATGCCATTACCTTCTTAAATAATTATTCTTCCTTTTATGGTGTGACCCTTTAGGTTCTCTATATTAAACCGGTTGTGAATAAATCAATTAGAACAATTCTAATCTTATTTAAATAAATAAATTAAACTAATAATCTATTTAAATAAATAATATTTATTCTACAATAGGGATAAACCTCCCTAGCGATCAACGACTTTCCAGATAATATAGATTTCAACATTAATCATAAAAGAACTTGTGAGTAAATAGTTACAATACAATTCAATCCTTCCACCATACAATGTCCCAATTAAATATAAGACATGAATTTACTGTCAAGTCTTATTTTATTTAATTATATGTATTTCGATTAGAAAATGCATAACTCCGATTAATGCAAATTAGAAACCTCTTTCTAATTTCATTCCACCTTGGCCAAGGATTCCTAGGTTGTCATTTAACGAATCACATAGGACATATCTCCTCTTTTACTAGAGGTGGTAGATTCTTTATTGATCATTCATTATGTAACGAACAAGATTTTTGTAATTTAAATTGAATATTTATTGAATTAAATAAATATTTTTCGATGATTTAATTATTGAGTTAAATAATTAATTGATGAAATTGTGGTAGATTAATTTAATTATACGTGTCACATTAGTTAAATTAATGTGGTGAATTTTATATTCAAAGTATGTATATAATTGAGCTTATTTGATTAATATATTAATTAATAAGCATAATGTTATTCTAATTAATTTAAATAATTAATTGGAGATTTAATGATTTGGCATAATTAATGAATGAGAATTTTAATTATGTGACTATGTGATTTAATGTGGATTTATGCTATTTTATTTAATTGATTTAAATAACATTAATTGATTAATTAAAAGTGTGACATTATTAAACTATATTATAGTAAGTTAATTAAATTAAAGGGAAAGGAGAGTGAATGAGAGAAACCAAACATGGCCTTATGGGGAGTTGATCAGTTAACCCACTATGGGACTAACCGACGACCACTCACCCACTATACACATTATACGTATTACGCTATACATATATCTTATACATCAGTCTTATATTTTATATTACAAACATCAGAGAACTTAGAGAGATTAGGAGAGAAAATTGAGAGAAGAATCGATTAGAGAAGAGATTGAAGAATTAAAGCCCATATCATCATCTTCACAGAGTTTACTAGGGGTAATTCCTTTGTCCCAATTTATTTCACGTACTATGTTTCCTTCATGAACATATATTCTGAGTTCTCCGTGTATGGGAAAAATTAGCAATTTTTGATTATATGCTTATATATGTGTTATTATATCATTATAACATGTTTTGTATTTGGTATGAATGAATTAAAATAATCGAATTCATGTAATTAGGCCTTAATCGGGTTTTCAAAATTTTACAGAGTTTTTCCATTTACGACCTTTAAAAATTCTCTGTGAATGGAAAAAATTGATATTTATTCATTATATGGCTATATTTGTGTTAATATGTGTTTATAACATATTATATGCCATATATGCATAACTTTCAGTGATCACACCATGGAATTTTGTTGATAATTGGGTTTTCAAAAGTTACAGAGTGTAGAAATTGTACATATGGCCCATATAGCCCTTACGTACAAAATTTACACGCCTTATACGTTTATTTAACTTAAATTGATACTTGCATGTAATTATGTACGTTTAAACGAACAAAATGGAAGTTAAACGAACGGATTCGGTGTTATAACGAATCCGTAACGTTGAATTTCTTGTTTTCCTTTAAAACTTTACAAAATATTGAAAACAGTGAAAATAGATGCCTTGGATTGTGTAAATACGTAATTTAAAATGCTAAGATCATGCTAAAAATATTATATAATGTTTCTGTGGAGTTTTTACATTATGGGTAGCCTTATAATTCATTACGTTAGTTTAATTTGGATTTATTTGGGCTACTCTGTGTGTTCATCGCGAACCAGGGAGTGCACCAGCAGGGGGACCCGCCCCAGCGGGTGTTCATGGGTATTAGGACCCGCCCCAATGGGTATAAGGGCTGTCCAGGAGCCTTTGTTTTTTTTTATTTTCGAGACTGTTTTGACCTCCTGTAGTAAATAAGCATAACTTTTTCATAAGAACTCCGATTAAGGCGATTCAAGATGATTCGGAAAGATAACGAGTAGACCTACAACTTTCATTCTTTAAGTTTTTCAATTTGAAATCGTTAAAATGGGTAAAAATGGCCATCTTTGTGACTGATGCGTATTCGGAGGCAATCGGAGGGTTTCGGACATGCATGCACACAAGTGTAGTGTTCTCGATAATAAAAGATGTTTTAAGTTACATAAATGAATATTATATGATTTGAAGTTCATGATTAATAAATTAAGTTATTGACATGTATAAGATAATGTGAAGGTTCAAGTTAACAAACTAAGTGCGAACTTGAATATCGTAATTGTAAAACTTGATTATGATTGTTTAAAGGGCTATACATGTGTGATATGCATGTTGTGAGTTTACATTCATGTTATGTGGTTAGCCATTGAGTAATATTATAAACCAAGTTGTAAGTCGAACTTAAGTGAATAGTTCTACAGTTAAACATGGTAGTTATGAAAACTAATCGATGTCGTATACATAATGTAATGTGTAGGACGTTGAGGAAGTGAATTGTAATTATATTTGTAGCTTGTGCAAGAGGCAAGTATCCTATCCCTAACTTATTGATTTAGCAAGTTTCCTAAATTCTAATTTATTCATTTATTAAGTCTTAGACTTGTGTTTCTATATCGAGTAAGCTCGTGTTCTTAATTGTTCAAGTTCGAAATTCATATTACATATTGTAACTCTTTTAAAAGCATGATTCAGTTATACAATACTTATTCGATTGTATACTCTTGAGATTTATTATTCAAGTTGAATATCGATGTTATTGTTGAACCTTATAGGACTAGTGAACCCTTATTGATTCGACTAGTCCATAGTTGATGAACGTTCTAAATTCCAAAATACTTATTGAGCTTATCCAAACCAAACTTCCTTTGGTGCGGACTCTGATGTCAAAACTGAGATGAACAACCCTGTAAAAGGGGATTATTTACGCTTTAGCGTTGAGATATTGTGCACAGTATGGTATAAGGGCTGATCCCCCTAAGTACGAGAAGTAGAGTCCATAGTCTTATGACTGTTAAAGGTTTAAAGCATAAAAACTTTACAACCTAGGACATAGTTCAAAGTCTTATGACCCTCAGACGTTCTTTTGATTCCTGTTATTCATTCTTGAGTCAAAAGTTGAGTTTCTTTATTCAGATGTCTTTGATTCACTCGCATGTTATTATATTGTTGTCATATTATTATACTTGTGGGCAATCGTGCTCACTCTTGCGTAATAATAACATTGCAGTTAAGAACGAAAGGTCCAACGAGCCTTCTACTAGCAAAGGCAAGGGCAAGGTCAACAAGTGATGAAGACTTGTTGTTTATTTTATGTGTTTATGTTTCAGACTTATATTAGAGTTGTGTAAGACTTATTTATTTGTTTATGTTCCGCACAGATGTTTAAGGTTAGTATGACCTGGGATTTATTTTATTTATTACTCAGATGTTGTAACCCCATAAGGGGAGGATTTAATTCTATTTATTGCATGGTTTGCATTTACTATGGGTAGATAGATAGATAATATTCGTATAGTGAACACCAGGTCCCGTGGAATTGAAGTACCCGGATTTGGGGGTGTCACAGGTTGGTATCAAAGCTGTAGGTTATGAACCTTAGGTTGGGGGAAAACCTTAGTATAGTAGCCTTTTTAGAGATCGAGAACATAGTAATGATAACTCTTATCGAGTTCTAAGAAAGATAATAACTTACCTTATGTGTTATGTGCATATACTTATATATTCGAGTATCGATTAACATCACGTAATTACTAAAACTTAAAATTTTATTTGTCAGGATGACAGATGCTGGAGAACCTAGTCAGTCCAGGGACCTTATACCCCTAGAGGCTAGAGAAGAGGAGCCCCGAGATATCCACGTAGTCTGGGAGCAGTTAGTCCAACGAGAGCCATCACCCTTGATCACAGTCATTGGTCAGGAGTATGTGCCGGTGTCTGATTCAGATGAGGACTCTGAGGAAGACCCTGAGGAGATTGAGGTTCAGGCTGAGGCAGCCGTAGAGGAGGAGGAAGACCCTGAAGAGTTTCCGCTGAGCTCTATCAGTGCCGAGATGTATGACGAGCTGTATGACCGTAACATAGAGTTACGTGATACTGTTCAGGAGCTGAGGGAGACTGTTCAGGAGCTGAGGGAGCGGTCGGTTACTCAACAGTCTACCATCGAGCTGAGGGATGGAGAGGTTGAGGCTCTTCACACACGTTTGGGAAATATAGAGTGGAATTTGGTTCACGAGAAAGGCCAAACTAAGCAGAAGTCAGAGGAAATAGAGGAATTGAAGAATGAACTGAAAGAGAAATCAGCAAGGCTGGCCATAGCAGAGGAGGCTTGGGTAAGGGAATCACGACGAGCAGATCTCGCAGAAGATAATTGTCGGGCGAAGAAGGCCAAGCTTGAGGAGACGTACTCTACGCTTCAATATGCAATTAATGAGGCCCAGGATCGGGTTATGAGGTACCCAATTCAGTTCGAAGGACTACCGTCATACATGCTAGATCGCAGGACGATGTCTCGGATTATGGAAGAAGAGCGTGGCAAAGCTGTTCGTCGCCTTAATGGGCAGTGATAGGAACATTTGATTTTGTGAAACCTATCTGGTAGTTAATAATGTAAATTCCAATGTGTTTATAAACAGAGGAATATTTTATGTTTTAAATCCTGTAGATTCTTTATCTCAGGATAGTTGATGTAAATAGCAGTGATGCTATCGTATTATGTTAAAACTTTTGATTTAGTAATATATCAGAGTTTATTTGAGATAATGTGTTGACTGATTGTGTCTAAATGTTTAAGTTAAGCCTTAAATATTTAAAAGATTGAATAAAGTTCTAATAAGCATATATCTTAACAGAAATATGCCGCCAAGGAGAAGACCAAACCGTCGACCGGCCCAGGAAGGGTCAACTAACAACAACAACGACGCCAATGCTAACCCCGTTCAGCAGTTGGCGAACTTACTTGCTGGAGCGCTTAACAACCAACCTCAAGCTCCACCGAACACAACGTTCAAGGACTTCAAGGCGGTGGGACCGCCAGAGTTTAAAGGCACCATGAACCCGATAGAAGCTCAAACCTGGGTTATGGAGATGGAAAAAGTTTTCGACGTCGCCAGAGTTAGAGAAGACCAGAAAACCGCCTATGCAATGTTCATGCTAAAATCCGAGGCCAGCTATTGGTGGCAAGCGAATAAGGTCCGGGGAGGTGAAGGTGTGATTACTTGGGAGAGGTTTAAAGAGATGTTCTTCGAGATGTACTTTCCGACCAGTTCGCAGAATCAAATGGAGGTCCAGTTCCTGGAGCTGAAACAGGGGAATATGTCCGTACCGGAATATGCGGCGAAATTCAATGAGTTGGCTAGGTTTGCCACGTATCAAGTGCACACCGATCAGAGGAAGGCAAGGAGGTTTGAGCAAGGCCTGAAGCCCTGGTTGTATAGCAAAGTGTCAATGTTCCAATTGAACACTTTTGCTGGGGTGTTGGAGAAGGCCATTCTCGCTGAAGGTGGGAGTGACGCTATTACAAAGTATAACCAAGATCAAAAAAAGAAGAAGAGTGAAGGTGAAGGAATCAACAAGGCTAGTGGTAGCAACACGGGAGGGAGTAATAATCAGAAGAGGAAGTGGAATGATAACTCATCAACTGAGAATCAGCAAGGAGGTCAGAAGAAGAGGATCGAAGCATGTTCGACCTGCGAAAAAGCTCACCTGGGGGTCTGTATGAAAGGAAAATGAGTATGCTACAATTGTGGTCAGGAAGGCCACATAGCACCTAACTATCTGAACCCAAAGAAGGGCGCTTGCTTCACTTGCGGCTCAAAGGACCATTTGGCAAGGGACTGTCCCAAGAAGGGATCTGGAGGGGCAGGATCAGGAGGGAACAGGGGAAACAGCAGTGGAAGTGCTCTAACTATCACGGGACCAACCGCAACCAACCGACCGACCGCCAGGACCTTCAACATGACCGTACAGGATGCTGTACAGTCTCAGGATGCTGTACAGTCTCGCGATGTGGTGTCAGGTATCATTCTGATCAATAAAGTTAATGCTTATGTACTATTTGATTCGGGTGCTACTTGTTCATTTATATCCGATGACTTTGCTAAGAACTTAGAACTTCCTATGGACGAGTTAGAATACCCCATGAACATAGAGATTGCGAATAGAGAAGTGATCCCTGTTAGGTATGTACACAAGAACTGTAGAGTAGATATTAAGGGTAATATTATGAAGGTAGATCTTATCCCGATTAGACTTGGAGAATTCGATGTTATTCTGGGAATGGATTACCTAGTCAATTATGGGGCTGTAATTGATTGCCAGAGGAAGTGTATCAACCTTATGACCCCTTCAAAGGTTGTGTTTTATGGCAGCAAATCGCCTAGACAAGCAAGTTGTCTGACGATGATGCAGGCCAGGAAGTTGTTAAGACAAGGCTGTGTAGGATATTTAGCCTACATAGTTGATAGTCGTAAAGAAAACCCGAAAGTGGAAGATATACCAGTCGTGAGGGACTTCATAGACGTATTTCCGGATGATCTGCCAGGACTTCCGCCAGACAGAGAGGTTGAGTTTGTGATCGATTTGGCCCCAGGGACGGCCCCAATATCGAAGGCACTATACCGGATGGCTCCGGTAGAGATGAAAGAGTTAATGGTACAACTACAAGAGTTACTAGACAAGAAGTACATCCAACCGAGCGTATCGCCGTGGGGAGCGCCGGTGTTGTTTGTGAAGAAGAAGGACGGGACGATGCGACTTTGCATCGACTATAGAGAACTGAATAAGGTCACAATTAAGAATAGATATCCATTACCGAGGATCGACGATCTGTTTGACCAATTGAAGGGTGCAAGGTACTTTTCAAAGATAGACTTGAGGAGTGGCTATCATCAGCTGAAGGTGAGGCCAGAGGATGTTCCAAAGACAGCATTTAGGACTCGATATGGTCACTATGAATTTCTGGTAATGTCATTTGGTCTAACGAATGCTCCTGCAGCATTCATGGGCTTAATGAATGGAGTGTTCAAGCCGTTTTTGGACAAATTCGTGGTGGTCTTTATCGACGATATTTTAGTATACTCAAAGACCAAGGAAGAACATGTAGAACATCTGAAGTTAACATTAGAGGCGTTGAGAAGAGAGAAGTTGTATGCTAAATTTTCAAAATGTGAATTCTGGATTGAAAGAGTGCAATTTCTTGGACATGTGATCGACAAGGACGGAATTTCGGTAGATCCCTCTAAAGTCGAAGCTGTGATGAACTGGGATCAACCGAAAACACCGTCAGAAGTGAGGAGTTTTCTTGGATTGGCGGGTTATTATAGAAGATTCATTCAGGACTTTTCCAAGATCGCAACTCTGTTGACGAATTTGACTAGAAAATCGGTGAAATTCGTTTGGACAGAGAAGTGTGAGGAAAGTTTCCAAGAGCTTAAGAGGAGGTTGAGTTCAGCACCTGTGTTATCCCTTCCGGACGACACAGGATATTTTGTGGTTTATAGTGATGCGTCGCATAAAGGACTTGGCTGTGTGCTTATGCAAAACGGCAAGGTCATTGCGTATGCGTCACGACAATTGAAAGACTATGAGAAAGGGTATCCGACCCATGACTTGGAGTTAGCTGCAGTGGTATTTGCTTTGAAAATTTGGAGACACTATCTCTATGGGGAGAAGTGTGAAATATATACAGACCACAAGAGTCTGAAATATATTTTTACACAGAAGGACTTGAATATGCGCCAGAGAAGGTGGCTGGAGTTAATTAAGGACTATGACTGTGAAATCTTATACCATCCGGGTAAGGCTAATGTGGTTGCCGACGCCTTAAGCAGAAAGGGTCGGGAGAAATTGATGATGTTGACTGCTCAGGAGGAGCTAATTTCAGCAATGGAAAAGCTGGAATTGGAAGTGAAGTATCCGATGGAGATTGACGAGAAGTTGTTTCAGATGCAAACTGGTACAATCCTATTGGATAAAGTTAAAGAAGCTCAACTTCAGGACGAAGAATGTGAAAAGGTTAAGAAAAAGATATCTGAAGGAACCAAACTGAGATTCAAGATAGACAGTGAGGGACTACTGAGATTTGAGAACAGAGTTTGGGTACCGTCAGTGCCAGAGATTAAGGATGACATTTTGAGCGAGGCTCATAGCTCACGGTATTCGATTCACCCCGGTAGTACCAAGATGTACCAGGATCTTCGACAGCACTTCTGGTGGCCGAATTTGAAACGAGATGTTGCTGAGTGTGTTGCAAAGTGTCTGACCTGTCAGAAAGTAAAAGCAGAACATCAGAGGCCGAGTGGTTTGCTACAACCCCTGGAAATCCCAAATGGAAATGGGAACACATTACGATGGATTTCGTGGTTGGCCTTCCGACGACTCAGAAAGGCTACGACGCAGTATGGGTTATCGTTGACCGACTGACGAAATCAGCACACTTCCTTCCGATCAAAATCAGATTCAACTTAGATCAGTTGGCAAGGTTATATGTGAAAGAGATTGTTTCGAGGCATGGAGTTCCGGTGTCACATCAAACTTCTGGAAGCGACTACAGGAATGCATGGGGACACAGTTGAGAATGAGTACAACTTATCACCCTCAGACAGACAGGCAAAGTGAAAGAATGATCCAGACATTGGAAGATATGTTGAGAGCATGCATCATAGATTTTAAAGGAAATTGGGATGATCACCTACCACTTGTGGAATTCGGTTACAACAACAGTTACCACGCTAGTATTGGCATGCCGCCTTACGAAGCGTTGTACGGAAGAAAATGCAGAACTCCGCTATACTGGGATGAAGTTGGCGAGAGACAATTGCTAGGTCCAGAGTTGGTACAACAGACATCAGAGATAGTCAAAGTGATCCGGACAAGACTGGTAGCCGCTCAGGATAGACAGAAGAAATACGCCGATCCACACAGTAAGAACGTTGAGTTTGAATCGGGAAGCTATGTGTTCTTGAAAGTCTCTCCCTGGAAGGGGAAGATCAGATTCGGTAAGAAGGGAAAATTGAGCCCAAGGTTCATTGGACCCTTTGAAGTACTACGAAGGATTGGAGAAGTTGCGTATGAGGTAGCCTTACCTCCAGCGCTTGAGAATGTCCACAACGTCTTTCATGTTTCAGTTTTACGCCCCTACAAACCCGATTACAAACATGTGATTGAATATGAACCCCTACATTTTGAAAAAGACTTATCCTATGAAGAAATTCCTGTTCAGATTGTTGACAGGAAAGAGCAAGTCCTCAGAAACAAAGTTATACCTTCTGTTAAGGTAATTTGGAGGAACCACAATGCTGAAGAAGCTACGTGGGAACTCGAAGAGCATATGATGAAGAATTACCCAGATTTATTTACTTAAATTTTTTGTATATGTGATTCTGGGGACAGAATCGTTGTAAGGGGGGAGAATGTAACGGGACGAATTTTTAATTGAACCGTGATTCTGGGGACAGAATCCTTTTAAGGGGGAAAGATGTAACGAACAAGATTTTTGTAATTTAAATTGAATATTTATTGAATTAAATAAATATTTTTCGATGATTTAATTATTGAGTTAAATAATTAATTAATGAAATTGTGGTAGATTAATTTAATTATACGTGTCACATTAGTTAAATTAATGTGGTGAATTTTATATTCAAAGTATGTATTTAATTGAGCTTATTTGATTAATATATTAATTAATAAGCATAATGTTATTCTAATTAATTTAAATAATTAATTGGAGATTTAATGATTTGGCATAATTAATGAATGAGAATTTTAATTATGTGACTATATGATTTAATGTGGATTTATGCTATTTTATTTAATTGATTTAAATAACATTAATTGATTAATTAAAAGTGTGACATTATTAAACTATATTATAGTAAGTTAATTAAATTAAAGGGAAAGGAGAGTGAATGGGAGAAACCAAACATGGCCTTATGGGGAGTTGATCAGTTAACCCACTATGGGACTAACCGACGACCACTCACCCACTATACACATTATACGTATTACGCTATACATATTTCTTATACATCAGTCTTATATTTTATATTACAAACATCAGAGAACTTAGAGAGATTAGGAGAGAAAATTGAGAGAAGAATCGATTAGAGAAGAGATTGAAGAATTAAAGCCCATATCATCATCTTCACAGAGTTTACTAGGGGTAATTCCTTTGTCCCAATTTATTTCACGTACTATGTTTCCTTCATGAACATATATTCTGAGTTCTCCGTGTATGGGAAAAATTAGCAATTTTTGATTATATGCTTATATATGTGTTATTATATCATTATAACATGTTTTGTATTTGGTATGAATGAATTAAAATAATCGAATTCATGTAATTAAGCCTTAATTGGGTTTTCAAAATTTTACTGAGTTTTTCCATTTACGAGCTTTAAAAATTCTCTGTGAATGGAAAAAATTGATATTTATTCATTATATGTCTATATTTGTGTTAATATGTGTTTATAACATATTATATGCCATATATGCATAACTTTCAGTGATCATACCATGGAATTTTGTTGATAATTGGGTTTTCAAAAGTTACAGAGTGTAGAAATTGTACATATGGCCCATATAGCCCTTACGTACAAAATTTACACGCCTTATACGTTTATTTAACTTAAATTGATACTTGCATGTAATTATGTACGTTTAAACGAACAAAACGTTGAATTTCTTGTTTTCCTTTAAAACTTTACAAAATATTGAAAACAGTGAAAATAGATGCCTTGGATTGTGTAAATACGTAATTTAAAATGCTAAGATCATGCTAAAAATGTTATATAATGTTTCTGTGGAGTTTTTACATTATGGGTAGCCTTATAATTCATTACGTTAGTTTAATTTGGATTTATTTGGGCTACTCTGTGTGTTCATCGCGAACCAGGGAGTGCACCAGCAGGGGGACCCGCCCCAGCGGGTGTTCATGGGTATTAGGACCCGCCCCAATGGGTATAAGGGCTGTCCAGGAGCCTTTGTTTTTTTTTATTTTCGAGACTGTTTTGACCTCCTGTAGTAAAATAAGCATAACTTTTTCATACGAACTCCGATTAAGGCGATTCAAGATGATTCGGAAAGATAACGAGTAGACCTACAACTTTCATTCTTTAAGTTTTTCAATTTGAAATCGTTAAAATGGGTAAAAATGGCCATCTTTGTGACTGATGCGTATTCGGAGGCAATCGGAGGGTTTCGGACATGCATGCACACAAGTGTAGTGTTCTCGATAATAAAAGATGTTTTAAGTTACATAAATGAATATTATATGATTTGAAGTTCATGATTAATAAATTAAGTTATTGACATGTATAAGATAATGTGAAGGTTCAAGTTAACAAACTAAGTGCGAACTTGAATATCGTAATTGTAAAACTTGATTATGATTGTTTAAAGGGCTATACATGTGTGATATGCATGTTGTGAGTTTACATTCATGTTATGTGGTTAGCCATTGAGTAATATTATAAACCAAGTTGTAAGTCGAACTTAAGTGAATAGTTCTACAGTTAAACATGGTAGTTATGAAAACTAATCGATGTCGTATACATAATGTAATGTGTAGGACGTTGAGGAAGTGAATTGTAATTATATTTGTAGCTTGTGCAAGAGGCAAGTATCCTATCCCTAACTTATTGATTTAGCAAGTTTCCTAAATTCTAATTTATTCATTTATTAAGTCTTAGACTTGTGTTTCTATATCGAGTAAGCTCGTGTTCTTAATTGTTCAAGTTCGAAATTCATATTACATATTGTAACTCTTTTAAAAGCATGATTCAGTTATACAATACTTATTCGATTGTATACTCTTGAGATTTATTATTCAAGTTGAATATCGATGTTATTGTTGAACCTTATAGGACTAGTGAACCCTTATTGATTCGACTAGTCCATAGTTGATGAACGTTCTAAATTCCAAAATACTTATTGAGCTTATCCAAACCAAACTTCCTTTGGTGCGGACTCTGATGTCAAAACTGAGATGAACAACCCTGTAAAAGGGGATTATTTACGCTTTAGCGTTGAGATATTGTGCACAGTATGGTATAAGGGCTGATCCCCCTAAGTACGAGAAGTAGAGTCCATAGTCTTATGACTGTTAAAGGTTTAAAGCATAAAAACTTTACAACCTAGGACATAGTTCAAGGTCTTATGACCCTCAGACGTTCTTTTGATTCCTGTTATTCATTCTTGAGTCAAAAGTTGAGTTTCTTTATTCAGATGTCTTTGATTCACTCGCATGTTATTATATTGTTGTCATATTATTATACTTGTGGGCAATCGTGCTCACTCTTGCGTAATAATAACATTGCAGTTAAGAACGAAAGGTCCAACGAGCCTTCTACTAGCAAAGGCAAGGGCAAGGTCAACAAGTGATGAAGACTTGTTGTTTATTTTATGTGTTTATGTTTCAGACTTATATTAGAGTTGTGTAAGACTTATTTATTTGTTTATGTTCCGCACAGATGTTTAAGGTTAGTATGACCTGGGATTTATTTTATTTATTACTCAGATGTTGTAACCCCATAAGGGGAGGATTTAATTCTATTTATTGCATGGTTTGCATTTACTATGGGTAGATAGATAGATAATATTCGTACAGTGAACACCAAGTCCCGTGGAATTGAAGTACCCGGATTTGGGGGTGTCACACATTATCTCCATATGTAACTCATTATACCCAAGCATACCCTATATATGCCTTAAAAGGTCTTAAGGAATAAGTCAAAGTATAATTTGTTACATACAAGATACTATGATGATCTCAAGTCCAAGGATCACTTGTACTACTTTCACATTAGGAATTCCTATTGACAGGCGAGTAAAACTCCATTAGGTATTCCATAGCGAGTCACGTTCAGTGAACTTATTCTCCAATAAGCACCTACATACTTGCTTTAGTGTCTCCACACAAATGATCATGAGATCAATCATCCTCATCCAATGAGCAAGCAACATATGTACCAATCTATCCAGATTTACTAATCCCTTTTTTAGTAATCCCACGATTGGGAACTATTTTAGTTTTAAAGCTTTTTAAGAATTTAGATCTCATTAGCATGATCAACATCATGATTCTAAAAGCATTGCTTAAAACTATGGGTTATTTACATATTATAAAAACAGCACCATGTAGATAATTAAATGCCTTTAATAAATAAATATTTTATTAATAAATAAATAAGATTGTTTACAAAGTATGTGCTTTATCATCATACATGATTGGCTTGTATGCACACTACTATCACTTCGTTTGCTTAAAATCTGTCTTAATCTAGCATATGATATCCATTTGCTAATTTAATCATGCAGAAACCAAATTAGTCAATTGGATAACATGTATGAAAGTTCATATGGATAATCAGAATAAATCTCAAGATAGAAGAATAAATAGAATAATTTGATCAAATCATTAATTGATAAATAAGTTAAACATCCTTTCAGAATTGAAATAGAGAACTTAGCCTGACATGCTTGAATCTCCAAAATAAAGGTTTGTAGCCTCCAAGCAATCTAAGAGAATATAGAATAACAGATTAAAAGATGTCCTTAACCTAATAAAAACAACTCCTATTTATAGCCTAAACAAACCCTCATCAAATAAAGTAAGTTTACAGTCCTTTTCCATATCAACTTGTAATTAAAAACCCTAAATCTGCCAATCCCGACAGCTTAGCGCGCCTCGCGCCAGTCCTCTATATAACCTGGCGCGCCCCGCCCTAGGTATGCAGCAACTATGGTCTCTTTGTGGTGCGGCCCGCTCCTCTTGTACTCTTGAGCCAGCGCGCCCCGCGCCTAACTATCAAAAATGTTGACTTGTAATTCTTTTATTCTCTACTCCTCCCTTTTGTCCCTTTAAGCTTAGCTTCACTCCAATCCTGCACATGCACACAAAACATATGAAAAGTAACCTGCACACTTAAGTATTAACAAAATATCAAGCCTATAAATACCTATTAAGTAGGTTAAAAACCTACTTATCAAATACCCCAAACTTGAACATTTGCTTGTCCTCAAGCAAACAAACACAATGCAAACTACTTAACAGAATGAATGCAACCTAACAAAATTGAGCAAAAATCTCAGTACAAACACAGGTTGTATACTCCTTAAGAATTCACACTTAATCTCATAATCCATCTTTACTCATGACCCATCATAGACTCTCACATCATCACATCACATACATAACTCTAATTCCCTCTCTTGCGTGTGTGTCCAATGTCATATTAGCAGTTCATAGTGGTTCATATGATCATTCCTAACAAACAACCTATTCAAACACAGATATCTATACAATCATGGCATCCACATAAGTATATCGAAAATCAGGCTAAATAAGCAATAACAGAATAAACATCAAAGCTCATGCTTCGTGGGTGCGTTTTAACGCTCCATCCCACCAATTATTTCATAATTCTGATTTGTACAATGTTCAACCCCCTTAGGCTATTCAATGTCACCCATGTAACGGACTTTCGGCCAACGACTCCCAAACCCGAAGGCTTTAGGACGCTAGGTGTCAAGACATCCCCTAGGGTTTACTTGTCCGAGTAACAATGGCCACGAGGTCAAACTAAATTAGTTTTTATTTTACATTTTTTTTCTTTTTTTCCCCTTGCTTTATTTTCTTTTCTTTTCTGAGCCTTAATTCCCCAAACTTATGTTTCCGCCAATACTTTATCTCTTATATGTGATCAAGTAAGCGTCCGTGTTCCTAATACATATGAATTCCTAATCACTACTGACAGTTAATCGGTGTGCTTGAAAGTTGAGAGAAAATCAAAAATCATGTAATCACGTTACTATGTTTGAAACTAATCAGATCATGAATCTCCATTTTATGCAAGATTTAGTGCAAATTCGAAATCCTCAACCATGTAGTTAATTACCTTGAAATATTGCCCAATCTCTATGTATGATCCTATATGTATATATCTACTGACAAAATCCTATATGAATGCAATATTTTTTTGATTAATTTTTTTATAAGATGCATATGAACAGAATCTACTCTAAATGCAACCTAATCTATATGCTAAAATACTAAAAAAAAATTAAATTTTTACTCAATTTTTTTTGAATTTGTACTCCCCCCCACACTTAAATCAAGGAATGTCCTCATTACTTGGCATATGAAATAAGAAAAACGAGGACTTCCCTGAGCGACGAGTTAAAACTTGTCGGATTCGTCGGAGTCTGCTGGGGGGGTAGCGAGGCAGAATTGAAGGTGTGGACATCTGGACTGGGCCAGAGTTTGGCGAGAATCATGAGAAAGTATCAGCCAAAGCGGTAAAGGCCCTAACATTGTAGATGTGCATCGTAGCTTGGCATTGGACCAATCGCATACTCCTTCGCTGACTTCGTCGTTGTAAAGTAGTGGGCGACTTTGGTGGCGACTCGGATGCGGCCTCGTCATCAGATGGCTCGTCATCTGGCGGCGGTGAAGTTGGTTTGGAGGGCGGAATCATGATAAACCCTTCACCCCACGGTTGTGACGTCGCCCCTATCCAAGGTCTGTATTGCTCAATGGTGCGATGGTCGATGACGGCCATAGGTTGTTGAATTGGCTCCGAAGCATGCCACTGAACTTCCGCTTGGTGGCACAGGTCGGTGATTAAAAACCCATGCAGTAGTCCTCCTGGTGGTCCCTCGTAGTGCTCGGTCAATTGACTGTTGAATGCAAAGGCCGATGTCTACATTGAAAATTTGTACCTCATTATTATCACCTACCTCATGAGTGACGATTCTGTAGAGAAGCCTTGCTCGTTCTTTGGTAACGTCATTTTGATGACGCGTTAGCATTAAGCGAGCACATATGAAGGCATACCAGGCTTTACCATAACGACTTAATGCGGCATGCAAAAAATGGACTTTTTCCCCGATTTCTGCATTAGTCACCCATTGAGTGCCGAGCTTGCAAAGGCGAACTATTATCTCATCCAAATTTGGCAGACGATCTTCGTAGCATTTCGTATGTGGTGTCTCTAACCCAAAGTAATCATTGATTTCCCCTGCTCGGAATGATACTGGCTTGCCCCGGACCATGACCACGCGATCAACATGTTCTATTGCATTGACGTAGAACTCCTTCACAATGTTGATCACCGCTGGCCTTGGTTACTCTATGAACTGAAACCATCTACGCTCCGCAATCATCTGTGACATGTCGCCAGTCGAGGTTTGCATCTGGCTTTAGTCCTCTTTCTAGAACCAAGGTCTTTTTGTCTATGACCTTGGCATAACGTGTTGTCTTTCCCTCGCTCATGAATCGAGTGGCATCAAAACATGGCAGAGCTTGAGAGGATGAAGTCCTTGCTCTTTTGGAAGTCATGATGAAAGGCGTGTGTCGAATTGCTCACAATAAATTGAAAATAGTCTTGAAAATCCTGTTGAAGCAACATACCGAACACGTGGTGGGCGACAAAGTCTCTCCCCCAAACTTAGTACACTTTGTTAGTTCAAATATCCCAAATATAAGCAATTTAACCTTGGGTCAGTCAGTAACCCAAGGATTTCCAATTCAATTAATAAAGCAAATCAATGAAAGTATGGATACAAAACTCCAAAATCAATGAAAACTTATGTTTACCTTGTGGCTTTATGTACTTCAATGGGATGGTTGTGGATTGTTGAACTACCTCTTAGTGCTTCCAATTTCTATGGCTTTCACTTGCTATTTCTTCCTATTAATGAAGATTGGTGTATGTGATTGAGCAAATTTGGGATTAGCGGATAGGTGATGGCCGAATTTATGAGGATGGGTTGAATTGGAGTGGGGTTAGGTTTAGAGAGAGAAAGTAGAAGTAGATTATTATTTGGATTGGGAGCTATGTACTTAGAATTGGATTTGGGTGTTTGTATCAGAGGAGGGATTAGAGAGAATGAAGTTAATTTGGGTTAGGAGAGTGAAAAGAGAGAGCCAATTACGTATTTTCAAAACTCTAATTTTCGACCAGAGCACCCCGTGCCTGGTCCTAGTATGTTGCCCTGCGACCCGCGCTATATAGGAAAAATAGTTTGAACTTTCTGGACCCCTAGCGCGCCCCATGCCTGGGGAAACGCGCCTCACGCTTGCCTGCTATTTTTGGCCTTGACTTGCTGCATAGGCAACACGCCTCGCGCCCTGCATAGCGCGCCCCGCGCCTGCCTTTTGGTGTTAGCTCTGACGTGCTGGATGGGTAGCACGCCCCGCGCGAGGTGGCTGAGTTGATAAGCGCGGCCCACGCCTATCTGATGGATTTGTTACTCTGGTGATTTCTCTCCTCATGCTATCCTATCACATAAAATTGTCAGCACATAAGGGATTTAATATACCGAACCTATAAGAATAAACTATATATAAAGACTCAAATAATACAAACTACTACGATTTTAAAGGGTTGAGTTGCCTC
This sequence comes from Panax stipuleanatus, assembly GCA_020205555.1. Taxonomy (NCBI): domain Eukaryota; kingdom Viridiplantae; phylum Streptophyta; class Magnoliopsida; order Apiales; family Araliaceae; genus Panax; species Panax stipuleanatus. The sequence goes on from CM035118.1 coordinate 61,286,139, forward strand.
CCAATTAGCTGCCCGTTTTTAACGTCGCTGGCTCGACTGTAGAACACTAGATTATTCAGAGGTTGGATCCGTCAGTATCACGACCTCAACCCCCTTAACTTGATTGCTATCCAGAAACGGCTTCAACCTATGCCCATTCACCTTGAACATATTTCCTGTATTCGGATTTTGGATATCAACTACACCATGAGGAAAAATATTAGTAATCACAAATGGTCCCTCCCAGCGAGAGCGTAATTTTTCTGGAAATAACTTCAATCTTGAATTGAAAAGAAGGACTTTCTGTCCCACAGTGAAATTTTTTCTTAAGATCTGCTTATCATGAAAAGCTTTTGTCTTTGATTTGTACAGCTTAGACCTCTCTTATGCTTCGTTCCGTAACTCTTCGAGTTCTTGTGACTGCAGCTTTCTATTAAGACCAGCTTGATCTATGTGCATATTGCATTTCTTGATCGCCCAGAAAGCTTTATGTTCGAGCTCTACAGGTAGGTGGCATGGTTTCTCGAACACGAGCCTATAAGGTGACATACCTATTGGAGTTTTGTATGCCGCCCTATATGCCCATAGTGCATCGTCTAATCGAAGACTCCAGTCTTTTCTGTTCGGGTTGACTACTTTTTCCATAATGGACTTGATCTCTCTGTTGGTAACCTCAACCTGGCCATTGCTTTGCGGATGGTAGGATGTAGAGACCCTGTGAAGAACGTTGTACTTCTTTAACAAGGCAGCTAACACCCTATTACAAAAATGAGTGTCGTGATCACTGATGATGGCCCGTAGTGCTCCAAACCTGAAAAAAATGTTAGACCTGACAAAATTTGCAACCACTTTAGAATTGTCAGTCATAGTGGCCTTAGCTTCCACCCATTTGGAAACATAATCAACTGCCAGCAAAATGTAAATATTTCCAAAAGAAACAGGAAAAGGTCCTATGAAATCAATACCCCAAACATCAAAGATTTCTATAATTAGTATAGGATTTTATGGCATTTGATTTTTATGAGATAAATTACCAGTTCTTTGACACTTTTCACAAGATTTACAGAATTCATACGAGTCTTTGAAAATAGAGGGCCAAAAGAAACCACTCTCTAACAAATTACGTGATGTTCGCTTAGGTCCAAAATGACCCCCACAAGCACAGGAATGACAGTAAGTTAGAATAGAGTTGAATTCATTATCAGGTACACAACGTCTAACTATCTGATCAGCATAAAATTTCCATAAATATGGGTCATTCCAAACATAGTGTTTTTCATCACTCTAAGCTTTTCTTTCTGAGATCTAGAAAATTCACTTGGTAAATACTTACTCACTAGAAAATTCACAATATCGGCATACCATGGAGTTGTGTTGCCAATGGATAGTAGATGCTCATCCGAAAACATGTTATGTAAAGGTAGTGCTTCCTCCTCCTTGAGAATTCTGCTCAAGTGATCCACCACAAAATTATCCGCACCCTTCTTATCTTTGATTTCCAAGTCGAATTCTTGCAGCAGCAAGATCCACCGTATGATTTGAGGTTTGGACTCCTTTTTGGCCAGCAGGTACTTGAGAGCAGCATGGTCAGAATAGACTGTTACTTTAGTACCAAGTAGATATGATTTGAATTTTTCTAAAGAAAATATAACATAGAAAACTTTTTTTTCTGTTGTAAAATAGTTTATCTGAGCCGCGTTCAACGTCTGAGAGGCATAATAGATGGCATGGACAACTTTTTCACTATTTTGGCCCAAGACGGCGTCGACAACATAGTTGCTTGCATCACACATTATTTCAAACTGGAGCTCCTAATTCGGTGGTTGAATGATAGGGGATGACGTCAATAACTTCTTTAAGGTATCAAAAGCCACATTGCATTCATCACTAAACTGAAACTCCTCATCTTTCTAAAGCAACTTGCATAAGGGCAATGCTATCTTGGCGAAATCCTTGATAAACCTGCGATAGAAACCTGCATGTCCAAGAAAAGAACGAATCTCCCGCACACTGACGGGGTAAGGCAATGCAGATATAATATTAATTTTATCTTTATCGACTTCTAAACCGTTGACCGACACTACATGACCAAGCACTATTCCTTGTTCTACCATAAAGTGACATTTTTCCCAATTTAGCACAAGGTTTGTTTCTAAACATCTATCTGGTACATATGTTAGATTGTCTAAACAGGCATCTAATGAATCACCATGAACTGTGAAATCATCCATAAAGACTTCGATGCATTTCTCTAAAAGATATGAAAAGATGCATACCATGCATCGCTGAAAAGTACCTGGGGCATTGCACAGTCCGAAGGAAATTCACCGGTAGGCAAAGGTTCCAAATGGACAGGTGAATGTGGTCTTTTCCTGGTCTTCGGGGATAATCACAATCTGGTTATATCTTGAAAAACCATCTAGAAAGCAATAATAAGAATGCCTGGCTAAACGTTCTAACATTTGATCAATAAAAGGAAGGGGAAGTGATCTTTTCTAGTTACGGTGTTTAACCTCCTATAGTCGATACACACTCTCCAACCTGTTTGCATTCGTGTGGGCACTAATTCATTATTGTCATTCTTGACAACTTTGATACCGGATTTCTTAGGAACTACCAACACCGGACTTACCCACTGACTGTCAGAGATGGGGTAGATGATTCCTACATCAAGTAATTTAATTACATCTTTCTTCACTACCTCCATCATTGGTGGGTTCAACCTTCGTTTTGCATCTCTCTTCGGTTTAGCTCCTTCCTCTAACAAAATTTGATGCATGCACATTGCAGGACTAATACCCTTGATGTCTGCTATAGTCTAACCAAATACTGTGATGTGATCCCTAAGGACTCTCAACAATTTTTCTTCCTGCACTTTGGTTAGATTACTAGCAATTATCACATGTAAAGTTTCATTAGACCGTAAATATGCATACTTCAAGTGTGCCAGTAATCGTTTTAATTCAAGAGTTGGAGCTTGCTCCACATATGGTAATAATTTTTGATGAGTTACAGGTAATTGAATTAATTGTACTGCATGCTTATCTGTGTGTTTAGGCAATGAATGTAGTGCAGCCACAGTTTCCTTCAATTCCTGACTATGTTCAAGTTCATATGTTCCATCAGGTCCAAACTGCTGGAAATAGCCACCTCCAAACTGTCTCTTTGAATTTGCTCAAAAGTCTTCTGCACTAGAGAGTCACACATATCAATTGCAAAAACTTGACAAATATCACTAGGGTACCTCATGGCATCGTAGATATTGAATTGGATCTTCTCGCCATCGAACTCCATTGTCAAGGTCCCATTGTGAACATCGATCATAGTCCTGGCTGTCTTTAGAAAGGGTCTTCCTAGCAAGATATGTAATGGGTTTGGGGATGTATCATCTTCCATGCCACAATGTAAAAATTTGCAGGAAAGATTAGTTCGTTCACCTGCACCAAGACATCTTCAACTACCCCTCGGGGGTAGGTGTTAGTACGATCAGCCAATTGAATAATAACACTAGTATTTTTCAAAGGTCCAAGATTTAGAGACTTATAAATAGATAAGGGCATAACATTAATTGAAGCACCTAAGTCTAGTATGGCCTTTTCAAACCTAGTGTTTCCTATTTTACATGGGATCGTAAACATGCCTGGATCTTTACATTTAGGTGGCATTTTTCTTTGCAACACTTGATAAGTAGGTGTTATACCTACTTATTGTCTATCAACTTACTAGGATTATGGCTTAATCTCAGGTATTCTAGTGTCTTTTGATATGTTCTCTCTTTGTTTTATAGATTTCAGTCAGGAAACTCAAATGGCATGGAATGGCATGATAAAGGCATGAATATGGCATGAAATGGGCTAAAAGGCTTTATAGAGAGCTTATGATGAACCAAAGGTAGACTTGTTGAAAGGAGGCAGGTTATGGCTTGTGAAAAGGGTCTCATTCAGTTGGGAGTGAAGGCAAGTGAAGGCAAAAGAAAGCAGCAAGAAAGCAGAAAAGAGCAGCAATGCACCAGAAGAAATGCAGCACCGCGCGGCCGCGCCGATTTGACAAAGGAAAGACGAGCGCCCACGCCAAGTGGCAGAATCCAGAGAGCTCTCTGGACAAGCGCACACCTGTGCCCCAAATGCACTACGGGGCTGCGCGGCCGAGCAGGTCAAGATTGAGGAATTTTATGACTTTTCATTTATTCATTTTTGCTGAGGGTGTATTCTATATATGGGCGTATTTTGCAAAGGACGTGATATTCAATTTTCATAATTCAGTTTTATTTTACTATTCTAGGGTTTAGAGAGCTAGAGAGGGTTTGGAGCTTCACTTCTTCTCTCTTCTAGTTCTAAGTAGATTTCCATTCTAGGGTTTATACTTAGATTGATTGTGATCTGAACTGGAGCTTGGAAGCTTATTGTTGACAGAGGAATATTAGATTTGCATTCTCATCATCTCTTTATCCCTTTGCTCTCATTTTATATTTTCAATGCTTAGATCAAATCTGTAACGACCATGAATTTTAAACTCTTTATTTATTAAATATGTGATTTAATTTTAACGAGTTAGTTTTGTGAGTTTATTTAAACTTTATGCGATGGTGAGAATTTGTGAAATGATTAAAGGAAGTCACTAATGAGTTATTTAAATTAGTGGACTAACCTTAAGGATTTAATATCAGAGAATTGATGAGATTATTAATAATTAAATATTCACCTTATTTGAATATCGTAGCAGGATTTGAACGTGTTTGATTAATTTCAATTATGATTAATTAATCGATAATGTATTGTTTAATTATTATTATGAATAAATAATAATTAATGAGTAAGAGAACTAATAATATAATATGTAATTATGTTTACTTGATTTACTGTTATACACAAGCATGCGATACTAAACCTCTACTATATGGTAGCTATCTATATTATACATAATGCAATGTGGTGAATATTGCATGTATGGACTATATAGTAAGATGAGATAAATTGAAGGTATGTGACACTATGTGGACATTCATGTATACCCTATTGTCATATAATAAGATCAAGTATTAATTTATAATGATTTTATTGAGTTATTATAATTATATTATAATGATTATAATAATGAGTAATAATAATACCCAATTGCTTTATATTCGGTATTAAGGAAAATGTGCATGGATTATATGTTGTGTACCTATTCATTATTAATTGCTATTTGAGATAACATAGTATCACCCATTTAAATGTATATGGAGTAAATACATATAACTTAAGTATATACTATGTGTATATATATAGTATACAACTTAGTGTATTAACAAATGCTGATTTACATTGTTCCTAAATAAGAGTCCATTTCCTCTTCACTTCTCCCACACGTGAACGAACAATAAGCTAACTACACTCTACATTCATCTCAAAATCAACAAATATAGCTAATAAGTGGATGAGGAGTGGGATTCATGATTGAGTTTACCAACTCTCACCTACCATTTCTTATTCATTGTACATTCTTGTAATCCTTTGATTTATTTTGAAGGAGAATTGCATTGACTGGTTATTGAATTATCTATATATTGAGCTTCCTCCTTCTCATTTACACTTGCTGAGATTTTCATGTAAGTGTAGAGTTGATAGTGAGTGAGATATCAGTGAGGGAGATTTGTTAATTCAAGCAAACCAATTATAGAGGTATATCATGTTCTTCATTTTCTGATAAATTTCTAAATCCTTGATTCTTGAGTTAAGCAAGTATTAGTAGATAATTTATTTGATGTATGTTTGTTGAGTCTTATATAAGTTGCTATGCATATTAGCTCTTTAATGTAGCATGTCTAGAAAGGAATTCGTATGAAATTTTTGAGATGGGTTTCTAGTTCTGTCGAAGCAGTTCAGGTTCTATCTTTGGCCAGACACCGACGCAGCTGCGCCGGGTTTAAGCTTGATAGCTGCGCAGCTGCGCAGGTTCCTGTAAACTGTTTCTGCTTCTGTTAAGCTGCTGTGATATACTAACATGTGATGTACCATTGAAACAAGCTTGTGAACATGATTTAAATGTAGATATTAGTACAACGACATGATATAAGTATGTATTCGTTGATGCTACACGTATATGCCATGACCATATGTTTTAAAAAGGGAAACTTGTAATTTCAAAAGTAAACCTTGTCATGGACGTATCACATGAACATTCTAATTTTGTAAACACAATAGTGTGGTTTATATTGTCATGAAATACGAGTCTAAAGTGTGTTCACACACTAGCATAAGTGATTGCAAGATTCGGACGATTTTGAAATGAGAAACTTAAGACTTTGAAAACAAACTTGACCAAGACTTAATGTCTTTTAGATTCTGACCATTTGAGAACGTATATGTGGTTTATATATGAGTTCTAAGACATACGAGTTATGAGCACAAGGAACTTAACAATGTATTATGATACCTTATTGACTTAGTGTGACTTTTAATGAGAAAACTTAGAATGTGAAAGCTAACAACATTGATTACCATGTGGATTACGTATTGATTGTACAAGCATGTACATTAGAGTTCGTTATGCCTATAAGCATATTAACATGGACCTCGTTTGGTTAAAGCATGGATTTCACATATGCACGTATTCATAGGAAATTAATTTCTAAGGCATGAAATAGGTGGATTAAAGTATACATGTATAGTATACGCATGAGCATGCATGTTATGTATTGTTTAGCCTTGTTATGTGAGAACATGACCTTAGTAATCGATTTTGAAGCATGAACGTGTATTGCTTAAAGTATGTGAATGGTCGGCATAAAGACATATGATTTTGAATTGAATAGGGTGATCATGCTAGGATTCAAACTTGAAAGTATATTCTCGAAGCATGATTACTTGAAATGCTAAATGTTCAAACCTATGTTGATGTATAGAAACTAGATATTCTAGCATTACTAAATCAAGGTCCGAGTTAATTGTTTATAGACCTAGTCAAAGTGATTGACTTACGTGAATTACATGATAAATTTATATGATGATTAGATTCTTGCTAGTGTAGAATCATATTAGTTTACACATACTAATTGAAAGGCTGACTTATTAATGTTAGGTCGTTTCGTCACAAGTTAATTAAAGCTAAAACTTATTTATAGCTGAGCAAACAGGCAAGTTTCCTAACTTCATTTAATTGTTATATTGAATGCAAGAATTCTAAATTCTTGCACTACCTTATTCAATGAATCGTGTAAGCGAGTTTCTTAACTTCACTTGATTTGAATGCAAGTTCCCTTACACTCTTTATTGTGCAAGTTCCTATCCTTCTCATATTATATTGAGCAGGTTATTATCGTATTGACAGTTAATTATTTAAAGCTTGAACTTTATTTCCAAGCATGCTATTAGGTGGTTTAATTAATTTACAATTATTCCACATCGATTTTATTGATATTTGCACTTGGTGCACTTGAGTTCGTACAGTCTTGGACTTGTACCTTATTTAAAAGTTCTATAATTCTTGAACTGCGTCAGATAGAGTCTGAAACCTTGTTCGGTCAGACAATTGTATGAAGTTTTATAAAAGCTATCCAGACCAATTGATGGTATGGATTCTTAGACTGAAAAGAACACCCCTTATATATAGGGGAGTACCCCAGGTATCTATTATAAGATACAAACAGCAGAGTTGAATGTTATGCATATACATGGCGTACGCGAGGCTGATCCCCTCAAGTACTTATTCTGTAGCTAGTAACCAAAGGGTCAATCAGCTATTGGTTCCGTTGGAGTTTTATAGTTCAAAAGTCTACTCGACTATCAGTTATTCTAAAAGCAATTATTATTCTGCTTCCGATATTCATATTGTTAAATTAATTGTCAGATATATTCTTTTCATCATGATATATCCTTTATTATTGTATTTAAACTTGCTGAGCAAACTTGTTGCTCATTCTTGCTATATCATGACTTATATTGCAGTTAAGCCTGAGACTTCAGGGAAGGACAAGGGTAAAGAGAAGATGTAGGATTAGTTTGAAAGGAGCAGACTTTATCTTTATGTTTAATTAATTATTGTTATGTAATATGAACCCTAATGACTATTCTAGGGTATGTTTGTATGTTCGTATTTAAGGTTATCGAATCTTGGGACTAGTAACACCTTTTGAATGAACGACATACGTTTATTATATTCCGCATTTAGTTATTGTATGTTGTTTAGAGGTGGATATTTGTATTGTATCGTGACGACCGAATCAGGGTTAGAGAACCCGGATTTGGGGGTGTCACAAAATCCCATAATGGTTATTGGTTCAGAGATGAACTAACCACCATTATGGGATTCTAATGGATCTTATTGTTTAATCTAGTTCGATATACCTCTTTGTTATGTGTAATTGATTGTGTATTGAATGCCTAGCATGGTTGTATTGATTGAATAGATGCTTGATCACCATCTACCGTAATAGTTTGTATGGAATTGAAAGAGGAAGTACCAACTTAGATTTGGCCATGCTAGCATATGTTCATAAAATTTACATGCGATGAATTTTGTGATTCGTAATCCGGATAGGCATATACCGGCTTACCATATGTAGTCAATTGAGAGTTTGCACTTAAATCGATATGGCTTATAAGTCACCCAGACATATAGTGATTTAGGTTTTATTGATGTTTATATGAATTCTATCTCTTTTGTGGATTTTATATGATATGAAATTGGTATATTGAAAGATAGCCATTTCTCACTAGCATTCTGTAGTAATTGATTAGCATAACATGAGGTGTATGGATTGGATGGCATAATAAGTGAAGTTAGGATCCCATATTTCTCCAATTTGAATCCATCATCTGTTAATTAGTTATTTTTACTTTAAGATAATTCTAGTTATTAATTCACACTTTGATACTCGTTTGAGCAGAAGAAAATAGCTATAGATTTGTTGCATGATAGCTTAAACATAATTGCTTTTCTCCGTGGGAACGATCTTTACTTATCTTATATTACTTGTTGACCGTGTATACTTTCACGCGTTTGTATCTGTTTTGTTAACACCGAAACGGAGTAACAAGTTTTTGGCGCCATCGCCGGGGATTAGTTGTTTTTTTAGTACTATTGACATCAATTTTTGTTAGATTTGTTTGACTTGAACAATTCACTTCTTATCTCATTTCTATTTTACTTTTATTTGTGCTTAAGGTACTTGTGGTTAGTTTATGCACACTCGATCCACGAATTATACGTTGGTGCCTCTACAAGAAAACATAAACGGTAGAGCTTGGAGAGCTAACACAAGAAATACTAACACACAAGAGGAACTTGAACAGCCGGTAGAAATGACAGTTGAAGAATAAAGAGCCGAAAATAGAGCGTTGAGGGAGTACTCAATGCCAAAGATCAATGATTTACAATCCAGTATTGTCAGGCTAGCGATAGCTGCAAACACTTTTGAGATCAACCAGGGACAATTCAGATGGTTCAGAACACAGTCCAGTTTGGGGGTGCAGCTACAGAAGATCCTAATGAGCTTATCCTGAGTTTTATTGAAATATGCGACACATTCAAATACAACAATGTGATGGATGATGCAATAAAGCTTCGACTATTTCCATTCACCTTGAGGGATAAAGCAAAGAGTTGGTTGCATTCACTACCCTCAGTCTCAATCACTACGTGGGAGGACTTAGCACAGAAGTTTCTCGCCAAATTCTTTCCCATGGCTAAGACTGCTCAGATGAGGAGTGCCCTATATCAGTTTGCACAACAACAGGGGGAATCTTTATATGAGGCATGGGAACGATACAAAGAGATGATAAAGAAATGTCCGCATAATGGAATGCCAGAATGGATGGTAATTAGCTCGTTTTATAATGGTTTAGGATGGCAGTCAAGGCCAATCATTGATGTCGCATCAGGAGGACTTCTATGGGCCAAGAGCTATGAAACAACGTATGACTTAATTAAGACCATAGCGGCTAATGAATATCAGAATCCGACCTCTAGAATGTCGCAACCAAAAGTGGCAGGAGTCTTGGATGTGGATGCTGTCACAACCCTTTCTGCTCAAATGGCAGCAATGTCAAAGAAGATTGACTCTATGGCTGAAAATAGAGTTCAACAAGTTGCGTTTGTATGTGAGTCGTTGTGTGCCGGATCACACCCGACAGAGCAATGTGCCATCACTACAGAGTCGGTTCAGTTCGTCAGCAACTATCAAAAGCCTCAGAATCAATTTTTGAACTCCTACCATCCAAACAATAGAAACCATCCTAATTTCAGCTGGAGTAACAACAATCAAAATGCTCAACAGTCTCAATACCAACCATACCAACAACAAAAAGCTCAGCCACAACAGTCTCAATAACAGTATGCCCCTAGACAGTCACATCCTCCCTGATTTCATCAGCCACAACATCAACACAATTCAGGTCCTAGCCCACAATCAGAGGAGAGAGCTGAGATAGAAGAACTCAAGTTGATGGTTAAGAGCCAAGCGGTGTCTCTAAAAACATTAGAGACTCAAATAGGCCAGATTGCCAATGCAGTCCTTAACAGACCGCAAGGGACTCTTCCAAGCAGTGCGAAAGCTAATCCAGGAAGGAGAGATGGCAAGGAACAATGCTAAGCCATTACACTAAGGTCTGGGAAGCAGCTTGAAAACCTGGAGACTGGCGCGGCCGCACTCCAGGAAGAACAAAACCTGGCGCGGGCTCACCCATGTGCAGAAAATGCTGAGACAAGTTTGAATAATGGGCAAGATGGGGGCAATGCAGTTGAGGCAGAAAAGGAGGTACTTACTAAGAAAACCAAGGCTACACCACAAGTGATCTACCTTCCTGCACCATATCCACAGAGGATTCAGAAGTAGAGACTAGATAAACAATTCGCAAAATATTTGGAGGTTTTTAAGAAACTGCAGATTATTATTCCTTTTGCTGAAGCTTTGGAATAAATGCCAAGCTACGCGAAGTTTATGAAAGTGATACTGTCAAGGAAGAAGAAGCTAGAGGACTATAAAAGAGTGGCCTTGACAGAGGAATGCAACGCAGTCTTGCAAAGAAAATTACCTCCAAAGCTTAAGGATCCAGGGAGTTTTACGATACCATGCTCTATTGGGAAGTTGTCCTTCAATAAGTGCCTATACGACTTAGGGGCAAGTATAAATTTGATGCCTCTATCGGTATTCACTCAGTTGGGATTTCCGACGCCTAAGCCGACAAGTATATCATTGTAGCTAACCGATAGGTCCATCACCTACCCAAGAGGTATCGTAGAAGATGTGTTGGTGAAGGTAGATAAGTTTATCTTCCCTACCGATTTTATCATTCTGGATTTCAAAGAGGATAAAAATATACCAATCATTCTTGGTAGACCATTTTTTTCTACTTGGCGAACACTCATAGAAGTACAGAAGGGAGAACTGACTATAAGGGTTCAGGACCAAGAGGTCATATTTAATGTCTTCAAGGCTATGAAGTTCCCCACGGATGAAGAAGAGTGCTTTAGAGTTGATACTGTAGACAGGGTACTGCATGAGGAGACTGAACAATTAATGAGCATGGATCCATTAGAGAGTGCTCTACAGGGAGACTCTGACTTGGAGGATACTGATGTGGTGGAGTATACACAAATTCTGAACACAGTACCTCAGATGAGAAAATTTAATATTCCCATCTAAACACTCGGACATACCGACGAGTCATCAGTGCGACTAAAGCCTTCTCTTGAGATGGCTCCCACACTTGACCTTAAACCTCTTCCTGATCATTTGAGATATGTATATCTGGGAGAATCTTCCACGTTACCGGTTATCATCGCTTCTACTCTATTATCCTATTAGGAGAGCAAGTTGCTGCGGGTTCTAAGAGAGTTTAAATCAGCTATTGGGTGGACCGTAGCTGACATCAAGGGGATCAACCCTCATACTGCATGCACAAGATACTCTTGGAGGATGACAGCAAGCCATCGATAGAGCAACAATAGAGATTGAATTCGATTATGAAAGAGGTTGTCAAAAAGGAGATCCTCAAGTGGTTAGATGCTGGAATAATTTATCCGATCTCAGACAGCTCTTGGGTGAGCCCAGTGCAGTGTGTTCCAAAGAAGGGAGGCATAACAGTAATGTCAAATAAGAAGAATGAACTTATACCTACTAGGACAATTACGGGGTGGAGGGTCTGCATGGACTATCACAGACTGAATAAAGCTACAAGGAAGGACCATTTCCCTCTCCCGTTTATTGACCAGATGCTGGATAGGCTAGCGGGACAAGACTACTATTGCCTTCTAGACGGTTATTCAGGGTATAACCAGATCGTTATAGGCCCAGAAGACTAAGAGAAGACTACCTTCACTTGCCCATACTGTACTTTTGCATTTAGAAGGATGTCTTTCGGGCTATACAACGCTCCAGCCACTTTCTAGAGATGCATGATGGCAATATTCTCTGATATGGTCGAACAAAATGTAGAAGTATTCATGGACGACTTCTCCATCTTTGGAGACTCTTTCGACATCTATTTGGAGAATCTGGTATTGGTCTTAAAGAGGTGTGTTGAGACCAACTTAGTACTGAACTGGGAAAAGTGCCATTTTATGTTACAAGAAGGCATTATTTTGGGCCACAAAGTTTTTGGGAAAGGTTTAGAGGTGGACAGAGCGAAATTGGAGACCATTGAAAGTTTACCGCCACCAACCTCAATAAAGGGGGTTCGTAGTTTCCTCAGGCACGCCGAATTTTATCGTCGCTTTATAAAAGACTTCTCAAAGATCACTAAGCCTCTGTGCAGTTTGCTTGAGAAGGATGTTCCATTCAGATTAAACGAGGAATGCTTGGTGGCCTTTGAACACTTGAAAAAGAAATTGACTACGGCACCCATCATTACAACTCTTGACTGGTCTCTTCCATTTGAATTGATGTACAATGCAAGTGACTTTACTGTGGGAATCGTCTTGGGACAACGCAGGGATAAGGTTTTTTATGTGATATACTATACAAGGAAAACCCTGACGGATGCCCAACTGAACTACACTACCACAGAGAAGGAGCTTCTAGCGGTGGTATACGCTTTTGATAAATTCAGGTCTTATTTGATTGGGACAAGGGTAGTAGTATACACCAATCATGCAGCAATCCGATACTTGATTAGTAAGAAAGATGCTAAGCCTCGTCTCATCCGGTGGATACTTTTTCTACAAGAATTTGATTTAGAGATCAAAGATAGAAAGGGGACTGAAAACCAAGTGGCTGACCACTTATCTAGACTGGAGAACCCGGGAATGAACACAAACAACAAAGTGATGATTAATAAGTCCTTCCCGGACGAATAGTTATTCGTGGTGCAAGGTGAAATGCCCTAGTTTGCAGACTTTGCGAACTTCCTAGTGAGCAATATTATCCCTTCTGACTTCACCAGAGCCCAGAAAAAGAAGTTTCTATATGATGCTAGATGGTATAGTTGGGATGAGCCGTATTTGTTTAGGCAGTGTGCTGATAGGATGATCACACGGTGCATCCCAGAAAGTGAGATGGATAGCATACTGCGGGATTTCCACTCATCAGTTTATGGATGACACTATGGGGGTGAGAGAACAGCTGCCAAAGTACTTCAGGCAGGCTTTTATTGGCCAACATTGTTTAAAGATGCTTATAACTTCGTCCAGAAATGTGACCGTTTTCAGCGAGTGGGCAATATATCCAAGCAGAACGAGATGCCTTTAAATATGATCCTTGAGGTCGAGATCTTTGATGTCTGGGGGATAGACTTCATGGGACCTTTTGTCTTTTCCTGTGGAAATCTATATATCTTGTTGGCAGTTGATTACATCTCCAAGTGGGTAGAAGTAGCAGCCTTACCGACCAATGATGCTAGGGTGGTCTTGCATTTTCTTCAGAATAGCATATTCACACGCTTCGGGACCTCTAAAGCCATCATAAGTGATGAAGGAACCCATTTTTGTAATCATCAATTTTTTATTCTTTTGGCCAAGTATGGGGTGTATCACCGTATTGATATGGCGTACCATCCCCAAACAAACTGCCAAGCTGAGGTGTCAAATCGTGAGGTGAAACGAATATTAGAGAAAGTTGTAAATCCCACGAGGAAGGATTGGTCCCTCAAGCTTGACGATGCAGTGTGGGCATATATAACTGCCTACAAGACGCCACTGGGTATGTCCCCTTATCAGCTAGTGTATGGGAAGGCCTGTCACCTTCCCATGGAACTTGAACACAAGGCCTACTGGGCCATAAAGAAGCTAAATTTTGACTTGAAGGCTGCATAGGAGAAGAGGCTTCTCCAACTTAATGGGCTCGACGAATTTAGACTGCAAGCCTATAGAAACTCCAAGCTGTATAAAGAAAAGGTAAAAAAATGGCACGAACGAAAGATCATGGAAAGGACATTTGAGTCGGGGCAAGCAGTATTGCTGTATAACTCTCGTCTCAGACTCTTTCCTGGAAAGCTCAAATCATGGTGGTCAGGCCCCTTCACAGTGAAAACTGTGTTTCCATATGGCGCAGTGGAGATTTTTGACCAATACCCAGACAAGCCTTTCAAAGTGAATGGACAAAGGTTGAAGCATTATTATGGTGGCAAAGTCAATCGAGAGAAGGTCGCCTCGATTCTTTCCACCACTTGACCAATGTAGACAGAGTCGAGCTAATGGACTGTAAACAAGCACTCGATGGGAGGCACTCCATCATCTCTATCTACTCTCCTTCATATATAATTCTTCTCACATATTTTTATTTCTCCCTCGTATTTAATTCTGGTTACATGACTCTATATTTTCCTTCCTCCTGTTTAATTCTACACATTTTGAAAAAGTTGAATTTTTTTTGAATAATTTTGGTGTTAGGAGCTCAGTGCCTATATTTTTGGACTTAGGTATTATTGCATATATTTTTGGGGTTGGGAGCTCATTGAACATATTTTTGAAGTATTGGCATATTGCATATAAGCACAGATAGTATTTTTGGGGATTCATATACATATGATTCACTTATATAGCATTGCTAAGGATTTAATTGTACATACATCTTATATAGGCAAATTGTGATTATGAAATCAAGTTATATCTCATTTTTTGAATGCTATGTGTGTAGGAAAGAAATTACATTTGAGTTGCTGCTTAAGCCTTCATTCCATGCGGTAGAAAACAAGAAATTTTTTTTGCTGGGCTCAAGGTAGCGCGGCTGTGCCATCATCAAGGCTTAATACAGGGCGACCGCGCCAATGTGTAGGCCAGAGAGCAGATTCTGAGAACCCGCGCTGCCGCGCCCCATTCACAGTACAAAGCGGCGCACCCGGGCCCGAACCCTCCGAACTGCTAGTTTAAAATAAAACCGTTTCAAGCCCTAACTTTATATCTATTCTACTCATTCTCTCAAAATGCACGCACATCTCCCTTCTCAGAGAATATCCTTCGAAATCCCTCTCCTATTCAAAGTTTATCTCTCAATCCTAGTCCTAACCCTATACACATACACTAGCCTTCTCCTTCTCACATATAATCACACTCTCCCCGATTCTATAAAGCCTATCCCTAATCGGCACCCTCATCCTATAATTCCATTCCAGAATTCGTCACAGTGGGATTGCAAATATAGTGTTCAAAAATTCAGACTTTGGAGAATCATTGGCAGTAGTATTAGGGTTTGCACTACAGAATTTCAGAGACTACTTTGGGGTTGTTCTTTGGATTCAGCAATTAGGGTTTGTCAATTAATTTGTAGATGTATAAGTTTGGGGGTTTGTCTTCTCCATCCATCATCTAGGGTTTGCACAGTAATTTATCTGAAATTATCAATGGGGCCAAAGCGAGCACGTTCTACCACTCTCGCATCGCCCGCTCAGAGTAGTCAGAGCAAATACACTGTGGATTTAACTAGGTTCATCAGCCTTGAGGCACAACTGGAGTATTATCGAATTACGGCTAAGTCAATCTTAAAAGAGCGGGGTCTGAAACTGGCGAAGGAGGATGGCCAATTGCTTGCCATGATCCGAGAGATGGGTTGGCAAGGGGTTTGTGCAACACCGCCTCTTGTCCCGTTGGCTATTGTTCATGAATTTTATGCCAATGCCAAGGAGACGCAGACTGAGTTTTCTTTCGTTCGGGCAAAAACGTTGACTATCATCCGGCTGCGATCCGTGAGGTGTTTAACTTGCCTTCAAACTTGGCTGATCAAGTGAATTGGGTCAAGGCAGAGTGTTTTGAGACTGACCTGGATCAATTAATCATTAATTTGTGCATGCCAGATAAGAAGTGGAAGTATAGGCACGACACAGATGAGCCCACCATTTTTCCCGCCTTCGCTCTGAATAAATACTCCAAGGCATGGAATCTGTTCTTATGTGCAAATTTGATGCCATCCACTCCCCAACACGAGATTACGGTCGAGAGGGCTATCATTCTTTGGGGGATCATCACTGGGAAGCATATTGATGTCGGCCATTTGCTCCATCAGAACATGTTGCGTTTCATGAGAGGTAGTACCACCAGGTCAATTCCACACGCATCAGTGGTGGTTCATCTGTGTTTTGAGGCAGGCATTGAATGGGATGATGAACAGGTCCAAATGCTGAGTGGGGACGTTAATCATGCCATAATTAAGAAGTTTGAAGATTGGCCTGGTGGCACAGCACACCCGTGAGGAAAAGGGTTCATCCTGCCGACTCCTTCAGCAGTTCCCCCACCGCAGTCAGCAGCAGAAGCCGATCCTTCCACCTCCAGTACAGGGCCGCAGGATCGCTAGATTAGGTGATTGGAGAGGAGGATGAACGCTTTGCATTTAAATTTCTTCACTTTTGCTGATGGACTGACCCGAGCCCTGGGAGAAGCCTTTGCACAGCAGGGTACGATAGTAGAGTGGCCTATTTTTGGTTCTGCCATGCCATACCCACCGTTAGATTCACCACCCGAGGAGGGTGCCATGCCGATACATAGGGGAGTTTCTTTACCCTTTACTTCCAATGCGGACATTAAAAATTTTAAGTTTAGGGGTATTGGGTGTAGTTAGTAGTAGTCGCATATAGTTAATTGCATATAGTTTATTGCATGTTAGGTTGCATAGTAGCTGTATTTTAGTATTTTATTAGTTAAATTTTGCATAAATTTTTTTCTGTTTTGTTTTGTTTTGTTTAGTTAGTATGTGTTCAGTTGCATTGCATAACATAATCCCATATTTTTTGCCTGTTGAATTTCTGTCTGGCCAATGATGACATTGAAATATGATAGATTTTTGAACTCAGTGGACAGTTAAGCTTAACGTTATACATGATGTAGTCTATGCCTGTTGCTTTAATGTTACCGGATAGCACGGTACTGTTATCATCTGCTTGTTGGTTAGATTAGTACATGCTTGTCTTTTGAGCGAAAAATTTGTTTTTAATGATAGAATTGTGTAAGAAAATGAATAATGGCCTTAATGACACAGAAATGCAAGTTTGAGGGAAAATATAGGGTATGCATGCTAAAAAGAAAAGAAAAGAAAAAGAAAAAGAAAAGAAAGTAAATTGAGAAAAAAAATAGAATAAACACCTTGGCTAGCTAAGTCTTGTGGCCTTTGATACTCGAGCAAGTAAGCCCTATGGGATTGTCTCTACACCCAGCGCCCTAAGGCCTTTATGGTTTGGGAGTCATTGGTAGAAAGCTCGATAAATGGGTATCACTGAAAAGCCTAAGAGGGCTTAGCATTGCATAGTCGGGTGTAGCCACAGAAAAGTGTGAATATCGCCCTCGTATGTGAATAAAAGCATAATAAACCTTTGTTGAACCTTAACTTGTATCAATGTGTTAGATTGGTCATTGTTTTGTATATATGAAAAATTCTCGACTTAAAACCTCAGTTTTTCATTCCTTAGAAGTATAGCATGTGGAATCTTCGCCTCTATCAAGCTTATTTGTGACACAGCACACACACTACACCTTAGCAACATGTTGTGATTTTCGAATTGTATGTCTTTATGCCTGTAGCTTGAGTTGATACTCTGTTCATAGTTCTTGTTATTTCTCTGAGGCACATCTTATTGGAATTCACAACATGGCTGAAATTTTGGGATTCATTTTCATGTTAGTTTAGTTGCATAGCAAGCAGTTTTCATTTGCGTCTGTTGCTTGAGGGCAAGCAATAGTTCAAGTTTGGGGGTATTTGATAAGTAGGTTTTATACCAACTTATTGTCTATCAACTTGCTTGGATTATGGCTTAATCTCAAGTATTCTAGTATCTTTTGATATGTTTTATCTTTGTTTTATAGATTTCAGTTAGGAAACTCAAATGTCATGGAATGGTGTGATAAAGGCATGAATTTGGCATGAAATGGGCTAAAAGGCTTCATGGAGAGCTTATAATGAACCAAAGGTGGACTTGGCGAAAGGAGGCAGGTTATGGCTTGTGAAAAGGGTTTCATTCAGTTGGGAGTGAAGGCAAGCAAAGGCAAAAGAAAGAAGCAAGAAAGTAGAAAAGAGCAGCAATGCACCAGCAGAAATGCAGCACCGCGCGGCCGCGCCGGTTTGACAAAGGAAAGACGCGCGCCCGCGCCAAGTGGCAGAATCCATAGAGCTCTCTTGACAAGCGCGCGCCTGCGTCCCAAATGCACTACTGGGCCGCGCGGCCGTGCCGGTCAAGATTAAGGAATTTTATGACTTTTCATTTATTCATTTTTGCTAAGGGTATATTCTATATATGGGTGTATTTTGCAAAGGACGTGATATTCAGTTTTCATAATTCAGTTTTATTTTACTATTCTAGGGTTTAGAGAGCTAGAGAGGGTTTGGAGCTTCACTTCTTCTCTCTTCTAGTTCTAAGTAGATTTCCATTCTAGGGTTTATACTTGGATTGATTGTGATCTGAACTGGAGCTTGGAAGCTTATTGTGGATAGAGGAATATTAGATTTGCATTCTCATCATCTCTTTATCCCTTTGCTCTCATTTTATATTTTTAATGCTTAGATCAAATCCCATAATTGTTATTGGTTCAGAGATGAACTAACCACCATTATGGGATTCTAATAGATCTTATTGTTTAATCTAGTTCGATATACCTTTTTGTTATGTGTAATTGATTGTGTATTGAATGCCTAGTATGGTTGTATTGATTGAATAGATGCTTGATCACCATCTACCGTAATAGTTTGTATGGAATTGAAAGAAGAAGTACCAACTTAGATTTGGCCATGCTAGCATATGTTCATAAAATTTGCATGCGATGAATTTTATGATTCATAATCCGGATAGGCATATACCGGCTTGCCATATGTAGTCAATTAAGAGTTTGCACTTAAATCGATATGGCTTATAAGTCACCTAGACATATAGTAATTTAGGTTTTATTGATGTTTATATGAATTCTATCTCTTTTGTGGATTTTATATGATATGTAATTGGTGTATTGAAAGATAGCCATTTCTCACATTCGTGCTCTCGACTAGCATTCTGTAGTAATTGATTAGCATAACATGAGGTGTATAGACTGGATGGCAAAATAGGTGAAGTTAGGATCCCATATTTCTCCAATTTGAATCCATCATCTGTTAATTAGTTAATTTTACTTTAAGATCATTCTAGTTATTAATTCACACTTTGATACTCGTTTGAGCAGCTGAAAATAGCTATAGAATTGTTGCATGATAGCTTAAACATAATTGCTTTTCTCCGTGGGAACGATCTTTACTTATCTTATATTACTTGTTGACCGTGTATACTTGTACGCGTTTGTATCTGTTTTGTTAACACCGAAACGGAGCAACAACATTGCTGATACAATCTCCCCAACTGTGACTTTCTCATCATTTTCCAATCTACGTTTATTAGTGCACAATTCTTTCAAAAATTTAGCATACCATGTCACTTGTTTAATCGCGTCAAGTAGTAGAATATTTACTTCTACTTTCCTAAAGGTTTCTAGAATTTCTTTATCTTGTTCATCTTTCTTTGACTTTCTAGAATTTCTATGAGGGAAGGGAAGTGGAATATCATTAATTTGACAAGGAGGGTTAGGGTACCTTAGTTTTCATCGATTCCTCCTTTTCATGCTCTTTCTCATACTCAATTGTTGCTGTTGGTGTATCCATCTGTTTTCCACTCCGCAAGGTAATAGCACTGGCGTTCTCTTTTGGGTTCACAACAGTCTGCGATGGAAGCTTCCCTGAACCTTGAAAGTCCAACAAACCTACAGTAGTGGCTAATTGGCTCATTTGACTCTCCAAGCTGTGGATGGAAGACTTCGTCTTATATTGGAATTATTATGTATGTTGCATGAACGCCTTGAACATGTCCTCCAAGGATGTTCCAGGATTGGTCGGTGCTGCTGGTCTGGGTTGGTACTGTGGCTGATTTGGCTGAAACTGTGGTTTAACTGGGTAAAACCCTTGCGCCTGCGGCCTAGCACCCCTATAACTGAAGTTAGGATGATCCCTCCATCCTGGATTGTATGTGTTGGAGAAAGGGTCATATTTCCTAAGCGGCTGAGCTTGGTAGTTTCCCACTGCAATAGCTTGCTGTGTGCTATCCTCCTCTTGTAATGTCGGGCATGCATCTGTAGGGTGCCCCGCCATTAAACAAATCTGGCAAGCTTGTGCAACTGGTGCATTACCTGTAGCTAATTGTTTCACTAAAGCAGTTAAGTCAGAAATTTGTTGTTTTACATTCGTTATGCTTACCTCACTTACCCTTTGCGCTAGATTATTATTCCTTTTTCCATACTGTTGTGCATTAGCGGCCATGTTTGAAATCAGATCCTTTGCGGCCTCTGGTGTTTTATCCACTAACGATCCTCCACTAGCAGCGTCGATCATAGCCCTATCCATCGATACTAGTCCTTCATAAAAGTAGATGATGAGGTGTTGATCATTGATCTGGTGAGGTGGACAGCTGGAGCAAAGCTTCTTGAATCTCTCCCAGTACTCATATAGCATTTCACCATTGAATTATCGGACTCCGCAAATTTCCTTCCTAATGTCGGCTACTCTTGAAGCAAGAAAGTACTTCTCCAAAAATAGCCTCTTCATGTCGTTCCATGATTGAATTGATCCCGCGGGGAGATAAAACAACCAATCTTTTGCTAAGTCGCCCAGTGAGAATGGGAAAGCTCGCAGCTTAATCTGATCCTCCGTGATATTGTGTGGCTTCATGGTGAAACACATAATATGGAATTCCTAGAAATGTTTGTACGGATCGTCACTTATAAGACCACTAAAAGTAGGCAAAAGGTGAATTAGTCCAAATTTTAGTTCAAACGAAATATTTAAAGCAGGATATTCAATACAAAGAGGTTGTTGAGTAAGATTAGGAGTTGACAACTCCTTCAAAGTCTTGTTATTTGGCACTGTCATTTCCTTTTCTGATTCGCTTGAAGAAGATTGGTCTGAAAGTAGTGTTTCAATAGTTGAACATAGAAGTTATGAAACTAATCGACATCGTATGCATAATGTAATCTGTAGGACATTGAAGAATTGAATTGTAACTAGATTAGTAGCTTGCTCACGAGGCAAGTGTTCTATCCCTAACTTATTATTGTTGAGCAAGTTTCCTAACTATACCCTTTAAATTGAGTAAGTGTTCTATGCTTAATTACTGTTGATGAGCAAGTTATTATTCTGGATTACTCAAGTTTAGAATTTCATATGAGATGTTATGATTCTTTTAAAAGTATCATTTCGGTTATACAATAATTATTCGATTGTATACCCTTGAGAAGTTAATATTCAAATTGAATATCATTTATTGTTGAATCCTTTAAAACTAGCGAACACTTATTAATTCAACTAGTCCATAGTTGATGAGCGTTCTAAATTCCAGAACTATTATTGAGTTTATCCAAACCAAATTTTCTTTGGTGCGGACTCTGATGTCAAAACTGAGATGAACAACCCTAATACAGGGGATTGATGATGATGCTTTAAGCGTTGAGGTATTGTGCGCAGTATTGGTACGAAGGGCTGATCCCCCTAAGTACGAGAAGTAAAGTCCATAGTCTTATGACTGTTAAAGGTTTAAAGGTTAATATACTTAACAACATAGGACATAGTTCAAGGTCTTATGACTCTCAGATGTAATTTGATTTTTAATTCAAAAGTTGAGCTTTCTGTTATTCAGATTTCTTTGATTCACTCCTATGTTATTATTCTGTCATATTTTTATACTTGCGGGCATTCGTGCTCACTCTTGCATAATAACATTGCAGCTAAGAATGAACGATGTGATGAGCCTTCTAGTAGCAAGGGCAAAGGAAAAGCTAACAAGTGTTGAAGACTTGTGGTGTTATTGAAATGTTAAAGTTCAAGACTTATGCGTAATGATTAAGACTTATTTATTTACGTTTCCGCAACAAAGATTTAAGGTTAACTATAACCTGGGATTGATTATGTATTTATTATTTTAGATGTTGTAACCCTAAAATAAGGAGATGATTGATTATTTATCTAATAAATGAATTTTATTATTTATGGGTTGATAGTCATATGATATTTGAACAGTGAACACCAAATCATGTGGAAATTAAGATACCGGATTTGGGGGTGTCACAAAAAGAATCTGACATATGAAGAAATTCTTGTCCAGATATTAGATAGGAAAGAGCAAACGCTAAGAAACAAAACTATATCTTCTGTAAAAGTAGTTTGGCGAAACCACGACGCCGAGGAGACTACGTGGGAATTTAGAAGATAAGATGAGAAGGGATTACCCCCATTTATTTATGTAATCATGTACCAATTCCGAGGACGGAATTTTTATAAGGGGGGGGGGGGGGGGAGGATGTAATACCCGTAAATTTTATAAATAATATTAATATTGAAAATAATAAATGTTTGATATTTATTAAGTATAAATATTTTTGTGAGATGGGATAATTCAATTTTATTAAATTGAGTATATGATGATTGAGAAATATGGGAAATTGAATGAAAAGCTTAAGTTAAGCCTATGTGAATGCCTTGTGTGGCATGATGATGGACTAAGTTATAGTTTAAGTAAATTAATGAAGGAATGATTTAATGAGTGGAAGGATTAATAGTATATTCTTTAATTAATTGTGGTTGCATATCAATGAGTAAATAATTAAATAATCTGATAAATTAATTTCTATTATTAATTATTGGCTATGTGCAATAGAATGTAATGTGTAGTAATATGTAATAAAGTGCTACATCCATTTAATATAAAATAAGGTGTGACATTAGAAGATGAATAAATATTATATAAAACTATATAGTAAAAGTGGGTTGAATCATATGTGATTTAATAAGTTGTATAAAGTAAGTTATGTGACATTGGTGTATGGTAAATCAATTGAATGTGTAATTAAATATATGGGAGAAAGATAAAATTTAAGTAAATAAATATTTACTATTAAATGCTTATTTCAATAATTATGTGTAACTGAAATAATAAAGTTCTATGGAAAACAATGGGTTGTTAGTAGCGACCTGAATCATATTCAGACCTATCGTAAATATTATTTGGGCTAACCCAATGTACATGGATTATATAATTATGGGTATATGTACCCCTAACTTATCTTGTGGTAATAACATTAAGTCATTTAATGTAAGCTTATAAGCCAACAAGGAAATAAAACCCAAGTATGCTAGTGTTCATTGCTGAGTATTAACAAACCTTGTTCCATTTTGTGTGTCTCTTTCTTCATCACGTGAACAACCATTGGTCTAGCCTACCTTTCATTCTCAAACTCAGTGATATTAAAATGATGGCTAGGGGAGTGGGTTGATGGGAGTGGTTAGCCACTACTCCACCAAATTCTTCTTACCATTTGGCTTCTTCATCCTTCCATTGGATTCAAATGTTGGGCAATGGCTTTGTATGGGTAAGAAATTCTCTATATATAACAGCCTCCTCTTCTCAAATTCACTTTGCTAGATTGTCTGTAAGTTGCAATTAAAGTGTGAGCTATTAACTTGAGTGAGCAATCTGAAGTTGGGGTCAAGGGAGTACCAATTTAGCTTCACAGAGGTATATTTTTAAAACTATTCCTAAATTCCAAATTGGTAAATGGCTAGAATTTCCATGCAATTCTTGTTAATTTGATTGTAAGTTGATATTTATGTGTTATGGGAGTTTACATGTATGTTTGGAAATAATGTGTTTGATAATAAGCATGTTGAATGAAGGATTAGTTGGTTGAGTTCTTAGTTCTGCATGAGCAGAGGCCAAGTCTGTGTCTGTACCGAAGTGGCGTGGCCGCGCCACTTCCCAGTACAAACACAGTGCGGTCGCGCTGCCTAGCAGTTATGAAATCCAATTTTGTTGCTTTCTGTTATGTTGAGCACGTTAGTTTGGCTTGATTCTAGTTATAAATATCCCTGACATGCTAACATAAGTTGCTTGTAGCCACTCACCTTAACTAGTTTTTAGTTGGAATCTTAAAGAAAACTTATAAGTTTGAAAGAACAAACATTGTTGGAAACAACCTTACTTGTATTCTGATTTTATGAGCATGTGTGAGACACTTATATAGGTAAGTAAATGAGTATAACCTGTAATCCAAAGCCCTTTGCATGACATGAGTTACGTTAGCTTGATTTTTTAAAAGAAACTTGAAATTCAAAAATGAAACTTGATAAATTGGGTATAATTTAAGTTCTGACTTTTGAAAATGCTCATATGGCTTAGTTTTGTATATTATGGCTATGATATTTGAGTCCAAAGTGCCTTGCATGCTTAGTTGGTTACATGAGATTTTCAAGAAAACTTTAGGAGTTTGAAAACTAACTTTGTTGATAACTACCCTATGTTGTATTATGAACTTTAGGACCTTCATGATAGGATATTTTATGCATCTAGACATGATCGATACTTTCAGCATCTAGCTAAGCATGATTTAGACTTGTCAAACATGATGTAAAATGACATTTCAAGTGTTAAACTATTCAACCTAGATGTAAACGAGTTGTATACATGCGGGCATGCGTAATAAAGGTTTATGGGTAACAAGATAAGGTTTAAGGACTTATATCCTTTATCCTTTGATTTTGTTAAATCTTGTTGATTGAAATAAAAATGAAACTAAATGATTTGAATGCGAACTTGAAGAAGGACCCCCTTAATATGTGAATATTTTATGTGTTGGTTCCTATGTATGCTAGTAAGTGAGCTAGGTTCATGCATGCTCAAAGTCAGTTTTGGTTGTGACAGGGAGCAGCGCGGCCGTGCCACTTCCTAGTCATATTCCAATGCGGCCGCGTCGCCCTGCAGTTTAATCTGACTATATTAATTGTACTCTAAAACTTGATGCATGTTTACATTAATGTCTTAAACTATAATACGTGATGGAAGTTATGTTCTAAGTGCTTAAGTGTATAGTGACTACATTGATTCAATACTTATAAATATTTTTAGAAAGATTTAGATAAAGTTTCAAAAAAACCCCATCAATGTGATGTTATAATTGTATTATTTTACTATGTAGCTAAGAGGGGGCTTGATGTATGCGCTTAATATACGTACTAAGTATGTGTATGAGATAGTTGTGCATCAAACTTGTATAACTAATTATATATACACATGTCTATGATAAAATAGGAATTCGAGGTATCAATAAGCTAAAGAGTGATAAACTACGCGAAAGGTAAGTTCCCTAACTTTCACAACTTTGGATATTGTGCGAGTTCGAATTTTTGTTATATCAACCTTATATATGTTAAGAAATTGTCTATTCTTGTACAAATCGTTATTCATATTCTGAAATTCGAATCATGTTGCAAGTTTGAACTTTTGTTCTTAAATGAATTGAGAAAAGTGTCTAAGCCATTTAATTCGGCTAGACAAGATATCTATGAGTTAGAAAGCTATCCAAACCAATTACTTTGGTGCAGACTCTTACAAATCTACTGAGATGAACAACCCTCATTGAAGGGAAAATTTTATAACTGTCGGGGAATCGACGTGCGCACAAACAGCATGTTTAAAGGTTATGCATAACGTAGGGTATTTTTGGTTGATCACCTATTATACTTGTTTTATTGGATTATCAGTTTAATATTGTTGATTCTAGTAGGAGTTCTTAGTCCATAGTGACTACTCAATGTTGAAACCTTTGAATTCTTTTAAAATCTTCCTGTCTATAATGACTCATTGTTTAAAATTTAAAGGACAGTTTTGAAGCTATTGATATTTCTTTGTTTACAAGCATTCTTCTCTAACCTTTGAGCTATCTTTGATTATTATACCTTTGAGATTATTAACTTTATATCATGCATGTTCACCCTTATTATTATATACTTTCTGAGAAAATTTGTTGCTCATTCTTGCTTCCTTTAAACCTTAAAGTTAAGACAGAATGTGGTGAACCCTCAGGCAAAGATAAGGGAAAGGGTAATGCTACGGATTAGCTTTAGTCCTCAATGTTAGAAGTTTATTATTAAGCTGTAATAAGATTTAATTATTGTTTATGTATTAAGTTATGTTATGCATTTTGTTATGTAATGTCTTAGTAATGGTTACGAGACTTTGGGACGAGAATATTTATATTATGTCAATGTAAATTATTCTATTATTTCGTTGTGTGAGATTTTAGATATAGATCGTGATGCACTGAATTTAAGATATGAGTGTCTGAATTTGGGGGCGTCACAAGGGTAACCACCATCCGGAGCACCTCGCCGCTTAACGCGGCAAACTCCTCTTGTAGTAATCCCTTACTCTCGGCGGTGGCCCCTGAAGCAATATCCGGAGCTAGCTGGTGAAGGTGAGCCCAGCTAGGCAACTACTGACAACGAAAAATCGAATCCGTCTGAAACCTATTCGACACCGACGCTATAACCCTCTGGAATAGCATGTCGTTTAAGCCAACGTCCGTATGAGATGGTCCAACAGGTGCTCTTAGATGCTGACGCTGGCTAGAGCCTGTGAAAGTAAATAGAACATTACATAATACATATTAATTTATATTATTGTTATAAATTAAGATATAACAAGAAATATAAGAAATATATATTATTACCTCCAGGTAGGGTATACACGGATATCCTCGGCAGGCCCAACATGGGATACCTACTGATACTGCTAGTAGGGGGATCTTGAGATGCGACCCATAGTCTCAGCTCCTCATCCCGAGATAACTCAATCTCGGGCGGGGGGATGGTGGAATCTAAATGCTTAGAATCCCCCCTAGCAGCTCACAACTGAGCTATACGCTGGCCCAAAGCTTCTAAAATCAGGTCCTGTAATTTATTTTGTATAAGTGAGTTAATTATATCATTTTATTAATGAGTAAACTATAACATAATTACTTAAAACTAAGATTAGTTTTACCCGTATAGCTACTGTTGCCTGAGGCATAGTGTTATCCTTAGGCGTGTTAGCTCTATCCCAGAACTCTACTATGGTCGGAGCTCGACCCAAGGTTCTCACCATGGCCTAATAAATACATTTATAAAATAGTTATTAAGTCTTCATGTGACAATTTGGTAACTAAAAAACTAAACACATGACACTTACCGACTTCACCTCCTTAAAAGACTGTGAGCCAGTAGTGTGTACGACTTGGAGTTGGCCATGATTCTTCTTTGTCTGCTCGGACTTCTTCTTAAACTCATCAGAAGCCCAGTGCGCACACATAGCCTCCCATGCTGAATCAGAGACTATACGGGGCTGATGATCTCTGATGGTGGTCCCGGATTGGAGCTCTACTACCCGGGCTGCCCTTTGTCTTATTTATACAGCCAGTCGGTGTAGTTCTTAGCGACATATGAAATAATAACATCGTTGCCGGCTGCCTCGGAGACGCCCTCCTCATATCTAAAATAAAGCTATAACAACAGTTTAAAAGTAAGGAACATTTACTTTATTGGGTAACAACTATGTACGTATAATTGTTAGGATTTAAGGAAATTAACTTATGTGAAACTCCTGTAAGACAGTATCCATAAACGAGGCATCGTATTGCCCGTACTGGCTGAAGCGCATGAACCCTGTCAGGAGGTGCATCATACATATAGCGTGTAAGGTCGTTTTAGAGACCGAGTCTAGTGTACTACATTAAAAATAAAATATACAAATCATATGTTAATTGTGTCATGAAAAAAATTATATAAGTCTAACTGTTTATTTTTATGGTTCACTTACTGGGAAGACTCGACATCCACTAGGACTATAAGTGGAACTGCCGGTCGACGACTGAAGATATTGAGGTTAAGCCCTTGGTGTCGTCGAAGAACAACATCTGTAATTATAAAAAAATTTAAGTCAAATATAGCTAATGCATATTGAGATATATTAAAAGATTATGTTCAAATAACTTAATAGCTACTGAAGACGAGCCTCCAGCTGAGCTACCCTCTCCCAAACCAGAATGGCCACCACCATGGCGACCTCGACCGCTATGTCTAGCCATAAATAAACTACTGAAATAAAAAATTATATAAATTTAAAGTTAAATTAATTAAATATAATGTATTAACATTGCATTTTTTACTAATTTGAAATAATTTCAAAGTGTGTACGTCATCAAACACGTTAGATTCAACATCGATATCATTCTCGAATTCTGTCTCTTCCTCATCATCATCGATATTAGTTTCGTCATCGTTATCATCTTCAACGACTAAGTACTCATTGACGACCACATCATCATCGACTTCCTCATCGTCGGGTACTTCAACCACATCACTTCATCATTTAGCACTATCTGTCTGGGATTGCTAACATCATCTTACAAAGCCTCATCATTCCCAAACATATTAGCATCATCAAATGCACAAGTTTTCGTATTGATAACTGTATACTAGGGGCTTCTACTATTTACGACATTAGGAGCATAGTACACTTGAGTCGCTTGACTGGCTAACACGAATACGTTATCAAATCTTAACTTTGACTTGATATCTACTGTGACGATTCTATTATGATCAACTTTAACACCTTTTTCATTATCAAACCAGTGACACTTTAATGTAACTACCTTTTTACCCCTGGATAATTGAGCACAACCACCTCCTATAAACGTCCATAGTAATTGGACTTGGAATCATGGTAACAACTTTCCAACACCACAACCCCAGAATTTACTGATGTGAGTTCATTTAAGTTATCAACCTTAAATTTGTACCCTTTCACGATGCATCCGAGAAAAAAACTAACAACTTTGGAAGGACCTCAGATGACATCTCTAAAATGCTTAGAAATGTTCTCTTTCTTAACCTTTCTCTTAAACCACTGTTCGAAATTATCAGTAATGAATGTTTCCAACTACTCTGTAGTTAAATACAGATTAGAAGTATACGCTTCTTCTTGGAATGAACTGAAATTATAATAAAATGGATTAATATATAGTTTATTACGCTTATAAATTATATTAGATGTGACAAATAATAATCCTTACTTGATGTATAACGATACTTCGGGCATATTTAGAAGCACGTACGTCGACACAATATTTAAATCTTTGTCAAATATGTAACTCATCGACTCATTACCAAATGGTTTATCCGGATATATGAATACATCTAACTCCTCATCAGGATGAGATTGAGGACCGAAGACCTCATACCTACTTAAATGGTTGTGCTTCATTGAGATAACATTGTCAAAATACAATGAACAGAAGTTGACAAGCTCTTCCTCTTTATAGCATTCAGCAATAGAACCCTCTATATGAGCTTTATTTTTGTTTTCTACTTTAATCGACGGATGTACCTACAATACATTGAAAACATACGAGTATTATTAATATGAGTATTTAATCTGCTCAACAAAATGCAATTTATAGATTATATTATCTCTCAAAAGGATACATCCACCGATATTGCACTGGTCCTCCGAGTTGAAGTTCATACGGTAGATTAATAGGTAGAAGTTCCATCGAGTCAAAGAATGAAATTCGGATAAGGCACACTTAGAAAGGGGGGTTGAATAAGTGTGGGAACTAACTATGACCAATTTTTAAACTTAAACAAAAACTACTGAATTCAGCCTACTATAATAATGAATGCAACTTGCTGGATAAATATGGCCCACTGGATTAAATCTTTAATCTTGTTATTTAATGAAAATAACTCGCTGAATTTATAGCTTTGTAAAAACACTTAGTGTTAACAATTTATCTTACAATAATGAAAATACTTAATTTTTATTTATCAAAACAATTAAATATCTTTAGTGAGCAAATAAGATAAAGCAAGTAATAAGATGAACACCAAGATTTTTACGTAGTTCAGCTATTACCCTCTATAATAATAGCCTACTCCACGTTCAATACCAACTAGTATTGGAGACTCAATTTATTTCTTTAAATTGACTTCTTTTACAAAACAGGTTCTTTCAATACTTGAATTACAATAATTCACTTGAGCACTTTTGCTCCTTGTGCACCAATGCACTTCTTAAGCACCTATGCTTCCTTGAACCTGTTTGTAAACAAATCTTAATCTACCCGGATTAAATTTCTTTAGACAACAGTTAGTCTAAATCAAAAAGAATTACAATTATAGAGGTCTAATGATCAAAGTAAATAATCAATTTAACAATGCAAGACTCAACTAATGTATGCAATGATCAAAAAATAAAGAGATATCACCAATTTAGAGCTCACAAAAATCAGCTGTAAATAATCTGATAATTAATTGCCCAGCAGCCTTGTAATAATTGCACCGAGAATAATAGTTTTTCAGTTTATAATAGCGCAATAAATAATTCGTGTGTTATTGTATACACTGATAATTTGCAATAGAATTTATAGCCCATAATATTTTCGTTGCAAAATAAGTTTCGTTATAAAAATCAAATTCTATTTCTGTTAGGAACAATTTCAAACGGATATAATATTTAATCAGTCAAAAAAATGAATCCGTATATATCTAAAGTCAGTACTTCTTCTTATCACAAATTACTTAACAGATATATGAGAATATTAATTTCGTAATTAATGATAAGCATTGTCCAAGAGACATCTTTGAGTTCCGAGATATATGCACATTTGACTTCTTCAAAGAATAATCCACTAATGTAAATATAAAGCAATCATGACTCTGCCGCCACATATATCACACTTCCATTGAATAACCCAATATAGAATATATAACATTTCTGAAATAAATGCCAAAGGTTAATTAGGATAATCATGACCTTAGAGTACCGAGACTTATGCATATCAACAGAGATTTATATCAATACACTTTCTCAATAAACCCATTAATTCTCTTATAATTACTGTCACAGTTAAGCATACATAGCAATATATAAATACTAACCACTTAACTTCAACAACCTCACTTTTAAGCATGCATAAAATAATTATCATATAATATGCACACAATATGTCCTAGAGCCTTGAATTGAAAAATCAAATATTTGCAATGACCTTACATAAAATCTTAGGACACAAAGTCTTCAAAACCTTTTGATCAAATCATCAATGATCCTTTTATCAATTTCCTGAAATTTTATAGTAAACGATTTAGTACCAAAAATCAAATCATCATCAAAACATTAAGGTTAAAATATGAAAAAGTCAACATTCTCCCCCTTTTTGATGATGACAACACCAAAAATTTATAGCTCCCCCTAAATCCATGCATACTTTATTTCAAGATATTTATAAAATCAAAATACCCATCATGCTTTTTGTTAAACATTATTCATCACCTGCAAATATGTTAGCATAGCATATAATAGACTTTAAACAAAAAAAATATTCAAAAACAAATTTATCAAACGTCTGGTAGTGCAGTGCAGGAATCATTAATCAAAGTCTTAACACATAACAAAACAAATAAACAAATAAAATATTCTTAAAACACAATCTTCAAACAATCATCACCAGCAGCTCATCCCCAGCATCCCAAAACATCTCCCCCTTTGTCATCATGCAAATAAAACGGTCAATCAATATCTTCAATGTTCACAAAGATGGGAGGACGATTAGTGAAATAAGGACGATGAAGAATACGATGAAGTCGTTCCTCTAAAGACAAAGTATCTGCAAAACGAGGAGGATGAGGAATAAATGTGGCATTGGGAAGAGGAAGGTCCATGAAATCTCCAAGATACTCAGCCATCCAGTTGCAACGAGGCCATTCAGGAATCGTGGAGTACATATTCTGAAAATGCAACTTCTGGTCAACAGAATTAAACCTTGCTGCCACAAAATCCGCAAACTCTCCAAGTTAATAATTGATAAACTTTAATTCCTGACTCAACTGGCAGGAATTGCTATTGATCTTACATTGTAAACTTTTAACAATAGCAGTAGTGTGCAATTCAAAACCAGCTTACAAGTCAATGAATTCATCTTCCATCCGAGTGATACATTGTTGTAAATCATTTGCCCTTATGGGCAACTTGCCTTTTTCCAACACTTGAAGTCTATGCTTGATTTTAACAATGTCAATTTGCATAGCCTCTTGATTCTGAAGAATAGTAGTCAGTATACTCAAAATTTCAGGAGAGGAATCAGAACTATTCGGCAAAGTAGAAGAAAAGGAAGGAATATGTGATGTTGGGATAGGATCAGGAACAATATGAATGAACGTACCATTAACTAGAGACAGATGATATTGTTTTAAATTTGCAGAATCAATAAATTCATTGTGAGAACAACTTCATCATCAAGATAGATATTAAAATGTTGGAAAACCTTGGTTAGAAAAAAGCCATATGGAAGACATTTTTTAGTTTGACGGATGTAACTTAACATGTGAGACAACATCATAAGAGAGAAATTAAAAGAAAGGCCTTTAAGAATCATGGCCACCACCACCAAATCTTGATACGTAAAATCTGAACCACCATCAAGACGGGGAAATAGATTGTAACAAACCAATTTATGGATAACACCAGCAGTAGGACAAACATCAACCATATTTGGAGTAAACAGAGTTGTGAGACTAGAATTGTTCATGACAATTTGAAGTTGTTCAAGAGGTGGAAAAGGGATATTAGCAGCACCTTTTAAGGTAAATGGACAAGGTCCAACAGAAGGAATATCAACAAAACTACCAAAATCCACAACTATAAAGAACAATGATTTTCCTTTGACAAAAGAAGTATAACAATCACTATGACACTCAAGATTGGTATAGAATTGTTGAACCAACTGTGGGTAAGCTTTGGTAGGAGGAAAAAACATAGATGTTAAACCACAAGATTTAAAAAGTTATCCGAGAGGAGAATTTTTAACATAGAACAGATCTAAAATCTTCTTATAAACAAACTATTTTGTAACAATGGAAGTTTTAAAATGATCTTCAAAACTATGACCTCTAAAGAAATTATCCGGTAAATCAGAAAAAGAAGAACCATAATTTACCAGAACCGAAGGATCAAGTTGTGAAGAAGGAAGTTCCATGTCTGGAGACTGGTTCGTCTTCTGTCGTTCTGAAAACTTTAAGAAGGAAACTGGAATTTGAACCATCTAAAAGAGTGGCATTATCAGACGATACATGCACAGACTTCTGCCTTTGCTGTCGTTTGGACTTCTGCTTCATTTTCACGGTATAAGGAGATCGAGTCTGTGGACCATCATTGATGGAAACGCCAGACAATTGCTTGCTTGCTCTCGTTTTCATTTTTGCAGAGATTTGAGAGAGTATTAGCAAGAAGAAAGAAAAGGGATTTTGGTAAAGTTAGAGATAAGAAAATGATTTAATATTGAAGATTTTGAAACTGAGAGGACGCCTCGAGAAGATAACGCTCTGCAAACCTTTTCAAATCTCGAAGGTAATGATGAAATCTAAAACACTGTTATGATGTGATAATACCAAGAATAGAGCCATACATAGATACGTTTCCCAGCAATAAATTATAGTCGGTATAAATAGATTCATGAACCAAAAATGAATAGCAAACAAACGTATTTTATTTAATAACATGCAAATGTACTATTACATATTTAAGTACGTGAACACTAATTATACCATGCAAATTTCGAGTTCTCTTCCTAACATACAAAATCTTTCTTCATTTAAGGGTTTAGTGAAAATATTAGCTAACTGATTTTCTGTAGGATTAAAAATTAATGTAATTAAACCTTTTGAAATATTATCCCTTAAGAAATGATGTCTGACCTCTATATGTTTTGTATGTGAATGCAAAATAGGATTTTTAGATATGTCTATGGCACTAGAGTTATCACAATATATGGGCACACAATCACATAGAATATCAAAATCACATAAAGTTTTTCTCATCCATAATATTTGAGAGCAACAACTTCCTGCAGCTGGGTATTCACCCTCAGTAGTAGAAAGGGCCATTGAGGTTTACTTTTTACTATGCCAAGATACAAGACTTTGTCCCAAAAATGTACAAGCACCACTCGTACTTTTCCTAGCAATTTGACATCTTGCATAGTCAGCATCTGAGTAGCCAATTAGTTCAAAATGATTACAAATTGGATAGAACAAACCCAAATTGATAGTACCACTTAAATACTTAAGAATTCTTTTAACATCTTGTAAGTGGGATTCTTTTGGTTTTGCTTGAAACCGAGCACAAAGACATACACTATACATTATGTCTGGTCTAGATGTAGTTAGATATAATAAATAGCCAATCATACCTTGGTATTTGGTTAAGTCTACATCTATACCTTTTTCATCAGAAGTAAGCTTTATTGATGTACTCATTGGTGTTGCCTTTGAATTTGATCCTTCAAAACAAATCTTTTGAGTAGCTATTTTGTGTATTTGGTTTGATGAATATAGATCCCCTCCTTTGTTTGTTTGATTTGGAGTCCCAAAAAGTAATTCAGATCTCCCATTAAGCTCATATCGAACTCCTTATGCATACACTTTGAAAACCACACATAAAGAAAATCATTAGTAGCACCAAATATTATGTCATCTACATATATTTGCACAACAATAATATCCTTATTTGCATGCTTAATAAATAATATAGAATCAATTTTACGTCTAGAAAAACCATTTAAAAGAAGGTACTTACTCAACCTCTCGTACCAAGCCCTTAGAGCTTGTTTGAGACCATAGAGAGCTTTCTTTAGCTTATAAACATGATTTGAATACTTTTCATGTTCAAATCCGGGAGGTTTCTTTACATATACCTCTTCATTGATGTATCCGTTGAGAAAGGCACTTTTCACGTCCATTTGATAAAGCTTAAATTTCTTGTAACAAGCAAATGATAGCAAGATTCGAATAGACTCTAGCCTTGCAACTGGGGCATAAGTTTCCTCGTAGTCGATCCTTTCTTGTTGATTGTATCCTTGAGCTACTAACCTTTTTTTGTTGCGAATGATAGTTACATGCTCATCAAGCTTATTCTTAAACACCCATTTTGTTTCAATAATGGAGAAACCTTCAGGAGGAGGCATAAGTTCCCAGACTTGGCATCGTTCAAATTGTTGAAGTTACTCTTGCATTGCCATTAGCCGACTTTCATCAAGGACAACTTCTTTAGCATTCTTTGGCTTGTTTTTGGATAAAAATGTAGAGAATGCACAGTGATTTTGTAAGCCTCTCCGTGTGGTGATTCCTTTGTTTATATCTCCAATAATGTTTTTCGGCGGATGATTCTTTAGATATCTTGCAGCCTTTGGCGTTTGGACATCATGTATTATCTCTTCTTGTTGGAAAAGATCTTCTTCAAGCTCTTGTGTTGATCCTTGTTCCACTTCATGCGAGATGTCCAATTCAGCTTGTTGAATACATTCATTCGGTTTGCTTAATATATCTTTTTGGTTTGCTGGATTCGCTGAAATCTCCAAGTTACCTGCATCCTCATCTCTTTCTTTTGGAAGATCATCGTTAGTCTCACTAAATGTAACATGAACAGATTCTTCAACATATAACTTGTTAACATTAAATACACGATATGCCTTTCTATTTTGTGAATAGCCAATGAAAATACCTTCATATGATTTAGCATCAAATTTTTCCAAGTTATCACTAGTATTAAGAATAAAGCATTTAGATCCAAAAACTTTGAAATAACTTATGTTAGGAACCTTATTATTTAAGAGCTCATAAGAAGTTTTTAAAATGATTGGACGAATAAGTACTCTATTCAAAACATAACAAGATGTGTTTACAGCTTCGGCCCAAAACTTCTTAGGAAGTTTACTTTCTTGTAACAAAGTTCTAGCTGTTTCTTATAATGTTCTATTCTTTCTCTCCACTACTCCATTTTGTTGAGGAGTTCTCGGAGCTGAAAATTCATGGCTAATTCCTTTTTGATCACAAAATATTATGAAGTCCTTTTAAAATTCAGTACCATGATCACTCCTAATTCTAATAAGTTTGAAACTATATCTTGTTTCAAGATTTCTTATCAATTTTTTAAAATCTTTAAATGCTTCATCTTTTGTTCTTAAGAACAATACCCAAGTATATCTAGAAAAATCATCAACTATTATAAATGCATAAAAATTACCATTGATACTAGCATATCTTTTTGGTCCAAACAAATCAAGATGAAGTAATTGCAAGGGAAAAGAAGTTGATACCATGTTCTTTGCGGTAAATGATGTTCTTACTTATTTCCCAAGTTGACACGGAACACAAACTCCCTTCTTTTCATACTTTATTTTTGGCAATCCTTTGACGAGGTTCTTTGAAGATAGTTTCTTGATTAAATCCATATGAACATGTCCCATCCTTTTATGCCATAGATTAGCTTCATCTTGTATGGCGGCAAGACACAGTTCTTCCTCCTGTTGCTCAAAATCAAGTATATATATTTTCTTCCCTTTGTGCAACTAGAGTAATATTGTTAGTACCATGAGAAATTATACATTTTTCTTTTTCAAATGTTACTTGATGACCATTATCCATTAATTGACTAAAACTTATAAGATTAAATTCAAGTCCACTAACAAGATGTACATTATCAATATTGACCTTACCGTTACCAATTTTACCTTTCTCAATAATTTTGCAAGTTCGATTATCTCCAAATGTAACCGTTCTATTTTTCTTCTTGATTTTTAACTCCACGAACTTTGATTTGTCACCAGTCATGTGACGAGAGCATCCACTATCAAGAATTCATTTTTGAGATGGAACCCTTGCCTTGAGATATACCTGTCAAGAAAAGATAATTCATCCTTTTGGTACCCACATCTTTTTGGGTCCTTTAATGTTAGTTGCAAGTAAATCACCCTTTTTAACCCATACCTTTTTAATCTTATTTTTCTTAAAACAATTTATGTCCAAGTGAGCTTTAATACCACAATTTTTACATGTTGTGAAAGGAGAACAATAGTTTAATCTAAAATGTGACTTAGATTTCAGCATGTTCACACTTCCCGTTTTATGCATAGGGTTGTAACCGATTTCTTGTCTTTCAAAACTAGGTCTTTGTTTACCTAAAATGACATTTAAGTTTTCTTCTCCTTGAACGAATTTAGCAAGAGATGATTTCAATGAATCTATTTTCTTTTGAAGTCCATTAGTAAGAGTTATTTTACAAAGAGATTCATCATTAAATGCATCAATACATACATCTCTCATTTTAAGTTCATTAGTCAATTTTTGAACTTCATTATTCAAATAGTTTACCTGATTGAAAAGTATTTTGTTATAATTATCAAGGTAATCATTCTTTTCAATCAAAATCTTTTCTTCTTTATAAGATGACTCTTTTTTGATTTCTTTCTTTTCATTTATCAAACAATCAACTTCACTCATTAATGAATTAACTAATCCTTTTAAACATGCATTCTTTTCTTTTAATTTTTCAATTTCTTATTTCAAAGAATTAAACTCATCAATAGATACCTCGTTTGATTCACCTTCTATTCCCATGAAGCAGACTTGAGCTAGTTCGTCCTTGGCATCGACCTCAACTTCGGACTCCTCTTCATCACTCCAAGTGACAAGTGCTTTGTTTCTCTTATTGTCCTTGGAGCCGGTTTTTCCTTTGTTCTTTAGTTGAAAGTAGTCCTTTTTGAAGTGACCAGGACGTCCACATTCGAAGCATGTCTCTTCGGTTTGCTTTCCCTTGAACTTGTTTGAGTTGAACGTATTCCTTCTCTTGTTCTTCCTTTGAAGTAGTCCTTTGAGTCTTCTTGACATCATAGCTATTTCTTCATCTGAGTCATCATCAAGTTACTCTTCATTTCCTGCATTAAGAGCTAAAACTTTTCTTCTAGGGGTTTCCTCCTCGTCATCATATCTCTTTAATTGATGTTCATATTCCTCAAGTTCACCGAAAAGAGTTAGAGGATCCATAGTAGAAATAGTAGCAGAATCTTGAAGAGTAGTAATTTTAGAAGTAAATCTTTTGGGCATAGCCCGAAGTAACTTATGGTTAATCTCACTTTGTGGGATGGATTTGTCAAGTAGCTTTAGAGAGTTTAAGAGAACAAGGAACCTTGCTTGAGCTATCTTTATGGTTTCGTCTTTCTCAAGTTTGAACATTTCATAGTCGTGCATGAGCATGCTTAATTTGACTTCTCGTACCTTTGATGTACCTTCATGGCTTACTATTAGAGTGTCCCACATTTCCTTAGCTGTATTGCATGAGGAAACTTTGTTGATCGCAGATTGTACTATGCCGCTAGTAACGTGTTCATAGCCCTTGAATCGTAGGAAGTCATGTAAGTCTCAGTTGAGTCCATTTCTAGCAAAGTCTTTGGAGTGCCGTCACCTTTCCTTGGAGTAACTGGTCCATTCTCCATAACCCACCATTCCCAAGGATCTCTTTTAAGGTAGATCCTCATTCGGAATTTCCAGAAGTTGTAGTTTTCTGTTCCATGCAGCAGAGGAGGTCTATTTGTTGATTGACCTTCTTGATTGTTGTTCCCGAATTGTGCTATGTTAGAATCTTTCCCTACAAGTCACCTTTAAGACCAAGATAAGTAGAGCCAAGCTTTGATACCAAGTGAAATTCAGATAAGGCACACTTAGAAGGGGGGTTGAATAAGTGTGGGAACTAACTGTGACCAATTTTTAAACTTACACAAAAACTACTAAATTCAGCCAACTATATTAATGAATGCAGCTTGCTGGATAAATATGGCCTACTACATTAAATCTTTAATCTTGTTATTTAATGAAAATAACTCGCTGAATTTATAGCTTTGTAAAAACACTTAGTGTTAACAACTTATCTTACGATAATGAAAATACTTAATTTTTATTTATTAAAACAATTAAATATCTTTAGTGAGCAAATAAGATAAAGCAAGTAATAAGATGAACACCAAGATTTTTACGTAGTTCAGCTATTACCCTCTATAATAATAGCCTACTCCACGTCCAATACCAACTAGTATTGGAGACTCAATTTATTTCTTTATATTGACTTCTTTTACAAAACAGATTCTTTCAATACTTGAATTACAATAATTCACTTGAGTACTTTTGCTCCTTGTGCACCAATGCACTCCTTAAGCACCTATGCTTCCTTGAACCTATTTGTAAACAAATCTTAATCCACCCGGATTAAATTCCTTTAGACAACAGTTAGTCTACATCAAAAAGAATTACAATTATAGAGGTCTAATGATTAAAGAAAATAATCAATTTAACAATGCAAGACTCAACTAATGTATGCAATGATCAAAAAATAAAGAGATATCACCAATTTAGAGCTCACAAAAATCAGCTGTAAATAATCTGATAATTAATTGCCCAGCAGCCTTGTAATAATTGCACTGAGAATAATAGCTTTTCAGTTTATAATAGCGCAATAAATAATTCGTGTGTTGTTGTATACACTGATAATTTGCAATAGAATTTATAGCCCAGAATATTTTCGTTGCAAAATAAGTTTCGTTATAAAAATCAAATTCTATTTCTGTTAGGAACAATTTCAAACGGATATAATATTTAATCAGTCAAAAAAATGAATCCGTATATATCTCAAGTCAGTACTTCTTCTTATCACAAATTACTTAACAGATATATGAGAATGTTAGTTCCGTAATTAATGATAAGCATTATCCAAGAGACATCTTTGAGTTCCGAGATATATGCACATTTGACTTCTTCAAAGAATAATCCACTAATGTAAATATAGAGCAATCATGACTCTGCCGCCACATATATCACACTTCCTTTGAATAACCCAATATAGAATATATAACATTTCTGAAATAAATGCCAAAGGTTAATTAGGATAATCATGACCTTAGAGTACCGAGACTTATGCATATCAACAGAGATTTATATCAATACACTTTCTCAATAAACCCATTAATTCTCTTATAATTATTGTCACGGTTAAGCATACATAGCAATATAACTAACCACTTAACGTCAACAACCTCACTTTTAAGCATGCATAAAATAATTATCATATAATATGCACACAATATGTCCTAGAGCCTTGAATTGAAAAATCAAATATTTGCAATGACCTTACACAAAATCTTAGGACACAAAGTCTACAAAACCTTTTGATCAAATCATCAATGATCCTTTTATCAATTTCCTAAAATTTCATAGTAAACGATTTAGTTACCAAAAATCAAATCATCATCAAAACATTAAGGTTAGAATATAAACAAGTCAACAAAGAACCTTGGAGGGAATACCATTTCAAGCTTGCAAATGGTAAGCACAATATTGTTCTCCATCTATTCCACATCACTACACCTTATTACAGTTGAGCATAGATCCCGAAAAAAATCTGAAAGTTCGGTCAATGCATCCATAACCTTTTTGGGTAACATCTCACAAAATACAACTGGCATCAACTTCTACCTGAATACATGACAATCGTGACTCTTGAACCTATTACTCTTCAACTGTTTAACCTTATTGCAGCGAAATATGTTAGAAGCATACCCATCTGGGAGTTTCAACCCACTAACTCACTTGCACACGTCTTCAAGTTGTTGCTTGGTAAGACAAAG
Organism: Panax stipuleanatus; assembly: GCA_020205555.1. Lineage (NCBI taxonomy): Eukaryota > Viridiplantae > Streptophyta > Magnoliopsida > Apiales > Araliaceae > Panax > Panax stipuleanatus. The sequence goes on from CM035118.1 coordinate 61,326,843, forward strand.
TGGAACTTTAGGTTTTGAACTATTAAAGCGAAGCCACAATTCTGGCCTGATGTTCAGTGCCTCTAAATCTTTTCGTGCATTGTCATTGTTTTTTGTTTTACCACTCGCATCTAACACGATGTAAAACAATTTCTCAAAAACATTCTTTTCTGTATGCATAACATCTATACAATGAAGGACTGAAAGTGTGACCCAGTACGACAACTCAAACCATATGGGCGAGTGTGTCCAATTATGAGTCTTCCTGTACCCGAATGCCCTCATTGTATTGTGTTCCTTCTCTGGGGGTGGAAATGTCAGATTGTTGAGCCACCCCAAAACCTCGCTGCCCGATAGTCTACCAACAACACTCTTCTTCTTTGTCCTTCTGTTGAACTGTGCAGACATCTTCCTGTAACTAGGATCAATAGGCAAAAATCTATGAGTTATTCCAAAAAAACTAAATTTTCGCCCATGCTGCAACTGAGTGCCTTCCACATCCCCCATACACACTAGACATGATAACTTCTCGTGAGTCGACCAACCACTAATCATCCCAAGAGCCGAAAAGTCAGTGATAGTCCACAATAGAGCTGTCTTCATAAAAAAATTCTCGTTAATCAATTTATTATACGTCTGGACACCCGTCTCCTAAAGCATCTTTAGTTCATCGACTAACGGCCTGAGGTACACGTTTATATACTTTATAGGACTTTTATCCCCTGGTATGAGTAAAGTCAAGAACAAATACAGATCCCTCATGTACATTGACGGTGGAAGATTATAAGCTACCATTATAACTGGCAAAAAAGAGTAAGGCGAGCTAAAATTATTAAATGGACAAAAGTCAGTTGTAGTCATGTCGAGCCTCACATTCCTGACTTCCTCCGCAAACTGTGGAAAATTTTCATCAAACTTCTTTCATTCATCTCCATCAGTAGGGTGAGTCAGCTGACCAGGCACGATGTCCCTTATTTTATGCCAAGTCATATGATGAGCAGTGTGGGACGACATTAATAGCCGTTGAAGCCTCGCTGCAAGAGGAAAGTACCGTAAGATCTTCTTGGGCACATGTTTCTCCTTCCCCCCACGTTTTGTCACCTTGTACAATGCTAAGCTGCATATATCACACTGTCCCTTATCTCTGTCTGCCCCATATTATAACATGAAATCCTGTTCATAAACATCGATCTTCTAATACCCCATTTTCAACCCCTTGACCATCTTCTTCACTTCAGAATAATTCGCGAGCAAAGTGTAATCCTTGAGTAACAACTCACTAATAAGAGCAAGCGAATCACTGAAACCTCTCTCACTGCAGTCATGCTCATTCTTGAAGTGTAAGAGCTTAGTCACTGCAGATAGCCTGTTGTGCTTATCATTTCCAGGATACAATGGGACCCTCGATTCAGATAGCATCTTGTAAAAGGCAGTCGCTGTATCATTTGGGTTGTGCTAAGCTCTGCCTAACTCATGCTCATTTTTAGCCCAATTTATATTGTCAGGACCATACGCATCAACCAACATCTCCATGACATTATAGTTATCGGCGTATAAATCCCCGTAAACAGGTTGCTGAGCACTGCCTGTCAGTTCCCTCAACTTAGTTGATTCCTCATGATGAATCTATACAGAGTACCCATCCATAAACATACGGGAAAATAAGTTGAATTTAATCTCGTCGATTTTCTTCCAAATTAGGTTTTTACACTTGACACACGGGCATCTCATCTTTTCGTTCGGATCATGAGCATGCACTATTACTTTGTTCAAAAAGTTACACACCCACGATAAGCTGAGACTAATCCCTTCCCATCAACGGATATCCTACCGTACATCCAACTCCGGTCGGCTGACATCTTTAACTGAACAAAAGACACATTCAGAATAAGGATATGCGTGTATGTGGTCCATGCATGAATTATATTTTCTTAGTATATCCATTCTACATGGGTAAGACTTCTATCTCGTTCCTGGATAAGTCTCCTCACTAGCTAGTGTCAACACGTTGAGCAAGTTTCTTCTGTTTCAAGAAAATTTCAGCAGCCCCTCCACATGGTCTCCAAGTACATGAAATAGACTAAGATAACTTAATCTAAGTATGCACTTGAAGAAAATGTAGATATAATAGCCAAAAAATCCTCAAAATAAAAAAATATACCCTGTGAATTGGTACCGACCTAAGTGAGAGATATAACATCCAGTAACAGTCCTAAACTGTGGACTATTCGACATTCACTCCTAATGCGATTACGGGGACGGAGTGTGAAGAAAGCCAAGCCAGTTAATGCTGTCTGCACAATGAGTTGGTTGATAAGTTGCATAATACCATGCTAATGCCAACTTATGTTGCTCCTACACCTTACAACTGCTGTCGAACAACCTTTTGCCAACTCAACTAAAGTGATGAGTGAGTTTTATACCCATAAATCGAGTGTGTTTGAGCTTAATTTTTTTGTTGGTTTTTGAGTATTTTTAGTATCTTTTTAGTAATTTTTTATGTTTATTTCTTGTATGATGGAGCTAGAGGGACAAATTGGTCATTCGATAGAAGAAAAGGATTAAAAATCATTAAAATTAGAGCTGAGTGGCATTTTTTTAAATACATGGTCCTTGCCTAGCACCTAGTGCGCTTGGTCAGTGTAATTATTAGCGCCTAGTGTGCTAGGCTACAGGAATTATTGGTGTTTTGCTGCTGATTTGGAATTTTGAAGCAAAATAAGAATCTGGATGAGGGTTTGGACTAATACAAGTAGGAGAAGACTTCAGAAAAGATGCATCAAGGATTTTATCAAGAGATTTGTAGAGAGAACAACACGAGAAAACACGAAGGAGATTTCAGAGGCTAAAGATCAAGTGGAGGATTAGGAGTAATCTGATAAGTTCTTCTAATCTTTTCTCTAATTTTTATTCTTTGTAATTATCTGGGATGTTTGGATTATTAATTTAGATGATGTTTTTCTTTATTATCATGAACTAATTTCTAACTAAGATTGCAACGAAACTTGGTATGTAGTTTAAATTAAATCTTCCCATTGAATGAAAGTTGGTTTTTATTGAATCGTTTATTATATCTTATGCTTATTGATTAATTGTTTGGCTAGTAATTACCATGGTAATCTATATAAAATTGTAAGATGGAGTATAGATTGAGATCTGGATATAATAACATATGTTCATATAATCTTAATAGGGTTAATATGATTAGCATGTAGGATAGGAATATACCTATGTGTCTTTTGTATTCATTGAAAGAATTTGTGCTTAAAACCTTAATTAACTTGATTCACATAGGAATATAGTGAGTTGATTGACTAGGGTGTTCTTTGTAATTATGTGTCTTAAAGATCGGATTTAGGAGGATTTGTTCACGTATCTTTCGGAAGAAGTGCGTGAATACTATAAAGTATTCTTGGATAACAATTCGTATTAATTAACTGAATTAAATGGGAAGTAAATTGATTTAAATGAAATACCAAGGGAAGTTGTAATCTTAACTTGTTAAATCTGCAATCAATCTTGTGAAATTTTGATCTTAATTATTGATTTTGTTAATTTTAGTTTTCATATCACAAACAATATTTCGTAGTTTAAATTAGGAGTAATTGAATTGGAATTGATAATTGGTAAATATTAGCATATTTTCTCGTGGGAATGATACTTTTCTTATCATTGTATTACTTGTTGACCATGTATACTTGCATGTATTCATTGATTGTGAAATCCACCAACAAGTTTTTGGCACCGTTGCCTGGGAAATTATTTTTATATTTTGTCATTATTAATTTCAATCTAATTAATCTTAATTTAAACTTTTATTTATTTCTCTATCTAGTCTTATTCTATTTCAGGTACCATGGCTGAATTTAATTACCAATGGCCTTATTCGAGAATTACTCGACCAATGGAAGCGAAGATTGATGGGCTCAATGCAGTTTCTGCATTGTCAGCACAGATTGAGACACTTTCGAGGAAGTTGGGCGCTTTTGGAGCGCAACGTAGTCAAAGTGTGCTGGTTACTTGTGATTTTTGTGCTGGAAATCATTCGAGTTATCAATGCGCCATCAGTTTCAAGCCGGCACAGTATGGCGGTGCTTATCCCAATAATTATCATCAGGATTATGGGTATCACCCAGATATTAAATGGAGCCCTAATCATCAAGATCAATTTTATGGTCCTAGTCTAACATATCCACCAGAGTTCTTGTGTCCACCTCCACTACATCAAGAAGAAAATTCAAATTTGGAGAAACTTCTGTCCAAGTTCATAGCTTTGAGTGAGGAGAGGAGGATTAGTCAAGAGATGGCAAGTCAAAAGTTTATGAACCAGATGGAACAGCTTCTCAATGCCTCAAAAACTTGTCCTCAATACACTTGGACCTATGACATGGATTCCAAGACTGATGGAGAGCCCAAACCAAATCTGCAACCGGATGTGCCAAATGATATAGATGTTAAAAGAGAGGAGACACTTGGGGACCAAAAAAAGGAGGTCGGTGAAGATCTAACTTTGAGTTCTAACAAAGATGAGTAGATTTTGATAGTGCCCCATGTACATTCTCCACCAAAGTTCAAGTATCCAGGCAATTTTGCAAGATCGTGTCCAATTTGTAGTCATGTCATAGGCAAAGGTATATGTGATATTAGAGCTAGTACAACTTTGGAGCCATGGTGGGATGTGAGAGGAAAGATAGAAGAAGAACCCGTTGTGTTTGACAAGCTTCAATGCCACAATCTCTTCATAGATACTTTTGGGCAAACGCCTAGCTACTTGAAGGTGTTAAAATTTTTATTTAAAAAGATCATGCTAGGTGACTGTGATTCAATGGCCCTTGATGTTGGAAAGCTCTCAAAAGATACATTGCTACTAATGGATGGAGGGTTCCTCAATTTTAGAAGGGGAATTGGATAGAGAGTTGAAGAAGTCTGGCTGAGACTATAAAACAAGCGCTTATTGGGAGGCAACCCAATGTTAATTTTGATTTTATTAGGTATTATATTAGTAATTTTGAATTTAGTTAAGATTTAATAAAATTGCTTCTGTTGTGGGTTTATAGGTTTTTCAAGTCGAATTCAAGTGTGGTAGTGCCCAATTTTCTCCAATATGCATAACATATTCTCCAAACTTAGTGGAGAAGGAGGAAGATGCTGTATTTTCAGGAAAGTGGTCTACTTTACTTTTTCATATCTTAGCCATTGAGGACATTGTCTGTTTTAAGTTTGGGGGTATTTTTCATGTTACTTTGGCAATGTTTTGATGGAATTTTTTGATTTTGGCCAATGATAAGTGGGTGGTTAGCGAGCTTTTAACTTTTGAAGAATTGATGATCATGCTTAGTCTAGATTTCGACTTATAAGTTGGTTTTTACATTACTTATGAATCTTTTGAACTTATAAACACATATCCATCCGTTTAGCTAGTTGGGCGTAAAAAAAAATATTGGTTAAATGCTTGTGAAAGATATCTTTGAAACTCGAGAAATCTTATTGAAGCATCATTCAAAGCGAAATTTAGGCATTAACGTAAGTTTGGGGGAAATCTTGGGGTGTTTTGAAAAGAAATTGGAACCATCCCGAGTAGAAATAATGATTAATGTGGTGGGTTGAGATGGAGCATAAAACGCACTCACCCATAAACATATGCATGAGATGTAGCGTAAAACGCACTCGTTGAATGGGAAGTGAGATGGAGCGTAAAACGCACTCACTAAAAATAGAAAAATAATTTTTTTTTTGAAATATTTGGGAAGTGCTCATATGTGCTTAAATGTTTAAATATCCATTTAATCCTCTAAATTTATGTTTTTCCTTTAGTAGTGGAATTGATGTGAAAATTAAGTTTCAAGAGTTGATATTGAAAATCTTGCATGAGTATTTGGTGATATTTGAGTTATGACTAGTGGAACGTTTGGATGCACAAACGAACGTAAAGAATCATGAATAGTGGTGGAATTGATGAGTAAGTTAAAACTTTAGGCTCTGCATGTTTTCAAAAAAAATTCCGGAGTTATCATTAGAAGAAATCCATTGAGGCCATTGTTAAAATTCACGTTGATTCATTGCTTAAGTAGTTCAGTGCTTAAGTTTGCTTGAGGACAACACAAGGGGTATTTGATGAGTGAATTTTATACCCATGAATCGAGTGCGTTTGAGCTTAATATTTTGTTGGTTGTTGAGTATTTTTAGTATCTTTTTAGTTATTTTTTATGTTTATTTCTTGTATGATGGAGCTGGAGGGACAAATTGGTCATTCGGGAGAAGAAAAGGATTAAAAATCATTAAAATTGGAGCTGAGTGGCAATTTTGTAAATACCTGGTCCTTGCCTAGCGCCTAGTGAGCTTGGTCAGTGTAATTCCTAGCGCCTAGTGCGCTAGGCTACATGCATTGTTGGTGTTTTGCTGCTGAATTGGAATTTTGAAGTAAAATAGGAATCTGGATGAGGGTTTGGACTAATGCAAATCGAAGAAGACTTCAGAAAAGACGCATCAAGGATTTTATCGAGAGATTTGTAGAGAGAACAACACGAGAAAGCACAAAGGGGATTTTAGAGGCTAAAGATCAAGTGGAGGATTAAGAGCAATCTGACAAGTTCTTCTAATCTTTTCTCTAATTTTCTTTCTTTGTAATTATTTGGGATGTTTGGATTATTAATTTGGATGATGTTTTTCTTTATTATCATGAACTAATTCCTAATTAAGATTGCAATGAAACTTGGTATGTAGTTTAAATTAAATCTTCCCATTGAATGAAAGTTGGTCTTTATTGAACCGTTTATTATATCTTATGCTTATTGATTAATTGTTTGTCTAGTAATTACCATGATAATCAATATAAAATTGGAAGATGGATTATAGATTGAGATCTGGATATAATAACATCTGTTCATATAATCTTAATATGGTTAATATGATTAGCATGTAGGATAGGAATATACCTATGTGTCTTTTGTATTCATTGAAAGAATTTGTGCTTAAAACCCTAATTAACTTGATTCACATAGGAATATAGTGAGTTGATTGACTAGGGTGTTCCTTGTAATTCTGTGTCTTAAAGATCGAATTTAGGAGGATTTGTTCACGTATCTTTCGGAAGAAGTGCGTGAATACTATAAAGTATTCTTGGATAACAATTCGTATTAATTAACTGAATTAGATGGGAAGTAAATTGATTTAAATGAAATACCGTGGGAAGTTGTATTCTTAACCTGTTAAATCTGCATTCAATCTTGTGAAATTTTGATCTTAATTATTGATTTTGTTAATTTTAGTTTTCATATCACAACAAATATTTCGTAGCTTAAATTAGGAGTAATTGAATTGGAATTGATAATTGGTAAATATTAGCATATTTCCTCGTGAGAACGATACTTTTCTTATCATTGTATTACTTGTTGACCACATATACTTGCGTGTATTCATTGATTGTGAAATCAACCAACATAAGGCGGTCAACATATTTGCAGGTTTGTTTGCCTAAATCTATACTTGCAAAAATACGCAAGTATATGCAGTCCACAAGTAATATAATGATGATTAGAGTATCGTTCTCACAGAGAAAAAGATTGCAATTTATACTAACAAGTACTAATTTTATATTAACCCAATTTTATTAAACAAATGATTAAAGTTGTGAATTTCTAAAAATTACCAATTAACTAAACAAAAACTAATTACCACAAAGTTGAAAACAGTTTAATGAGACTTAAGATTACAATTTCACTTATTGCTTCATTTAGGTTAACACACTTCCTGGTAAATTACATTAATTATTCTGGATTATTAATAAAGAACATATAAATATCTTTGACCATCTCTCGATGCACCATAAACAAATCAAATTAAATCCATATATGACAGAATTAAGATGAACACACTAAGTAATTAATCCACTATATCTCTATTTGAATTACAATTAAAGAGACAAGTTCTCTATCAGATTATATACGGTGCATAGGTATATCTTTAACCTAAACACAAATCATGAGTTCCATCACCATGCAGAAAACACAATCACATGCTAATACAGTCAGATTTAAACCTATAATCCATCTCTCGAGTTCATATAGATTATCACGGTAATTACTGGTTAGGAAATTAAATAATTAAAATCAAACCATAATAGACAATACCATAATAGTAAACTGTAATTAACAAGGAAGTGTATATATCGAAACTACGCAATAAGGTCCATTTTAATCTTAAGATGAAATTTAGTTCCACATGACAAAAGTGAATAATAAATCCATAGAAGAAATAAACATCTGAAGTGACAAGTAAAAGAAGAATAAAACTCTACAGTAAAATCTCCTTCCGAATCCTTCACTTGATCCTCGCATGATCCTCCTTCAATGTCCTTCATAATCTCATTGTCAATTGTTCCAATCCCTGTGAATTACCTCCTTTTCTTCCTCTCCAGTTGTATTTTTAATGTTGTAGACACTTGAAATTTTGCGTTCCTGTTACTAACCCTGCAGGAGGGCAAAATCCTCTTTTATCTTCCAGAGACAACACTGGAAGTTCAAACCAAAGTTAAACCTCGGTAACACCGAGATGTCAAGTGAAGCCCCGGTGACCATACCAGGATGTCAAGCAAGCCCCGGCGGCAACCCCAGGATGTCAAGCTCAACCCCAGTCACTACATTGGGATGTCAAGTCAAACCCCGACAACACCAAAATGTTAAGAGAAGCCCCGATGACCATACCAAAATATCAAGCAGCCCCGGCGACACCCCCGGGAGGACTAATCACCCCAAAGACAACCCTGGGAAGCCGAATCAACTTCAGAGACAACCCCGAAGCATCATAGCATCCCCAGAGACAACCCTGGGAGACCAAGTCAGCCTCGGAGATAACCCTGAGGACAAACAGAATCGACTGGGATCAAAACCTCGGAGACAACCCCGGGAAAATAGTCGAAGACCGTGCCAGTACAGGAGACAACCCCTGGAGGGGCAAAATGGTCATTTTACTAACTTGAAGCCAATTTGGTCCAAATCAAGCCTAATTGATACAATGAAGGTCAAAAAGAACCATAACATTGATACCGAGTGAAAATAGCATAATACAGCTCAATAGACAAACTGCGAAGAAATGAAGATCCGGTTAAGAACCCATCTTCTTAGACTCGAAAAAGGTTTAGTCATATGTCATTGCGACGCTCTCGGCGAGGGCTTTTTGAAAAGGTATAGCACACCCCAAATGGACGCTCTGACCAAAAGTTAGAAAGTTTCGAACCTGACATCACGTTGCTCGAAGTGCACGTACTTTGAGATGACGGGACCCACCATGTGGGCCCTGCCACGTGGAACCGTAGGTAGACCCGCGACTGTCGCGGGTAGGCCTGCTTCCATCGGGTCTTTAAATACAAGTGCCCCTTGCCAATAAAGAAAAAATAATAGAAAACGCTCTAAAACTTTGCCCATTTCGGTTCCTAGCCCGACTTCTTATACTCCAAACCTCGTTTTTATCACTCTAACACCTAGGCATACTCATATACTACAACATACCAAAAGTTAATTGGTGGAAGCGTCTGTTTGAAGCCTACTAAGTGGCAAAAAAATCCGTCTAACAGTCCATTGTAAGTATTTTTATGATCAAAATTCATTTTCTACTTCATTACGTCTATTTGCACTTGCACGTAAAGTTTCATCTCCTGGCTTTGCTCGGAACTCAGTTCCGTGGCCATTTTTGCTTACTTTTTAGTACATTTTAGTACATATATACGTTTTTTTTGCGTTTGCACAGCCTGGATTGACGATCTGTGGGTTTTACTCTCTTTTATGTATATATACATATATGTACTAACCTTCACGGCCTGGATCGCTGATTCGTGGCCTTTTTAAATTAATTATGTATATATTTGACTATATATATACTAACTTTTCAATTCCGTCAAGCCTGGATGGAAAATCGATGGCAGTTACTACTTATACATATAACTATATATATATATAAAAACTTTTGACTACGTTTGGCCTGGATTGCTAAATCGTGGCCTTTATTACTTTAATATATATATATATATACTAACTGTATATATTAATATTTATATTTCAGTTTGGCCTGGATTGAAAATTCGTGACATTTTTACTGCTTGTATACATATATATATATATATATATATATATATATATATATATATATATATATATATATATATATATTTCCATTATGTTGAGCCTGGATAAATTCATGGCTCTTTACAGCTTTTATAATATATATATATATATATATATATATATATATATATATTTCAATTTTGTCGAGCCAGGATAAATTCGTGGCTCATTTACAGCTTTTATTATATATATATATTTCAATTATATCAAGCCTGGATTCTTCCGTGGCTTTTTACAGCTTTCATAAATATATATATATTTACATTCCAGTCCGGGCATAGGATTGGAAATCCGTCGCCCTTTACAGCTTTTATATATATATTTCCATTTTGTTAAGCCTGAATTACTTCATGGCTTTTTACAGCTTTTATAAATATATATATATATATATATATATATATATATATATTTACATTTCTGTCCGGGCATAGGATTGGAAATCTGTCACCCTTTACAGCTTTCGTATATATATAATTATATATATATATATATATATATATTCTTTATTCATTGTGATTACATATTTGTTTTAAATATTCATTAGATATGAACTAGCACTGATATCATTTTGGGCGAACTAGATTTCTTTAAATCTAGCCCTTTCTACCTTTCAAACGGTTCAAAATAGGTCCAACCGGAACCGGGAAGCTAGAATGGCTAAGATTTATGTAAATCTAGCTTTCTTTCTAGTTTTATTCATTTTAAAGCAACCTCGCGACCCTTAGATCGTTATCTAGTGGGAACGAGAAGCTTTGGCTACGCGTATGCCAGGATTTGACTGATAAATCCTTGGTTTTTGCAACGTTTAGATGTAAATATACATTTTCTGTAAATATCTGTGCTGTGCAGGTTTTCTTGGCTTCTCTTTGTGAGCCTAAGAGTCGTGGGATTCATGATCAAACTGATCAGAATCTGATTATATTCCCACGACGGACAAACTCCACATTACAAATGTACCCTGCTATTTTTTCTGTAAAAATGTACATCCGAAAAACCTTAAAACGGGTATTCGGGTTTAAGGTCTCAAACATAATGAAATATGGTTTGTCATGCTAGAGTCACTCCGATGGCTGTCATGCCCATGAGAAGACCGACACTTGTAAATATTATGTGGTTGAGGATGCTTCGCTAGCCCGACAATCGCCATTCAAATCGAGCCAAAAGGCTGAAAAGATAAAATAGAAGTATCAACAGGTTTCTATTCCTATGAGAGCGTAGGTGTTTGAAAACCACCTTTCAAAACATCATTTTCATATCTCATCTAAAAATGGACTTTTGCAAATCAAATCAAACCCTTCGTATATAGGTTCAACAAAGCAAAGCACTACTTTCAAAATCAATCAAACGTAGGTTCAATTACTTCCAGCATTTACACATATTACAAATAAAAAGGAAAATATTAAAAAGATGCGGTACCGTGTTTCACGGGAGTTGGGGGGTGCCTAACACCTTTCCCCCACTTAACCAAGCCCCCGAACTTAGAACTTCAATTTCAAGATCAAGTTTCGACAGTATCCAGTAATTGGGCCTACTTTTAAACAAAACTCGGTTGAGTTGGTACAACCATTTTAAATCTACCAACTGGCGACTCTATAAATCGTTCAAATAGTAGACATGATACATGTTGGCCTTTTCCTAAAAAACTTCACCCTTCATAAAACAAATAAGGCAATAAGGGTAGAAAACAAAAAGACTTAGGAAGAGAGAAAGATTCGGTCCAACGCGACAGGATTTTTTCCCGATGTCGACAGGTGGCGACTCTGCTGGGGATAGTAGAGGGCTTAGGCCGTGTTCAAATCTTTTCAAAATTTCCTCTTATATCTTCGTGCGTGTGGATGCTGCTGTTTTACAATGAATGGATGTGAATGAATACTTTACTGCTTTATATTAGTGCTTCGCACAATGTCATCATTTCATACGGTGAGATACGATGTATGTGAATGTATGTTGTGTGATTCCTCCACCAGTAGGCAAACCCGTTGGTGTTTGATTACTGGACTCAAACAAGACTAATTCTGCGAGGCTCAAAAAAGGCACCACTCAGATCCGCTCCAATTGAAAGATCGAATTAATTTTCCCTCTAGTAGATTGCGATGATCTGGGGACCTTCATGCCGAAAAGCATCTAGAGTAGCCTAAGATAGGTCAGCCTCTGATTAACCAGATCCACAGGGAAGCTTCTTCATACCTTCCATTTTCAATTCAAAAGTCAATCTTCCAATTCTAATGTAAATTTTAAAGATTCAATGTAAATGTACATTCCATTTCATTATGAATCCTATCATATTATCTTGTCATCAAAACTACTGACCTTTGTTTTACAGGATAAGATTAAAAAACCTCAAAAATAAACACATTGCATAGCATGCATCCAACCAATTCCGACATCAGTAAATTAACAAACCTATGTGTGTTGTAGGTTTGGTCCTGTCACCAGATTGAAATCTAAGAAAGCACTAAGTCCATCTCTAGACATGGCTTCGAGGGCTCAACCTGAATATATCCCTGTTTCTAGGGAAGAGTTTGAAGGAGAGAAAAACTAGATAGCCGAATTGTCTATTTTCTTAAAAAAAACAAGGCAAAGGCCTTCAAGAGAAACAAACACCCGGTCATACAGAACCATCTACACCCGGTGGTAGTCAAGAGACTGGAAAGAAATACACTCAGATTCCTGAACCCCAAAACTAGGATATGACCAACAAAACCCTTGAAATCATCAACCTCAACGAAGAGCAGGAAGCTGATGATATTCTAAAAAAGTACAACAAATGGAAGAAACCATCCGGACCATCAAAGGGACTGGGGCATTTGGGAGTGTCAATTATTTAAACTTATGTATATTCCCAGGGGCTTGCTATCCAAAAAAGTTTCAAGTCCCTGATTTTGAAAAATACGATGGATTGGGAGATCCCTACACCCATTTGAAGGTATTCATCGGAGAGCTCGGATCCTATGCGGAGGATGAAAAGCTCAGAATGCAATTGTTCCAGAAGAGTTTGACCGGAGAGGCTAGAGCTTGGTATGCCCATCTGGATAATGCCAAAATTCATAGCTAGGAAGAGTTGGCACATGCCTTCCTTAATCAATACAGCTTTTAATCTCAGTTGACTCCAGACAGATATCAAATAACCAAAATCAAAAAGCGAAGTTCTGAATCATTCAGAGAATATGCCTAACGATGGAGGCGGGTGGCAGCACAAGTCACCCCACCTATGACTGAGTCTGAGATAGTCATGACCTTCATCAACATTCAAGAAGCTCCGTATTACAAAAGGGTCCTAGCAGGAATAGGAAAACCATTCTCGGAGATGATTAAACATAGAGAGATGGCTGAAATGGGGCTGAAATCTGGGAAGATAAAAGACCTTACTGCCTTGGAAGCCTTTGCCGAGCATATCCAATCTGGGAGTTATGGGAGTAATCCTCGGAGAACATACAAGAAGAAAAAAGAAGAAGTGCCCTTAGTATTGCAAGGACAGAATCAGAGAGACAATTCGAGCAGTATGCCCATTCAAAGGAGGAACTATTCCCCTTATCAAGCTCCAGCCCAACCTTCTAATACTCCATTTCAGAAAACTGTGGAGGCCAGACGTCGAAGAACGTTCACCCCTTTAGGGGATTCACTCGAGAATGTGCTAAAACTATTGACAGAACAAAAGAAGATTGTTCAACTCCTTCCACCAACCAATACCGACGGAAGGAATTTCGACCCAAGCAAAAAGTGCGCATACCATTCCAGATCCCCGGGCCATGATATACAAGACTGTTGGTCTCTCAACCACAAAATCCAAGACTAGATAGACAATGGAGAGATTGTGGTTACCAAATCGGAGCAACCGCATGTGCAGGATAATCCTCTCCCTCAGCACAAGGAGAAGGGTGTCAACATGATTAACACAAAGAATGGAGAAGGATCCAAATACCTCCGGTACGTCAGAGAATCAACTAAATCCAGCATAAATATCCCAGACAGTTGGGAACTCTCAGAAAGGCGGTTCCTGATAGAACAAGAGATCAAGTCTATTAAGGAACAGATTGGATAGTTGGCAGATCTGGTCGTATATCAACATTAGATAACCAGGCAGTTGATAAACCAGACCAGCCAGCATGAAGCAAATCCTCCCACACCAATTGCCATGAAGGATCATTATAGGTTTCATGAGCATGAACCCTGGGCCGACAAGGTGGCTAGGGAAGGAAAGTTCCAGGCTGATAGGGAATTCGCTTTTTAGAGGAATTTCACTAATTTGAACCAGCCGATGAAAGAAATCTTCCAAATGCTGATTAATAAGGGGATGGTTAAGGATCTGTTACCCCCGGTGAACCCTCGATCTAGAAAATTCAAGCCTGACATAATTTTTCAGTATCATTCCATTGCGCTCGGTCATAACACCGAGGATTGTTGGGCACTTCGTCACCTGATTTAGAATATAATTGAAAGTTGTGAGCCAATCAAAGCAAATCAAAATTACGGCTGTCCCGATGATGAAACACTCTTTATTCCCCTGGCATTAAATCAGGCAACAATGGCTGTTATTTCCTGTGAGAAGAAGCTAGCTAGGACACCCCTAATACTGCAAGGAAAAGGGATCCAAGAAGCACCGAATCCTATGAAAGTGGCTATGCCAGAGCCTTTAATATTGCTTTTCAGACCGCAATATCCAGTGATCAGTCTAAAAAGAGGCCCATGGAACTAAGGGAAGAATGAAGGTTCTACCTCAAACAATATTGTGAGCATATCCATGGAGAACCCATTATACCTGCCTCAGCGGGTGATCAATTCAGTCATCAAAACTAAAGGGAAAGTGGCTGAATAGAAAGTTGAAGAATTCCTCAGCAAAATGGGGCATAACGAGATCAAGGTGGTGCAAAGCTTGAAAGAGGCAGCCAAACAAATATCCATCCTAGATCTGGTTTTATCCTCGGTGGATCATTGCAACATTCTGGTGAAAGTACTGGAGGAGGCAAATCTGCCGAAGACGATCGATACTGAGAAATTCCGTCATCTGATAGAACATATCTTCAATAATAATGTGATATCTTTCACTGACGATGATATACTTATAGAAGGGACGGGTCACCGCAAGTCACTGCATATAGTAGTAATGTCATTAGGGTACGTGATCGGAGGAGTGATGATAGATGGAGGATCGTCCCTAAACATCTGTCCCTATGACACCTTGGAAAGAATGAAGATCAACCCAAACCCGATCCGTACCAATCATGTAGTTATCCGGGCTTTCGATGGATCTCGTCGAGAAGCTGTGGGAGAGATTGAACTTCCACTGGACATTGGTCCCCACACTTTCTATGTACCCTTCCAGGTACACAACATTACCACTGGATATAATTTGTTGCTGGGAAGACCGTGGATCCACATGACAGGGGCAGTTCCATCCACCCTCCATCAGCAGCTCAAGTATATTATCAATGGCAACCTAATCACGATAAATGCCGAACCAGAATACCCTGCCTGCGTACAGGGAGACATGCCAGTGATCAGTCTGGATGAAGGGATTAAACCTGCTATTTTTCAAGCTTTGGAGGTGAGCAATACTCAATACCTATCTGTTGGGGCACCTGCTCTGAAACCAAAAGTTTCTCCCGAAGTAATGACAGTGGGACAAGAGATGGTATCTTTGGGTTTTTGCTCTGAAGAAGGGTTAGGAAAGAATCAGCAAGGTATCAAGAGTCCAGTGCAAATCTCGAGTTAGTCAGGGAAAGCCGGATTAGGCTATTCATCCGTGTCAAACCACAGGAACCCACACAATCATCCAAAAGTTCTCGCTTCCACTATATTATTACCAAACCTCACTGATGCCGGATTTGTGAAGCTAATGAGAAAGATTCTTATTGTAGTGTCAGGCATGCTATTTCCTCCAGTCAAACCAATCAGTGAGAGGAAAGCCCCAAAGCATGAGGGGGGAAAACAAAAAGGGAAGAGAAAATTTCTTGCACGAAGGACAAGACCCATTTGCTAACATATATTTTCTGATGCACTATGAGGGTATGAATGATGATATCCCATACAGTGATGATGAAGATCAGATCCAAATTCCTCACATCAAGAAAGAGAAGGGTGGAAGTTAAAAGAAAAATCATTGCCCTGATCTGAAGGATGTTTCAGTCGTCATCAGAGATGAGACAAATGAGCACAATTCCTTGATCCTCCCTATTCATGAGGACCTAACATTGGACAACTGGAGCAGCGTCCCTTGCCTCATTCAAAAAGGGTAAAAGGGCAGAGAGTCCATCTGCCCTGTAACATGGTTTTATTTACTGTATATTTTATTGCACAGCTATAGTAGTAACTTTTGCATTGCTTTTGCTAAATGCTTTGTATGTTTAAACAGTCGTATATATTAAAATGAAAGCATTTTGTTTTCAGGACTCCAGAATTGGATTTATTTGTCACTGTTGATGATATGCCAAACTGTCATAGTGACTATTACTTTGATGTAGAGCTGAACTTTGACTTGATGGAGATCGATTAAGAGAACGAAGATGTCTATGAGGTGCCCGAGGAGATCAAAGAATGGGTCGAAGACAAACCCAAACCAAACCTTGATCAAACCACCACTGTCAATTTCAAAACCTCAAAAATCCTCAAAGAGATCCAAATAGGCCTAGACCTCACCCAAGACCAAAGAACCGACCTGATTGAACTCTTAACTCAGTTCCAGGATATGTTTGCATGGTCGCATGAAGACATAATTGGCTTATCCACTGACACTATCATCCACCGACTCCCCATCAAAGATGGATTCAAGCCAGTCAAGCAGAAACTCAGGCGATTGAAGCTTGAATGGAGTCTGAAAGCCAAAGAAGAGGTTGTCAAATAATTCAAAGCCGACATCATCATGGTATCAACATACCAAGAGTGGCTGTCAAACATAGTCCCTGTGCCTAGGCCCGGAGGGAAGGTACGAGTATGCGTGGATTACACGAATTTGAACAAAGCTTGTCTCATGGATAATTTCCCGGTGCCTTTTATCCACATCCTGATAGATAATACAGCACAGTATGGCATGTATTCTTTTGTGGATTGCTTTGCTGGATACCATCAAATCATGGTCGCTAAAGAGGACAATGAGAAGATAGCTTTCATCACTCCCTAAGGAACCTTCTGTTACAGGCGATTATCCTTCGGCATTATCAATGCTGGTGCCATATATCAGCGAGACATGATGGCTCTGTTTCACTACATGATTCATAAGGAGATAGAGGTTAATGTGGATGACATTATTGTCAAATCCCAGAAGGAGGACAATCACATCAGCCATTTAAGGAAGTTATTCAACAGGTTGCGTATATACAACCTCAAGCTGAATCTGGCCAAATGTGCTTTTGGTGTCAAATCGGGCAAGTTGTTGGGATTTTTGGTAAGTAATAGAGGCATTAAACTGGATCCCGCTAAGATTAAAGACATCACTGAGATGCCCGTACCCCAAATAGAAAAGGAGATATGCGGGTTCCTAAGAAGGATTAATTTCATAAGCCGGTTCATTTCTCAGCTCACATCAACTTGTGAACCCATCTTCAAGCTATTAAGGAAGAATTCCTCCACGAAATGGAATGAGGATTGCCAAAACGCTTTCCTTGCCATCAAAAAGTAGCTGATCAAAGCGCCTGTCTTAGTACCCTCGAGGGATGGAGTTACCCTATTCATATAATTGTCAGTCAATGCCAACGCAATGGGTTGTATGCTGAGACAGAAAGATGATAATAGCAAGGAGAGAGCTATCTAATACATTAGCAAAAGATTCAGTAACGACGAACAAAAGTATACTCTGATTGAGAAAACATGTTGTGCGTTAGCATGGGCCGCTATAAGGCTACAACACTATATGCATGGGTATACGACCTATCTCATATCCCGCATGGATTCACTGAAGTATGTATTCAGCAAACCAATATTGAATTGTCGATTATCTAAATGACAGTTGATGCTCCAACAGTTCGACATTATCTACGTGACTCAGAAGTCCATCAAGGGTCAGGGCATTGCAGATCAACTCGCCGAAGCACCGTTAGGGGATTTTAAACCTTTGGAAACTTATTTCCCGGACGACGGAATCATAAAAATTCAACAAATACCTCAGGAGAATACAGTCCAACCTTGGAAAATGTATTTCGATGGAGCGATGAACATGGAAGGTGCCAGAGCTAGGGCAGTCCTTGTCTCTGGTACAGGAGAATAGTATCCTATGGCTACCAAGTTGCAGTTTGTCAACACTAACAACACGGCTGAGTATAAAGGCTGCATAATGGGGTTGAAGCTAGCCTAGTCCATGGGTATCCAGCGTCTATTAGTCTTTGGAGATTCTGAGTTGGTTATTAGATAAACCACTAGGGCATATCATACCAAAGAATTACATTTGCTACCCTATCACCGGCAGGTCATCAACATATCCGTGGAGTTTGAAGAGATAACCTTCATCCACATCCCTTGAGGAATGAATGACTTCGCTGATGCATTGGCGACATTGGCTTCTTTGATCCACGTATTTGATAGAAGGGGAATTCCCGACATCAAATTCACAAGCCAAAAGGCCCTGACATATGAGAATTACATTGGAGAAATATCAGATGAAATACTTCATATCAAACGGCCTTGGTATCAAGACATCAAGGAATATCTCTGAGATGGATCTACACCCGCTGGGGCAAGCCATGCCGAAAAAAGCTGAATTCACAAAATGGCTATGAAGTTCTATTTGAGCGGAGACGCACTTTATAAAAGGGATGCTGGAATAGGCCTTTTAAGATGCCTCGATAAAGATCAAGCTCAGAGACTGATGGATAAAGTACACGGTGGAGTCTATGGTCCACACATGAGTGGTCATTTGCTGGCCAAGAAGATATTAAGAACAGGGCATTACAGGATCTCTCTCAAAGCTGACTGTGATGATCACGTCAGAAGATGTTATCAATACCAAGTCCATGGAAATGCCATCCACGCTTCTCCAAGCAAATTGCACAACATGAGTTCGCGATGGCCTTTCTCCATGTAGGGAATGGATGTGATCGGGCCAATAGAACCCAAAGCTAAAGCTAGCAATGGACATTGATTCATCTTCACCATGATCGATTACCTCACCAAGTGGGTTGAAGATGCCTCTTTTCCAAAGTCACCAAGGAGGTAATCATTGGTTTCATCAAAAACAATGTCGTCTGTCAATATGGACAACCAGAGATGATCGTCTCAAACAACGCCAAGAACTTAAACAATCAGATGATGAGAGATTTATGCTGTAAGTTTCATATCAAGTATCTCAATTTCGTCATCTACCGGCCCAAGATGAATGGTGTTGTCAAAGCAGCCAACAAAAACATCAAGAAGATCATGCGAAAAATGTCTGCCAATCACAAAGGATGGCATGACTTGTTCCGTCTGACTCTGTTAGCATACAGAACTTCAATGCGTACCTCTACTGGGGCTACCCCATACTCCTTGGTTTATGCTATAGAGGCAGTACTGCCTATAGAAGTAGAAATGGAGTCTCTGAGAGTGTTAATAGACAGATGGAAGAAGATCAGTGGTTGTAAGAGCGGTACCACCAACTGTCCCTGATAGATGAGAAGAGGGCTATAGCCATTTTCCACGGGCAGTTATATTAGCAAAGGATTGCTCAATCAAGCAACAAGAAAGTCTGAATCTGACAATTCAAAGAAAATGACTTGGTATTGAAGAAAGTTCTGGCCAATCAAGATGAAGCCGAAGGAAAGTTCGCCCCGAATTGGGAAGGCCCTTTCATTGTCAAAGAAGTGTTGACAAGAGGAGCTATTAGATTGCAAGAGATGGACGGGAGCAAATTTCCCCATCCTATCAATTCAGACACCGTGAAAAAGTACTATATCTAAAACGCATGCCAGCCATCATCCTGGTCCTGCGAATTAATCCAATCATTTCGATTTTCACTAGAACATCGAACTACGAATGACCTAATCTCCCTCAACCCAGGAGTACGTAGGCAGCCATTCCTGGTGCAATCAAACCAAACAAAAATTAAAAAACCCATCAAACCAAAATCAAACTCAAAAGAAACACTTTTCAAACTTATTACACAAAACGTGAACTACGAGTGACCTGATCTCCCTCTACCCGGGAGTACATAGGCAGCCATTCATGGTGCAGTGTGACCTTCAAAGAAAAATAAAAAACCAATAATAGCTAGTCCCAAGACACCAAAACCTTGTAAAACCCAAATTCTATCAAGTCTCCCTGGTCAATAGGCCCGTCTGAGATACTCTCTGACATTTCATTGTCCGTCCATCAAGGAGAAGCTCATAATATGTCAACAACAGCAAGTCATGAAAGAAGTGGTAATCACTCAGTAATGACAATACATATCCAACAGGGAAGTGAATCAAAATATATTTCTCTGATATATAATACTGTTTGATATATACACTGTATCCTGTACATGACAAAAATGGCTGATCTAGTATGTGCAGGGAAAAATAAAGCTAGTCTATGAACCCGTGGACAAGTGGGATAGCAGTTCTAACATGGCATCCCTCTCTGAAGATGGAGGAGCAGCTGCAAGCTCAATACCCTCAATCTCCATACGAGCAAGAACATCCATAGTCATCTGCATAGTGTTGGTGTGACCATCTATGAAAGTGCTCATATCTGCCACCTGACTGTGCGTATACGATCGAAGTGCTGTGCTGTCTGCAATATAGACATCCCGGGTAACTATGGCCTCATCCCTCTTTACATAAGCAGCATCTCGGGCAATTAAGACCTCCTCAATCTCCTCAAAGGCTGCATCTCTGACAGATCAGACCTCATTTCTCTCCTCAAGAGCTGCATCTCGGGTAGATCGAGCCTCGTCCCTCTCAACCAATGCTACATCCCGAGTAGCTCGAGCGTTGTCTCTAGCGACAAAAGCTGTATCTCTGCTAGAAAGGGCTGTCAACATCAATGCCCTAGCCTAATCTCTCTCAAAAGTCATCTGAGCTAATAAATCAGCAATAGCTGGATTTATCCCAGCAGGGATGCTCGAAAGGTCACTAACTAAAGCCGTTGTCAAGCCGGATAAAAAAATCACCCTCCGTAGGAGAATCAGGGTCCTCTATAGGCTCCTCCTCATCTGAATCAACACGCAGAACTAACTGGATGATCGCAGCTACTGCTATATTAGTCTCTAACCATGCCGAATACTCTGGAGAATGATTTGGATGGATAGTAGAGAAATTTTCCCTCTCCCAATGAGTCCTACACTCATAAATCCTGATCAGGTCAGCTGACGATAGAGATAAAGCTGATATCCGCTAATAAATAGCCCCCTCAAACTAGCGTAGGCTCTAGAACTGATCAAACTGACCCATACCTGCCAATGGATGGTAAGTAGTCACCCCTCCCAATCCTGCTAGGGGAAAATAATCCATGCTGAATGCATGAATGATGAAGCTATAAGGGGATACAAGCCCTGAGCATGGTAAGATCAAAAAGGGATGCTCAATCTCTGATAGAAAGGCCGACCATGACGCTGCATCTGAACACTTCGCTGGCTAGTAGGAGTATGACATGGCTATCTCATGGGTAAAACAGTACCCATGGTGTCTAAAGGTGCCAATTGGACACAAATGTGTCATGAGCCATACATATAGCTGAACGGAGCTACCTCTAAAAAACCCCTCGGGATGGGTGTTGCGAAATATAGCCGACCTCAAGGTCTCGACCAGTATCATAAGCAAAATAGTACTACCATATCTAAGGGCACATACCACGACCATCAAGCCAATATCTAAATGGTCCAAATATAGTGGCACGTATACATAGGTTGTGACGCACATCAACAAGACGTCTACAAGGGCAAGCTGCCACTCATCTACAAAAGTGATAAAATCCCCAGAGTATCGATAATAGCTGTCTAGCCGCCCGAAGTGATCGATTAGAAAGTCAATGAATATCATATGGTCTGAAATGATCTCCTCAGTGACAACTCGGTGTCGCAGACCCGACACCGTCATAAATGGTCTCCTCATGTCACTGATAGCTGTGCAAGGCAGATCTAGTGCCAAACCTGTAAGATGCTCATACTCCTCTAAGGTAGGAGTCAACTCGTGCAATCTAAAGTGAAAAACCTGCCTCTCAAGTATCCAGCAGGATAGAATGCCATCCATGAATCCATACGAAACCTGGAAATCAAGAAGGGCCAAAGAATGCCCCAGCATCTGGTCTACTGTCCCTCTGGCTGTGAGGGGCAGACTGTCATACCACGATCGCAATGAAGATGCTACCGAAGATGGTGGTGAATTCTCAATATGGCTAACCGTAGATGACGACATCTGTATCACCGTATCATAAGACCATCCAGGGGTCAAATCTAAACTCACCTATCTAAATGCATATCCATGACATAATATATGCATAATGACAATGATAAATATAATGCAATAGATAGGAAATATCATGCATATCTAGAATAAACTATCTACTGCAAGCATCATCTTTGTCTGCTCATACAATACAAAATAAAAACTACAGGGAAATGGGGCACAGCCGCCCAACTACTAACAGAGGCCTATCAAAAGATATAGCGAGAAATGGGGCACAACCGCCCAATAGCTAAACAGAGGCCTATCAAAAGATATAGCGAGAAAAGCTATCCGAAGAGATCAAGAATATCTGTCTCCAGGCTATTAACCTGCTCCAGCTCCTCCTGAGTCACAAAGTCTCGGCCAGTGGGAATGTTCGGTCGATACAAGGGAGGATCAGCACCTGCATAACTGCTTGAAAATGGACCTATGGAGGTACCAGCTCCAAAGCTGGAATGATCAAAAGAATCTGCCTCGGATGGTTCCCGGCCAAGGTGCCTGATGAACAAATGAGCTCTCTCCAACTGATGGGTCAGTCCTGTAATCTGATCTAGATGAGTCGGATCTCGGAAGCAAGCTATCCAGTTTGTCATCATCACAGACCCCAACACCATATCTGCCATAAATTGGGTAGCACGAGTCTGAGCCCCAATGGTACTAGGACTCCACTAGCTGTGAAATGCCTCCTGGCTGTAAGGGCCCTCTGACAGGGTAAAGCCATCTACGCCCACCAGTGGAATGTCTGTGAGTGGCTGAGCTAATGGCCAATAATGCCAAGCATGAGGAACAAAAGGAATGCGAATATCTCCCGTGGTGCTCCGAATAGCACGCACTCCTAAATAGAGCTCCCAGCCTCCCTCTGTCAAAAATGGAACTCGATGAGTGGATAATGCAAACTCCCGGCCAGTGGGAAAGCCATACTCAAACCTGACTGTCAAGAAGTTTGAGGTATACGAGAGCCTACGAGATCGAATCGGCAATCAGTATCTCTAGCTGTAGGCGGGAATGGGTGAATCCCTCAGCTACAGGGACCTCCGTCAATGTAGAGTAATGCCAGCGTCGTCCCCTCGAATAAGTCTCCAGGACCAAAGTAGTGGCAGGACGTAGGCAAGGGAGCCTCTTATATACCCAAAACTGGCTATACAAATATCAAAAGTCCTCAGTGCTCAAGACTGATAAACATAAATGAGGAAATCAAAAAGGTACAAGAGAAATGTACTCACCAGCAGGAATGGATAAAAACCTAGCCAAGCCACTATCACACCCTCCGAGCGTAGGCGCATCCCTCGGAGAAAATAGGCAAAGGTGTATATACCTCAATCAAAATCACTGAGGCGCTCCACGTAGCGAGTAGCGCTGACCAGGGCAAAGGACACCGTCGAGGAGATGTCCGCAAGAAAACAACCCCTGATGATCACCAAAAATAGTCGCCTCAGGATGCGATCTCTAACCCTCTGATCATCAGGCAGAGGCTCAGTCAAAGTCCCACTCTGCCCATCTACGCTCAAGGAACCAGAACAGACCGTCCGACCCTTGATGGCCGTCACAAGAACTCCCAAGAGGGACCGAACGACAGTAGGTGAAATGTCAGCCACAACCGGCACTGCTCACCTGTAAACTCTATCCCGGTGATAAATCCTTAAGTCCATAGGCGTCATCATCACCTCGCAATCCAAAAAATGGAGAGACTGGGTCTGGTGGAACCATCACTCAGATAAAGCCCTCAGATAACCCCAGGGGCAACGGCGGGAAGGGATAGAAAAGAACGCCTGAAACCCCCAGGTGTCAACAATAGCCCTGTACTCCGGATGCAGAGTATGGTATAAAGAATGCACATTGAACCAGTTCCCTCTGGGCTGCGTAAAGCCAGGAACCTGCATCAAATACACAATCTAGATCAAACATGTGCCCTGAAAATGGCAAAAGAAAGAAAGAAAATCTAGAAGAAAGACTTCAGTCACCTCGTTGGCGTGAAGGTATCTCAATGGATGGCGCCTTAAATCTCCAGAAGCTCTTGAAGTGGCACCACAATGCCTAGAAGCTCCGCACGTGGAGCCTGACCTGGGACAGAATCAACAAAAGGTACATCCTCATCGTCCACATCAACCGGCGGATCAACCCGGATAGGATGAATCATTGACTCAGCCAATCTGCGAGGCGGCCGGGCCGGTCAGTGGCTGAGGAACATCAGAGACTCTCCTCCGCCTAACTTCTCGGAACGACCCTGCTGGCACTACCGGGCTTATATGGATCCATAACCTGGACCAAGTCTCCAAATCACCTCAGAAAGGGTGAGGTAAGCTTAAACCTGTGGCTTCATAAATAAAAGCATTATTTCATGCATTTTAAGTCCTAAAACATGCATTGGTCAACCAAAATCCCCAGTAAAGTCAAAATTGCATGTTTATTAAATGCTTAGGCTTTAGAATTTTTTTTGCCAGAGTCTCCTTTGTAAAATGGACTGTCCGCATGCACACAGGCATGACTAGGTGGCCATTCAGTAGCACAGCTACCAAAAAATAGAAACAGTTTATATTTAAGAAAAAAAATCAGAAGTAAACTCTCTGTGGCAACTAAATTACCACAGACATTTATCCAGGCTCACTTGGCTTAAAAAAGGATGAGTAAACTGATCAAAAAAGGGGACAATTGACTGTCTCAAAATTCAAATTTTTTTACATCAAAATGTGCGTCACAGTAAAATATGCATACTTATGAAGTCTTAAAATTTTATCAAGTCATATAAGCACATCTATTTGATACATTGTGTTTAAAAGCACCCTACGTGGTTTATAACATTCTAACGGTCAAAACTGGAAAAGAAAGGATGTAAACGTTACCAGGGATGTGTCGAACGTTTGTACGGTGACAAAATCTAAAAAAAACTGCCCGAACTCCGTAGATCTAAAAAAGAAAATTGGATTTCCATTAGGATTCAAACTTGAAAATGAATTTGAAAAGACACAGGAGCTCAACTTAAACTCGCATGATGGAGCAGCCCCACCTGAGGCTGGTGTACCCCTACTTACGGCTCCCTAAGGTGGGGCCCACACCCTCTGGCTTGGTCCAGTTCGAGTGGAAATGGAGTTTACAGGAGCTGAAAAGTCAAATCCAAAAAAAAGCTGCTACGTGATTGAGCGGATTGGCCTGAAATTCTGCGTTTAAGCGACAAGGGCCTAACAAATAGATGAACATCATGTAAGCCATTGGTTATCATCCCGAAGCGATATCTGAAGACTAATGATGAAAATTGCTAAAACATTGCTGAAAAATTGCAAAAAAAACTGCTGAAAACTGTCGCTGTCAGAGCATCGGGAAGGTCCGACGATATAAACGGCAGGTTCTAACTGTATCAAGGCATCCAGGTTGATCCGAGGGTGTGATTTATCAGAAATAATACCCCCACATCGAGATTGATTAGGAATGACTATCAGCTGTTGAAGGCCACTTCAGCAAAGGTCAGAGGGTCTGGCATTATCAACCGTTGGCGACAACTCCAGCGAAGCATCGGGAGCTGTTCGGTGGTATCAATCGTTGAAGGCTACTTCAGCGAATATCAGAGGGTCTTACACTATCAGCCGTTGGCGATAACTCCAGCGAAGCATCGGGAACAGTCCGGTGGTATTAGCCGTTGAAGGCTACTTCAGCGAAGTTTAGAGGGTCTGGAACTATCAGTCGTTGGCGACAACTCCAACGAAGCATCGGGAATGATCCGGTGATATCAGCCGTTGAAGGCTACTTCAGCAAAGGTCAGAGGGTCTGAAACTATCAGCTGTTAGCGACAAATCCAACAAAGCATCGGTAATGATCCGGTGGTGAAGCCGTTGAAGGCTACTTCAGCGAAGGTCAAAACAAATGACAGTCTAGCCGTTGGCAACAACTCCAGCGAAGCATCGGGAATGAGCCGGTGACGAAAACAGTGTATCAGTTTATCCGCACAGAGGACAGATGATGGAATCTATTATACAAATCCCTAGAGGGAGCACCGAGAAGGATCACTAATTCAACCGACCGTTGCAACCACCTGTTCGAGTGACCAACGAGAAGGTTCTGTGACGGTCGACTCTATAAACTACCGTTCGAGTATGAACTGAGTCAAGATCAATCGACCTGTGTAGGCTACCAGTTGGGTAGGAATCAATAGAAACATCGGCATTAACTGAACAATAATTCAAACCGTTGGCGACAACTCCAACGTAGCATCGGGAAAGGTCCGATGACGTTAACCGGTGAGAGCTATCATCAGGATAGGCATCGGGATTCTCCAATGATGTAACTCAGCATATAAGAATATCCCCAGCGAAGATGAAAATTAGAAAGTTCATCTGAAGGTGGAAAGTGTTGGTGACAACCCCAACATCGAGTTCAGAGATGTCCAACAGCATCAGCCAAGAGAAAATCTTCCCCAAAAGGCTACCGTGGATAACGTCATCCTCTGTAGAAAATGGCGTAAATAGACGACGATAGCCTAGCACCACAGAGATTATCAATGGACTTTGTAAACCATTTGTTTTAACCCAGTGTAGCATTAAGAAAGACCCGGTGATGGTCTAGACATCGCAAACTACCAATTGAGTAAGCATCAAGAAAATGCAGTGAAGGCTATCACAGGAGACGTCGTCCCTAGCAGAAGATGACGAGAACAGCCGGTAATGGCCTACCAGTGATAGTCTACCAGCAAAAAATGACGTAAACAGCCATTGATAGCCCATCACCACGAAGGTATCTAACATTCATAACATATCAGGTCATGCATTGCATCACTTTGCATCTATCAAATTTCCAGTGTCTAGCAATTTTTTTCCTGTTCATTCCATTGCATTGCATAAACATGATAAAGAGGGGCATCTGTAAACACTCAAAATTTTGCATTCCCTTTACTAACTATGCAGGAGGGAAAAATCGTCTTTTATCTTCCAGGGACAACACTGGAAGTTCAATCCAAAGTCAAACCTCGGCAACACCGGGATGTCAAGTGAAGCCCCGGTGACCATATCGGGATGTCAAGCAAACCCAGACGACAACACTGGGATGTCAAGCTCAACCCCGATCACTACACTGAGATGTCAAGTCAAACCCCGGCAACACCGGGATGTTAAGAGAAGCCCCGGTGACCATATCGGGATGTTAAGCAGCCCCGATGACAACCCCGGGAGGACTTTGGAGACAACCTTGGGAAGCCGAATCAACTTTGGAGACAATCCTGAAGCATCATATCATCCCCAGAGACAACCCTGGGAAACCAAGTCAGCCTTGGAGACAACCCTAAGGACAAACATAATAGACTAGGATCAAAACCTCGAAGACAACCCCGGGAAAACAGTCGAAGACCATTCCAGTACAGAAGACAACCCCTGGAGGGGCAAAATGGTCATTTTACCAACTTCAAGCTGATTTGGTCCAAATATTTATACAATGAAGGTCAGAAAGAACCATAACATTGATCCCGAGTGAAAACAGCATAATACAGCTCAACAGATAAATTATAAAGAAATGAAGATCCGGTTATGAACCTATCTTCTTGGACTCAGAAAAGGCTTAGTCCTATGTCATTGTGATGCTTTCGACGAGGGATTTCTGGAAAGGTATAGCACACCTCAAACGGACGCTCCGATCAAAAGTTAGAAAGTTTTGAACCTGACATCACTTTGCTCGGAGTGCACGTACTTCGAGATAATAGGACCCACCATAAGGGCCATACCACGTGGAGTTGCAGGTAGACCCGCGGCTACCGCGAGTAGGCTCGCTTCCATCGGGTTTTTAAATACAAGTGCCTTTTGCCAAAAAAGAAAAAAAATAGAAAACGCTCTGAAACTCTATCCATTTCGGTTCCTAGCCCGACTTCTTGTACTCCAAACCTCGTTTTTATCATTCTAACACGTAGGCATACTCATATACTACAACATACCAAAAATTAACCAGTGGAAACGTCCATTTAAAGCCTACTACGTGGCAAAAAGCCCATGTAGCAATCTATTATAAGTATTTTTACGATCCGAACTCGTTTTCTACTTCATTACGTCTATTTGCACTTACACGTAAAGTTTCATATTCTGTGTTAGCCCAGAACTCAGTTCCGTAGCCGTTTTTGCTTATTTTTTAGTACATTTTAGTACATATATATGTTTTTTTGCGTTTGCACAGCCTGGATTGACGATCCGTGGCTTTTACTCACTTTTGTGTATATATATACATATATTTACTAACTTTCACGGCCTGGATCGCTGATTCGTGGCCGTTTTAAATTAATTATGTATATATTTGACTATATATATATACTAACTTTTCAATTCTGTCAAGCCCGGATGGCAAATCCGTGGCAGTTAATGCTTTTATATATATAACTATATATATATATATATATATATAAATTTTTCTTACTTCGTTTGGCCTGAATTGCTAATTCGTGGCCTTTATTGCTTTAATATATATATACTAATTGTATATATTAACATTTATATTTCAGTTTAGCCTGGATTGGAAATTCATAGCCTTTTTACTGCTTTTATATATATATATATATATTTTCAATTTTGTTCAGCCTGGATAAATTCGTGACTCATTTACAGCTTTTATATATATATATATATTTCAATTCTGTCAAGCATGTATTCCTCCGTGGCTTTTTACAGCTTTTATAAATATATATATATATATATATATATATATATATATATATATATATATATATATATATATATACATTCCAGTCCGGGCATAGGATTGGAAATCCGTCGCCCTTTATAACTTTTATATATATATTTCCATTCTGTCAAGCCTGGATTACTTCGTGGTGTTTTACAGCTTTTATAAATATATATATATATTTACATTTCTGTCCGGGCATAGGATTGGAAATCTGTCGCCCTTTACATCTTTCGTATATATATAATTATATATATATTCTTTATTTATTGTGATTACATATTTGCTTTAAATATTCATTTGATATGAATTGGCACTAATATCATTTTGTGCGAACTAGATTTCTTTAAATCTAGCCTTTTCTACCTTTTAAACGGTTTAAAATAGGTCCAACCGGAACTGAGAAGGTAGAATGGCTAAGATTTATGTAAATCTAGCTTTCTTTCTAGTTTTATTCATTTTAAAGCAACGTCGCGACCCTTAGATCGTTATCTAGTGGGAACGAGAAGCTTTGGCTATACGCATGCCAGGATTTGACTGATGAATCCTTGGTTTTTGTGACATTTAGATGTAAATATATATTTTCTGTAAATATCTGTGCTGTGTAGGTTTTCTTGGCTTCTCTCTAAGAGCCTAGGAATCGTGGGATTCATGATCAAACTGATCAGAATCTGATTATATTCCCACGATGGACAAACTCCACATTACAAATGTACCCTGCCAATTTTTCTGTAAAAATGTACATCCAAAAAACCTTAAAACGGGTATCCGGGTATAAAGTCTCAAACATAATGAAATATGGTTTGTCGTGCTAGAGTCACTCCGATAGCTGTCATGCCCATGAGAAAACCAGCACTTGTAAATATTCTATGGTCAAGGATGCTTCGCAGCCCGACAATCACCATTCAAATCGAGCCAAAAGGCTGAAAAGATAAAATGGAAGTATCAACATGCTTCTATTCCTATGAGAGTGTAGGGGTTTGAAAACCACCTTTCCAAACATCATTTTCATATCTTGTCTAAAAATGGACTTTTGCAAATTAAATCAAACCCTTCGTATATAGGTCCAACGAAGAAAAGCACTACTTTCAAAATCAATCAAACGTAGGCTCAATTACTTCCAACATTTACACACACATTGCAAATAAAAAGGGAAATATTGAAAAGATGCGGTACCGTGTTCCACGGGAGTTGGGGGGTGCCTAACACCTTCCCCCCACTTAACCAAGCCCCCGAACTTAGAACTTCGATTTCAAGATCAAGTTTCGACATTGTTCAGTAATTGGGCCTACTTTCAAACAAAACTCGGTTGAGTTGGTACAACCATTTCAAATCTACCAACTGGCGACTCTGTAAACCATTCAAATCGTCGACATGATACATGTTGGCTTTTTTCTAAAAAACTTCACCCTTCATAAAACAGATAAGGTAATAAGGGTAGAAAACAAAAAGACTTAGGAAGAGAGAAAGATTCGGTCCAACGCGACATGATTTTTTTCCGACGTCGACAAATGTTCTTTGAAGTCCTTCCCAAATCAGCCCCACAGAATCATTCCACAACTTGACTTCTGAAAACAAGCCAACTTCCTTTCCCGACCAATTCGCCCCGGCAGATTCATTTACACTGAAAGAGCTCGCCCCGGCGAATCCAACTTACCAATTCGCCCCGGCGCATTCAAATGAACTAAGGGAATCCGCCCTGGCGAATTCAACAGCCAGATATTACAAAATTGCCATTATGTCTCAATTTTTCCGTTTTAACTCTCTATAGCCATGTCCTACAAAAGAAACACAAAAATAAGTTAAATGATACTAAAAATACTTGAAGTTACAAAGAATTAAGCCTGAACGGTATCCGATTCGTAGGTATACACCCACTCATCAAGGTTAACGGAATGATATACGCTTATAAAATGTATAGTCGTAATTGATTATAACTTTTGAGTTTATTGAGGAAAATGTCAAACTAAGCAAACTAAGCGGTTTATTGAATGTATTCAAGATTGAAGAGAGTGTATTATTGAGTTTATTGAAGATTGTGGCAAACTAAACAAATGCTACTTAATTTATTTTACCAATGAAAAACTAAGTAAATGCTAATTAGTTTAGTTTATTCAGTTTATTTTAATTGTGGCAAACTAAGCAAATGCTACATAGTTTAGTTTATTCAATTTATTTTAATTGTGGCAAACTAAACAAATGCTAATTAGTTTATTTTATGCTAATTTAGTTAGCTATATTTTATTTTATTTTATTTTATTTTATGTGATTTTATTTTATTTTATTAGATTTGATTTTAAATTTTTAATTTGATTTGATTTTCTATTATATTATATTATAAAATTTTAATTTTTTAAATTATAATAAATTTAACCCTAGATAATTTATTAAATTAAATTTATTTTATTTTATTAAATTAAATTATTTTATTTTATTCTAATATTTTATATTGCTTATTATTTTATTATATTTTGTATTATATTATATTATCTATTTTTAAAATTTATTTTATTTTATTTACTTTAATAAATTAATTTTATTTTATTTTATTTTATTTTTTAATTTGTAATATATTATATTAAATATAATTAATTTTATTTATTAATTAGATATGATTTAAGTTATTTTATTTAGTTTTACTTTATTTTCTTTAATTTAATTTGTATTAAATTAAATTAAAATATTTATTTATTATAATTTATTTTCATTAATTTATGTTATTTCTATTAATTTAATTTATTTTATTTTATTTATTATTTATGTTATTTTATTAGATTTGATTTTAAATTTTTGAATTTATTTTAATTTGTATGTTATTATATTATAATTTTTTAAAATTTTGTTAAATCAAATTTAATTTAAATGAAATTTAATTTAATTTATTTTATCTTAATTATCTTAGGTTATTTAATTTTATTATTTTACATTATATTATATTATATTATTATGTAAATTTAGTTTATGATATTATATTATTTTATTTTATTTAGTAGTGTCAAAACTAAGTAAATGCTACTTAGTTCATTTTATTTTATTTTAGTAGTAAGAAACTAAGTAAATATTACTTGGTTTATTTTAATATTGAAAAACTAATTAAATAATATAAAAATACACTGCAGGACCCACAATTTTGTAATTGAATAATTCTGACAGAAATTTCATTGGAAAATCCGTCAAAAATAGCAAATATACCAAATCCATATACACAACATGAAACATAATCACTCAAAATCAATTAACATAATCAGTCATCACTCACTCAAAATCAAAGTGAATTAACATAATAGTAGTCATCACTCAGTATCATACAGTTTAAACATAAACAATCCCAAAATAAGTGGCAAGTTTAATAAGGCAATCCCAAAATCAGTGGCAAAATAAATTAATATTCTGATATTCAGTCCCAATTAAGTCATGAATTAGCATACACTTGATCAATAAAAATCAATGGCAGTACTCCAAAAACACAATAATAGTCCCAAATTAATTGATATATACCAAATATAAGGCATGTCAAAATTAGGCATGAATGTTGAAAAAGTAGGGCAGAAATTATTCCAACATTGCAGGAAAAAAAACAATCATAAACACTATTTCCACATAAAAATTGATAAAAATAAGTTTTACTTTATTAAATCAGGGCAGTTCATAAAATTTTGATTTACTAAATTAGCTAGGGCACTGATCGATTATTCACTAACTTCTAATTAGGGCAAAAAATTGAAGGGGAAGATGGTACCTAAGGATTGGATTAGGTGGGGTAGCTACACTACTTGAGCCACGACCAAACTTGTCAGAATAAGGAGGAGGAGAGGTTGTCTAAAGACTCCAAACAGCAAGGAGGATGAGGAGGAGGAAGAGGAGGGGGAGGAGGACGACGATATGTGTCTAGCCGGTTGAAGGGCCTGATGAGATGATTGAGAGGGTGAGAGCTCGAGAGGGTGAGAGAAGAAGAGTGTGAGAGAGATGGGAAATAAAATGATAGCGGCGTCGGCATTGCAGATATGATTTTAGGTTTTTTATTAATTTTGATGAAATTTTTCGTCGGGGATAAATCACTCAATATTATATTATTTTCGACTGAAGTTCCGTCAGAATTACCTAAGTTTCGTCGACTATATTGTTGGCGCTAGCGAAAAACTTAAGCCAGGAATGTAGCATATCTCCGACGGAATTTTGTCGATTATATAATAAGTCAGACAAAATTATGATCGACATAATATTCTGTCGAAGTTGTGTTAATTCCGAGGGAATAAATATCGTCGTAAATAATTTCGTTGGAATTAGAGACCTTTTTCTTGTAGTGAAATAAGGATTTTTTTTGTAGTACATAACGGTTTCTGATCATATAAAAGAGCAATCCCTGCGTAAAGGCGAGTTACACGACCAAAGAAAAATTAAATATGCAAAAAGTTATCTAAAAAAAAGAGGATTAGGATCTCTTCCGTTACATATATTCTCTAATTTGTCCTAATACACATTTAGCGACCCAAATATTATTCAGTGACACAATATTGTTTGCAACGAATTTTATTTTTCCTCTAATTCTTTGCACTGGATTTTTGTGTGTGACTAAATGTAGTATTTATGTCGCTAAATGTGGTTTAAGAGAAATTGGATGATAGGTATAATAGAATGATCCAATTCCATAAAAGGGAGATAACAAAAGAGAACTAACCTTTCTTTCTAAACTACACTTAAATTGTACCTATGTAGTACCTAGTTAAGTATGTCATAAATATTTAAAAAAAACTTGTACTTAAACTATATTTATTTAAGTCAAATTATATTTAACTGACCTATATAGCTCTAAGTTAAAAAAAAATATTTAAAAAAATATTTAGTATATAATTAGTCAAGTTAAATTGTACTTCAATAATAATTAAATTGTACCTATATAATATCGAGTAAAGTACAATTCAAAAATAATTAAGAAAAATACACTTAAAAATACTTAGTTAAATTTAGTTGTACTTAAATTATACATAACATGTGTGCTTTATAGAACATATATGCTCAACCGTTTAAACTAAGACAACATCAATATTAAATTTATTCAAACATAATATATAGATTACATATATCTGTGAGATGTTAGTTTTATCACTTGAAAATATGTGTACTAGATAGTGTTTTTTGTGAACTTAATTAATTCGTCTTCCTGTTTTTTTATTTAAAAATTTTACATAAATTGTTTACTTTTTCTTAAAGCTCCTAACTAGTTAACAATGTGCATCACTCAAAACTAATACTGAACTCGATACCGAGTCAAAAAATAATTTTCTGAAATATAGGTAGCTACAATGAGTTTGAACCATAAATAGAGGAAATCATATTCCCACCACCTCATTATAGATGGGAATGGGATTGATATGGATACTAATTTTAAAATGGGGCAACCTGGCAAATATGGAGTAAAATTTTAAACGACAAGAAACCAAAAAATATTGAAAGCGAGTGCATGGGTGGGGGGTTATTCTATCGATATGAACATCAATCTGGATTTGGATTTGGTGGACAGATTTAGAATGCAGGGCATATATTAGGTTAGTAGAATGAGAACGTTCAAAACAAAGAAAAGAAAGAGCATGTCAAAATTTTAGAGAATAAAACATTTTACTTAGTATGCGGTTGTGGAGCACCATTAGTAATTTTTTTAACCACTTATAAGAAGCGTGTTTTTTGATATTTTTTAGATCACCAAATATTATGAAAAATTGTATGCTTTCGTATCTATGTTGGAGCTTTCGTTGACTCTCCAAAATTAGCATCACTTTCGCTTCACAAATTATAACAATTAGCACAATAGCAAGTATGGATCGATCCCCACAAAGAGTAAGTTTATCTTGAATTTATTCTACTATTTTGAACAGAAAATAAAGATGGGGGGTTTTTGAAATTATTTTAAACTAAGAAAACATAATTAAATTGATGAGTTTAACCAAATATGTGACAACTTCATTTCTGCAGTTCAGTTTCACCAAGTACAGCAATCAGTTAATTAAGTTGTTATTATTTACCCTTCAATGAAACTATTAGCCCTAGATAACAATAAGCTCTGTTATCCAAAATTCTCCATAGATAGCCACTGCATGAAACAAGCTCTCCACCATATTCTAACTGTAATACAACCTAGAATAAGCTCTCTAGATTTAATATGACAGCAGCATTAAGAAATAGAGAATTAGACAAATCCAAGAAACAAACATATAAGCTCGATTTGTTTAACTTATTTTTTGATAATCTTAGAAATATACAAAATCTTGTCCACAATTAGTATTACCAAGTTGCTACCTATGATGAAGACAAATATCAATTACACGTAATTCCAATCTTAATCTAGCAGATGATAATGATTAAATTAACTCAATTGGCCATATCAAATCAATTGGATCAATTAGCATGCAATCAATGAAAACAGATTATCAGAAAAAAAAAATCATGCAAGAATGAATAAATAATAATACTCAATTAATCAATTACTTGTAACAAGGTTCCACCTCCCTTTAGAACTGAATAAAGTAAACTAGCCCGACATGCTTCATTGTATACACTCCAATGAGGTATGATAGTTGGTAGTAGATGATTGAATGAACAAAACCCTGACTATCATCCTCTATTTATAGTGATATACAAGTCACTAAATCATATGAGAACTATAAATTTAAATCCTAAGAGGAATTACAAAACATAACTAGTTTCCATAAAAAAATAGAATCCAATTTGGAAATAAATCTCAATCTAAAGAAATCCCAAGTTAAGTAGAAATATCAATCCCATTCTATGTAAAAGTCTGTAAAAATCAATCTTTAGAAACTTTCCAAAAATCCAAGATTTTCCAGATTTCCTGACGAATCCGTTGAGGCGTATTCCTTAAACTACACAAGTCCGCCGAGGCAGTTTCACAATTTCTGAGCTCTAGAGTGATATCTGTCGGGGCGGATTCCTTACACTTGCTGAGTCTGCTGGGGCGGTTTCATCTAGAGAAGAGTTGGCCAGGGCAGACACTGAATTCGCTGGGAGTGGATATTTCAATAGACGAATCCGTCGGGGCAGATTCCTTGGGCCAAACCAATCCGCCAGGGAGGATTGGGCAGTTTTCTAATCTTTTGTCCTTTTCATGTAATCAGCTCCAATTCATCCCGTATCACCACTTAAGCTCGTTTTCAACCTGAAATAAAGAAAACACCTTATTAAGCACATGTACACAACTAATCATGTAATAAACTAAACGTAAAGGAATCAAAATCAATGAGTTTTATGTACTTATCAAATTCCCCCACACTTAGCCTTTTACACGTCCTAGTGTAAACCAAAAGTTTGATTTCTAGATAAATTATATCCAACCATCATGTCAAAAGATTTTAAGATATAAATCATGATTATCAACACTAAACTCACAAAAATCTAATCAATGCCTCACCAATTAACTTACAAATCACAGACTTACCATTTCACCAATGAATTTCATTAAATCAAACAGGATCCACATAAGCAACTTTCCTACAATCTTCATACTTACTCAACTTAGTTACAATAGAACAAAAACCGTGCACACTGATTCACAACCCAAACAAGTTTTCCTTGCTTTTTAATTTTTTCATAGAACCTTCTCTTTAGCACAGATGAATGTATTTTCATGCTTTTCTCATATTTCTTCCTTTCTTGACATGTGCAATATCTCCTTTTCTTAGGCTTTTCAGTGTTACCCATTTAGTGAACTTTCCACCAACGACTCCCAAACCAGATGGTCTTAGGGCGCTGGGTGTAGAGACACCCCTAGGGCTTACTTATTCAAGTAACAAAGGCCACAAAAGTCGACTAGTCAAGCTTTATTTATCCATCACACTTTTCAACATGAATACATTTGCTTCCCGAGGCTTGGATACCCAGTTAATTTGTATAATGAACATTGAAACCAATTTTATTTGATACTTCACTTCTTTTTTTCTTCCTTTTTTTTCATTCATCATTTTTTATTATTTTTCCCACCTCAAGGTTCTACAATAAACACAAGCAGGTTAAACAGTTCAAAGTCATGAAATCAGTGCACATAGATAACTTCAAAGATAACTTAGACAAATAAGCATGCTTCTCATATTCAAGTACTCATGTATCACAAATTCAATTCAAATCAATTACTATGGTTCATGGTTACTTTTCGTCATTCATTAACCAATTAAGCATCAAACAGAATCTGAAATTAAGCATTGATTTTTAATCTTTGACCTTAACCTTTTAAACACTTAGCCAAATAGAATCATGAAACCTAAAAATTTCAAAAAAATTTAAAAGCATTATTTTTTTAACTTCTCATCAAAACTGGATCAATTTCCCTAAATAAAACCTAAATCTCTCCCCCACACTCAAACCTTACATTGTCCCCAATGTAAGAAAATCATCCAAAGAAGAAAGAAACTACATGCAACTTAAAAAAAACTAAAATTAAAGGGATAAGAAAATCAAATCTGTGTTCTTGGGTTGCCTCCCAAGCAGTTGCCCTTGTTTAATGTCGTTGGCTTGACATCTTGTCTTTTCTCTCAGTCTGCACAAACCGAATCTTCCAGATCCACCATCTCAACATTCTCCACCTGATGTCCCTCATAAAAAGGTTTCAACCTATGTCCATTCACCTTAACAATCTTTCATGTGCTTGGACTTTGAATTTCAACTACACCACGAGAAAAATCATTAGTGATAACAAATGGTCCAACCCATCGAGATCTTAATTTACTTGGAAATAACTTAAGCCAGGAATGATATAGCAAAACTTTCTATCCCAAAACAAATATTTTTCGCACGATTTGCTTTTCATGAAAGGCTTTAGTCTTTTCCTTTTAAATCTTCTAACTTTCATAGGCTTCATTCCTCAATTCTTCTAACTCTTGAAACTGTAACTTCCTTTTTCCTCCAGCTGCCACCAAACTCATATTGTACTGCTTAATTTCCCAAAAAGCCCTATGCTCTAACTCAACAGGTAAGTGACGTGGTTTTCCTAACACAATCCTGTACGGTAACATCCCAATAAGAGTTTTGTACGCAGTTCTATAAGCCCAAAGTGAATCATCCAATCTTAGACTCCAATCCTTTCTGCTCGGGTTGACTACCTTCTCCAAAATGGATTTAATCTCCCGGTTGGATACCTTAACTTGGCCATTACTCTACGGATGGTATGATGTAGAAACCTTGTGCAAAACATTGTACTTCTTGAACAAAGCCACTAACACCCTATTGCAAAAGTGGGTTTCACGATCACTAATGATGGCCTGTGGTGCTCTAAACCTTACAAATATGTTAGTCCTGACAAAATCTGCAACAACTTTAGAATCATCAGTTCTAGTGGCTTTAGCTTCCACCCATTTTGAGGCATAATCAACAGCCAAAAGAATATAAACATTACCAAAAGATGAAGGAAAAGGTCTCATAAAATCTATACCCTAAACATCAAAAATTTCAACAACCAGAATCGGAGTTTGTGGCATTTGATTGCTATGCGAGATATTCCCTATCCTTTGACAATTAACACATGTTTTGCAAAACAGATACGAGTCTTTAAAAAGAGAAGGCCAATAAAAACCACTTTCAAAAAATTTGTTAGTAGTTCTTTTTGGACCAAAATGTCCTCCACAAGCATGAGAATGGCAAAAAGCTAGAATAGACTGAAATTCATTATTTGGCACACATTTTTTAACTATCTGGTCAGCACAAAATTTTTATAGGTATGGATCATCCGAAACATAGTGCTTATCATCACTCTTTAGCTTTTCCTTCTGAGATTTGGAAAAATCACTAGGGAAGTATGCACTTATGAAATAATTCACAAGATTTGCATACTAGGGAAGTTCAGTATAAAAGGAAAGTAAATGTTCATCGGGGAAAGAATCATGCAATGGTAAATTCTCCTCATCTCTCAA
The DNA here is from genome assembly GCA_020205555.1 of Panax stipuleanatus. Classification (NCBI taxonomy): domain Eukaryota; kingdom Viridiplantae; phylum Streptophyta; class Magnoliopsida; order Apiales; family Araliaceae; genus Panax; species Panax stipuleanatus. The sequence continues at coordinate 61,365,828 of CM035118.1, forward strand.
TAATCTACTCAAGTGATCCTCCACCAAGTTGTCTGCACCTTTCTTATCCTTGATCTCCAAGTTAAATTCTTGTAAAAGCAGAATCCATCTGATAATCCTAGTTTTAGAGTTCTTCTTGGTTAGCAAATACGTGAGAGCAGCATGGTCAGAATAAACTATAATTTTAGTACCAAGAAAATATGATCGAAATTTATCTATAGCAAAAACCATAGATAAAAGTTTTTTTTTCAGTTGTGTAATAGTTTATCTGCACCTCATTCAAAGTTTGAGAAGTATAGTGAATGACATGAACAACTTTGTCAATTTTCTGGCCTAAAACGACTCCCACTACATAGTTGCTTGTGTCATACATGATCTCAAATAGAAACATTCAATTTGGTGGTTTAATCACAGGGGTAGAAGTCAACAACTTCTTTAAAGTATCAAAAGCCTCCTTGCACTCATCATCAAACTGGAAATCCACATCCTTTTGTAGCAATATACACAAGGGCGATACAATCTTTGAGAAATCCTTGATAAACCTTCGATAGAAACCTCCATTGCCAAGGAGTGAATCTCCCGCACGCTGATGGGGTAAGGCAAAGCAAAAATAATATCTATCTTAGCTTTATCAACTTCAAGAACTTTAGATTACACATCATGACCAAGTACTATTCCTTGTTCTACAATAAAATGATATTTTTTCCAATTTAGAACAAGATTAGTTTCCAAGCATCTATCTAAAATACAAGTTAAGTTATCTAAGCATGCATCCAAAGAATCACCATGTATTGTGAAATCATACATAAAGACCTCAATGCAGTTTTCTAGAAGATCGAAAAAAATGCTTACCATGCATCTCTGAAAAGTACCTAGGGCATTACAAAGTCCGAATGATATTCGACGATATGCAAATGTACCAAAAAGACATGTGAATGTGGTTTTTTCTTGATCTTTGGGTACAATTACAATCTGGTTATATCTTGAAAAATCATTTAGAAAACAATAATAAGTATGCCCATCTAATCTTTCTAGAATTTGATCAATGAAAGGAAGAGGAAAGTGATCTTTTCTAGTTACAACATTTAATTTCCTATAATCAATACACATAATTCATCCTATTTACATCCGTGTGGGCACCAACTCATTATCATCATTCTTGACAACTCACCCATTGACTGTCTGGAATGGGGTAGATTATACCGACATCAAGCAATTTGAGCACCTCCTTTTTCACTACTTCCATCATGGGTGGATTCAAACTCCTTTGTGCGTCCCTCGTGGATTGATCTCCATCCTCCAACAAGATCCGATGCATGCACATTGCTGGACGAATTTCCTTGATATCTGTTATTGTCCACCCAAAAAATGTAACGTGGTCCCTTAGGATTCTCAACAATTTTTCCTCCTACACTTTGATTAGATTACTAGCAATAATCATAAGTAGTGTTTCATTAGTCCCTAAATATGCATATTTCAAGTGAGCATGTAATATTTTCAATTCCAAGATTGGGGCTTTCACCACAGATAGTAGCAATTTTTGATGTGAAACAGGAAATTGAATAGATTAAACAACATAATTATCGAAGATTTTAGGTATGGAATGCAGTGCAACTATCGTCTCTTTTAATTCCTGATCATATTCGATTTCTCCATTTTTATCTATCTCCAAACTGTTACTAATAAACACCTCCAAACTTTCTTTGTGCATGTGCTCAAAAGTTTCTTGTACTAAAGTGTCAATGATGTTAATGGCAAAAACAAGATTAACATCAATAGGATACCTCATGGCTTCATATATGTTGAATTGTATCTTTTCACCATCAAATTCCATAGTCAAGGTTCCATTGTGGACGTCAATCATTGTCCTTATTGTTTTCAAGAATGGTCTCCCTAGCAAGATATGTGAAGGATTAGGAAATCTATCATCTTCCATGTCCACAGTGTAAAAATCTACCTCATGGCTTCATATATGTTGTGCTTGATATTTTCCCATGGCATTAGCTTGTTAAGCGATTTCCTCATCTTGTAATGTGGGACAAGCATCCGTACTAGTGATTTGCTTGCAGACAGATCCCGCAAGCCCTTGCAACAGGTATATTTCCTATGGTCAATTGTCTAACAACAACAGTTAAGTTAGAAATCTATTGTTCTAAGTTGCTTGTGCTTACATCACTTACCCTTTGTGGTGCATGATCATTCTTTGTCTCGTACTGCTGTGCATTGGCTGCCATGTTTGCAATCAGGTTTCTGGCAGCTTCGAGAGTTTTGTCAACTAGTGCCCCTCCACTCGCAGCATCAATCATATTTCTATCCATCGGTATCAGCGCTTCGTAGAAGTACTGAATCAAGTGTTTCTCGTCGATTTGGTGGGGAGGGTAGCTGGAGCATAGTTTCTTGAATCTCTCCCAAAACCCATATAATGTTTCTACACTAAACTGTCAGATCCCGCATATCTCCTTCCTTATGTTAGCCACTCTTGAAGCAGGAAAATACTTCTCTAAGAACAACCCTTTCATATCGCTCCATGAATTTATTGATCTGGATGGGAGATACTATAGCCAATCATTTGCTAAATCTATTAGGGAGAATGGAAAGGCTCTAAGCTTTATTTGCTCCTCTGTAATCTGGTGTGGTTTCATGGTAGACCACACCACATGGAACTCCTTTAAGTGCTTGTATGGGTCTATACTTGTAAGACTACGGAAAATACGTAGGAAAAAGATGAATTAGTCCGGATTTAAGTTTGAATGCAGCATTTAAAGCAGGGTACTCAATGCACAAAGGTTGTTGAGTGAGATTAGGAGTGGTTAATTCTTTCAACGTCCGGTTGTTATTTGGCACCGCCATCTCTTCTTCTTTGTCTGATTCAGTGGATGATTTATTTGACAAAAATTTTAAAGCTATATTGAGGCCTGGTGATGAACCAGAAGCCTCGTCGGTATCTGCAGTAGAACGTTGAGCTTTACGATTTTGTTTCCTTAGCCTCTTTGTAGTTTTCTCAATTTCTAGGTCAAAATCTAATGTAGCAACCTAAGAATATTGCGTCATAAAACAAAAACAAAACAAATAATAGAATAAAAACAAAATGCACAATTACTCGCCGACAACGGCGCTAAAATTTGGGAGCTGTCGTTGACACTCCTAAATTAACCTCACTTTCACTTCACAAATTATAACAATTAGCACAATAGTAAGTAAGGATCGATCCCACAGAGAGTAAGTTTATCTTGAATTTATGCTACTATTTTGAACAAAAAATAAAGATGGGAGTTTTTGAAAATATTTTAAACTAAGAAAACATAATTAAATTGATGAGTTTAACCAAATATGTGACAACTTCAGTTCTGCAGTTCAGTTTCACCAAGTACAACAATCAATTAATTAAGTTGTTATTATTTACGCTTCAATGAAACTATTAGACCTAGATAACAATAAACTCTACTATTCGAAATTCTCCATAGATAGTCACTGTATGAAACAAGCTCTCCACCAGATTGTAACTGCAATACAACCTAGAATAAACTCTCTAGATTTAATATGACATCAGCATTAAGAAATAGAGAATTAGACTAATTCAAGGAACAAACATATAAGCTCAATTTGTTTAACTTATTTTCTCATAATCTTAGCAATATACAAAAGCTTGTCCACAATTAGTATTACTAAGTTGCTACTTATGATGAAGACAGATATAAATTACATGTAACACCAATCTTAATCTAGCAAATGATAATGATTAAATCAACTTAATTGGTCATATCAAATCAATTAGATCAATTAGCATGCAATCAATGAAAACAGATTATCAGAAGAAATTTCATGCAAGAATGAATAAATAATAATACTCAATTAATTAATTACTTGTAACAAGGTTCCACCTCCATTTAGAACTGAATAAAGTAAACTAGCCTGACATGCTTCCTTGTCTACACTCCAATGAGTTATGATAGTTGGTAGTAGATGATTGAATGAACGAAACCCTGACTATCATCTTCTATTTATAGTGTTAGACAAGTCCCTAAATCCTATGAGAACTAGAAATCCAAATCCTAAGAGGAATTACAAAACATAACTAGTTCCATAAAGAATAGAATCCACTTCAGAAATAAATATCAGTCTAATGAAATCCTAAGTTAAGTATAAATATCAATCTCATTTCATGTAGAAGTCGGCCAAAATCTGCCCATAGAAACTTTTCAAAAATCCAAGATTTTCCAGATTTCCCGACGAATCCGTCGGGGCGGATTCCTTAAACTTCACAAGTCCGCCGGGGCGGTTTAACAATTTCTGAGCTCCAGAGTGATATTCGCCAAGGCGGATTCCTTACACCTGCTGAGTCCGCCGGGACGGATTCGTCCAGAGAAGAGTTGGCCGGGGCGGACACTGAATTCGTTGGGGGCAGTTTTCCAATCTTTCGTCCTTTTCATGTAATCAGCTCCAATTCGTCCCGTATCATCACTTAAGCTCGTTTTCAACTTGGAATCAAGAAAACACCTTTTTAAGCACATGTACACAACGAATCATACAATAAACTAAATGTAAAGAAATTAAAATCGATGAGTTTTATGTACTTATCAATATGTTATTTGCATTTGTACAGTTGAATTTATTTGTAAAAAGTAAATAAAAAAGAGGATAATTTTAACCCTATATGGTATAATTAATTAGTACGGAGTATAATTTTAACATTAAAGTTGTGTGTCAATCTACAGAAATTCGAGAAAGAAGTTATTCATCCCATAATAGCCTTCTCTACAGTTGAAAAAAATTATACGCATTTGACTAGTTTAGTAACTTGAACCTTTTGTGAAATATAAATACAAAGAAGAAATGTTGACAACTATGCACCATCAAAACTTAAGCAGAAAATGGAGTAGTCTTTAAATAAATTAAGTTGAAGCACTATTAATTACTCGGACTTGAGACCATTAATTACCTCAAAACAAATCATAGAAGTCATTCCAAGGTTTTCCAAGAACACAAAACCATGTTAATCTCTGGACAAATTGAAGGCATTATACCATCATGTTATTGAAAACTCCATCCCTCCCAAAAAAAAGTCTCATTTGGTTTAAATTAAAAATTTTAAAAATGTATTATCCAACAATGGAAAACTTTTAACTTAAACAAAAAGCATCAACTTGTAATACTGTACCTTCTCTGCATGCAACAGGGTGAAAATAATTATCCAAGTACAGATTAACTGAAAAACAAAGCTAGAAATTAAGTAAAGCTTGTAACAACTGAGATTAGACCAACATATCTCATAAACTTGTATCTGAGGAGCTAATATATTAACCAAAAGTACTATCAAGTCAGTTTGTATAACAATCTAGTCTCAAACATTAATTATATAACACCAAACACAGTGCGGTGGCTCGAGCGCTGATTCTTGAATGTGAAGTGAAACTCCTTTTTTTTCCCTGTCATAATCCAATACCTTAACACCAACCCCATATTTGGCCTTCATATTCTTGAATGTCTAGATGACAATAACATGAACTTCACATTAATGCACAAAGATGATCAAAAGAAGAACACATATGAAGGCAGCGTAATTTTGGGGTCTCAACAAGATTCCAAATATCTATGATTTCAACTTGTTGATGATCAGGGGAAGATACAAACTCAATCACAATTACTAACACAATTCTTGAATGTCAATTCATATTCATAACCCAAAACTTAGACACAATTTACCTTAATGACATTCTTGAGCATCAAATACACAGATGGCTGCGGTGAGTTTCTTGATTAAGGCAATGTTACGATTATACTAGTCATTGACAGAAAAATTGAAAGAAAATAACAAAGAACAACAAAAGAAATTTTCATAGATTTTTTCATACGCAAGAATACATCATAAGAACTGATATATACTCAGTCAGTACTAGCAACTTGAGCACAAAACAAACTACTCCACTAAAAATGAAACACGTGGCTATTACTAAAAATAATGCATAACAACTTTTCTTCAACTGAAACGCTGTGTTTGATGCCAGCCCAAATCCAACGCTCTATCAACTCTGTAATGGTCATTTCCTCTTATTTATTACTATCCATTCCTGACAATTCCCCATTGCTTAAAGCGATCCTTGTCACCAAGGATCAAAATCTGGATACTGTTCCTTCAACTTACTCCATTCTTCCCATGTCGCATCTTCAGGAATACTATGAGACCACTGAACTAAGAGCATGGTTGCTGGCCTTAGTCCTTTCTTCACCAAACGCCTGTCCAAGACAGTCACAGGAATAGGCCTTAGCTTTCCTGTAGTGTTAGTTTGTGGCAACTCAGTTTGAATCACCTTAGTTTCTCCAATTTTCTTCTTTAGCTGCAACACATGGAAAATATTATGTATTTTGGCATTTTGGGGAAGATGTAATTTGTATGCTACTTTTCCAATCCTTTGGATCACACTGTACGGGCCATAGTACTTTGCAGATAGTTTAAAAAATTTTCTCTGTGCAACTGTCATTTGTCGATAGGGTTGTAACTTCAAATAAACTTCATCCCCTTCCTTAAACTCCCTTTCAGTCCTTTTCTTATCTGCATAAAGCCTCATTCTTTCTTAAGATTTCTGCAAATTTTCCTTTAATAGTTGTTGGACTCTTTCCCTTTCCTTCACAAATTCTGCTATCAGGGGGTTGCTGCTTGTACCCCCTTGATGCTAATTGATGACTGGTGGGTTAATTCCATAAACAGCTTTATAAGGAGTTATTCCATCTGCTGAGTGAAAAGAAGTGTTATACCACCATTCGGCTATATGCAACCATTTACTCCACTGAGCTGGCTTGTGACTGGTCATACACCTTAAGTACATTTCAATACATTGATTAACCCTTTCAGTTTGGCCATCCGTTTGAGGGTGGTAAGCTATACTCAGCTTTACTTGAGTTCCCATAGACTTGAATAGCTCTCTCCAAAAGTTACTCACAAATATTTTGTCCTTATCAGAAATGATGGTTTTTGGAGGGCCATGTAACTTGACCACTGAATCCAACACCATTTGTGCTACTTATGTTGCTGTAAATGGATGTGTTAGAGCCATCAAATGATATCCTTTAGTGAGTTTTTTGACCACTACTAGGATCACATCCTTACCATCTGATTTAGGTAAGCCTTCCACGAAGTCCATAGTTATGACTTTCCATGCTTGACTAGGAATAGGGATAGGCTGTAACAGCCCAGGGATTGGAACATGTTCCCCTTTACTTCTCTAGGCACACCTCACACTTGGCAATTAATTCAGTCAAATCTTTTCTTAATGTAGGCCAATAGAACAATAGTTCAGCCCTCTGGATTGAGGTTGTTATACCTGAATGTCCCTCTTCAGGGCTGCTATGTACTTGGTCCATGATTTTCTCCCTCAGATTCCCAGTGCTGCCCAAGTAAATTTTGCCATCCTTCCTGAGAATTCCCTCCTATAGCTTGTAACTAGGACTGCTAGTTGGATCTATCAAGATTTGGGCCATTAATTCTTGTGCATCCTGGTCATCCTCTAGACAATCAGCAGCCTCAGTACTCCAACAAGGGGTAACTGATTGTATGACTGCACAACTGCCTTCCAACTCTCTTTTTTCTGGATAATGCATCTGCTACAAGATTTTCCGTACCCTTTTTGTATTAAATAACATAATCAAAGCCTAGCACCTTTGATCACCATTTCTGCTGTACCAAAGTTGTTAGCTTCTGTTCCATAAAGTATTTCAATGCTTCATGATCAATTTTTATGATAAATTGTTGTCCCAATAAGTATGTCCTCCACTTTTGAACTGCCATGATAATTGCTAGTAGTTCCTTCTCATAAGTTGACAAGCCCAGGTGCCTTTGGGACATAGCTTTACTTAAAAAGGCCAATGGTCTACCATCTCGAATTAGAACTGCCCCCACCCGTGTGACAAGCATCTGTTTCAACCACAAATGCCTTAGAGAAATTAGGCAATGCTAGCACTGGAGTATGAGATAAAACTGTCTTAAGCTTCTGAAATGCTTTTTCAGCCTCCTCACCCCAATTAAATGCTCCCTTCTTTAGTAGATTAGTCAATGGCTTACTGATAATTCCATAGTGTTCAAAAAATCGTCTGTAGTAGCCTGTAAGGCCTAGGAATCCCCTTAATGACTTTAAGGATTTAGGCCTGGGCCATTGCATCATTGCCTCCACCTTACTCTTATCAGCAACCACCCCTTGCTCACTAATGACATGTCCCAAATACTCCATGTGTGGTTATGCAAAAGTGCATTCGGACTTCTTCACATAGAATTCATTATGTCTTAATACTTCAAACACTTGTTTCAAGTTCTTTTCATGACTTTCCAAGGAGGGGCTTTATACTAAAATATCATCAAAGAAAACCAATACAAATTTCCTTAGGTATGGAGCAAATACCTCGTTCATTACACACTGAAAGGTGGCTGGTGCATTGGTCAAACCGAATGGCATAACCAGAAATTCATAGTGCCCTTGATGAGTCTTGAATATTGTTTTTTGTGTTTCCTCTGCCTTTACCCTAATCTGATGATAACCACTCCTTAGATCCAATTTTGTATAGTTATACTATTCAGAGCTCTGTAATCAACACAAAACCTCCATGTGTTGTCTTTATTTTTAACCAACACTGGTGAAGCAAAGGGAGAAGTGCTATGCTTGATAATTCCACTGTCAAGCATCTCCTTAACCATTCTTTCAATTTCAGTCTTCTGAATATATGGATTCCTATAAGGGTTTGAATTCACAGGTTTGCAGCCAGGTATAATGGGAATGTGGTGATCTTGTAATCTTAAAGAAGGTAACCCTTGTGGTTCTTGGAAAAGGTCATTATAGGTTGTTACCAATTGTTCTATTACCTTTGGAATCTTGTCTTGAAATTCTGCAGTTCCTTCAATTGTTGTTAACTGAACCAAAAAAATAAGTTTCTTCCTTGGGATTCCAATTGAACTTCTCTATTAGTTGCACTGAATAGAATTATTTTGGGTCTCCTTGATCTCCTAGAACCACCTTCTTACCCTCCCAATGTATTATTACTTCCCTTTTTCAAAATCCAGACTGATGGGACTAACAGTTTGCATCCATTGGATCCCTAGCACTACATCATAACCTCCTAATAGAATAACATACATAGGGGCCTGAAACTCCCCTTGGGATAAATTCCATATAAATTGAGAAATCCTCTTGTCACACTTGATAGATTCTCCATTGGTAACTGTAACTTTAATGGGACTGCAAGGCTCAGTAGGTAGTTGGAGTCTCTTGACCAGAGTTTGTGAGACAAAGTTATGAGAAGATCCACTGTCCAACAGCATGTTAATGGCCTTATTTTTAACCTGTCCTTGCAATTTGATAGTTTGAACCCCATGAGTTCTTGTGATGGCATGAAGTGAAACCCCACAATCATCATCAATCTGTAGCAATTCCCCTTCCTCTCCTTCTACAACAAAAGCTATTTCATGTTCCTGTTCTTCTGTAATTAATTTTTCTTATTCCTCAGTTATCATGATGTAAATGTGTTTTTGTTTACATTTGTGTCCTTGTGTATACACTTCATCACAATGGTAACATTGCCCTTTGTTCCTCCTATCTGCCATTTCTGACGTAGTCAGTCTTTTAACTGGAAAAGACCTTTGCCCTGTACCTATTTTAGCTGGCTGTACTGGTTCTTCCCTTGTAGTAAAGTTTGGTTTGTTCCTTTGCATTTGGTTTCCCCCCATGGTTTTTGATGTACCCTGTGCCCTTCTGTCCAGAGATTCTAAGTAAACTTCTTGACTCCTGGCTTGATTAATGGCCTCTCTCAAGGTTTGGGGCTTCACAAGGTATAAGGCATTAGTAATCTCTTCCCTTAAGCCACCAAGAAAGGTTTCAATAAAGTACTCTTCAGTGCACCCCTTATTCTAGGACAACATATATGTTTTCAATTTCTCAAACCTCTTAATGCAGTCATCCACCTTCTTTCTGTGCATTAATTTATTAAATTGTCCTACCAGATTTTTATGTCCCCCTTTTGCGAATCTATGACAAACATGATATGCAAGGTCATCCCATGATAACCTAGGTTTTTCATCTTGTAGGGACTGGTACCATATATCAGCTTCTCCTTCTAGGTATAGAGCAGCATACAACACCCTGGATCTGGAATCCATCATAGAATTAAGTTGAATAAATTTATCACACTTCTTCAACCAACCTCTGGGGTCTTTTCCATCGAAGTGTGGAAAGTCCATCCTTGGTATGGATAATGGCAGGAAGGGGTTTGTAGTTTGTCTGGGGTTGGTTCCCTCTGTAGCATGATGCCCTGGGTATGAGCCATAGAAGGGGGAGGGGTGGTTATAACCAGGATAAGTTGGTATTGAGTTAGGATTTTGTGTTGAGTTGGAGAAATTATATGAAGGATGTATTGAGGAACTGTAAGGCATACTAGAGAATAGTGAATTTGGAGAGTATGAGAAAGTATTTGCAGGAATCACTAGGTTTGTTTTAACACTGGTGGTGAAAATGGGCACCGAATTTTCCATAGTTCCCAAAACATCTGAGTAGGGGTACCAACCCAGTAGAGGCATAGTAGGAGATGGAATTCTGATTGTGTTTGGAAATGTTGGAGTAACGCCCAGAGTCCTATTAATTGGTTCAAGTACTGTTACTATAGATGGGAGTTGTGTGTATTGTATAGGAGATGATCTTGTTGGATACTAGTTCCAGGTCTGGGACACTGTCCTAATAATAGTGTAGAGGTGCTGGTAGCCAGAGGGAGGCTTGTATTTGTTCCAAATTGAAGGGTTGGTAAGGGGATTGTTGCTGAGGACGATGGTAGCGGTGGTTCAAGAGGCAGGGAAATTGTTGTAGAGTTGGAAGTAAGTGTATTTACCTCAGATACTGCAGATGCAAATTTCTCCTTCTTCGATCTATGAAAGGCCTCCAAGGCTTGAGTAATTTTCTGAGCTATTTCTTCACTGGGCGATTGCAGCTTCTGATGGATCTGAGCGATTTGCTCTCCCATGGCTCCAATCTGTGTTTCCGTCTGATCGAGGTTCTTAGCCATAACTCATGTATCTGATCCATTGACGTAGCGGAAGAAACAGAAAACTGCTATCAATTGTTGAACCGCGCACGATTGCCTAACGATAACCTTCTACAACCTATTGATTCTATGAATACCAGGAAATAGGCAGCAAAATTCTAATTCAGAGAATTTTGGAAAAATACATAAATTTTATTATTCATCAAAAACTGCGGCTCCCCATCATAACAAGGTGTTTAAATAGCAAAACCCTAAAAACAGAATCCAAAACGGAAAAGAAAAACTAATAAAGACAATTACAAAAATAACCATAAAACAGAAAAATGTCTTTTTGAAGGCCTAAACGATGGAATTTGACCAAAAAATCCTGTACGTCACGAGCGAAACGCTGGTGAGTTTTGACCGTTGACCCGTTTCCCATGAAATTAGGCTCCGGAAACGCCCAAATCCGACACTCCAAACTTGGCCGAAATTATCGAATTGCCATTGAATCAGATTTTTGCCATTAAATCAAATCTTTCCATAAACTGGCACGCTTGCTCTTCAACCGCATCATTCTCCCCAGGGTGGACAGAATTCGCCCTCGAATTGTCATCATCGGAGGAATCGCCCGTGTAAGGAATCAAATGCTTGACATTAAAAACATTCGCTGTACGAATATGACTCGGCAGTTTCAAGCGGTATGCATTAGGATTGATCTTCTCAACAATTTCCACTGGCCCAACCTTCTTGGCAGACAACTTATTATAGTCACCTACAGAAAATCTATCTTTAGTAAGAACAGCCCACACATAATCTCCTACTTCGAACTCAACATGACGCCGTTTCTTATCAGCAGCTTGTTTATACTTGCCCGCGGCCTGCAGCAGATTGTCACGGACAGCCTTGTGAACCTCCTGCAATCCTGTCACAAAGGTTTCTGCCGTCCCATGAACTCGTGTCTTTGCTGGTAATGGCAGCAAATCAAGCGGTCCTCTAGGAGTAACAGAATACACTACTGCAAAAGGGCTAAATCCAGTACTCCTGTTAACTGCATGATTATGAGCAAACTCTGCCTGACATAACTTCAGATCCCAACTCTTCACATGTTCTCCAACCAAACACCGCAACAAATTGCCTAGCGACCGATTCACCACTTCCGTTTGCCCATCTGTCTGTGGATGGTAGGCACTACTAAAATTCAACTGTGTGTTCACCATCTTCCACAAGCTACGCCAAAAATGGCTAAGAAACCTAGTATCACGGTCAGACACAATAGACACTGGCAAACCATGCAACCTATAAATCTCTCTAAAGTACAATTGAGCAACACGAACAGCATCTGTGGTCTTTTTACATGGAATGAAGTGCACCATCTTAGAAAAACGATCAACTACCACATAAATAGAATCATTACCTCGCTGTGTACGCGATAATCCCAGCACAAAATCCATACTGATGTCCACCCATGGCTGTGATGGAACTGGTAGAGGCATATACAAGCCTGCATTGGTTGCTGTTCCCTTAGATACTTGACAAACCCGACACCGTTGCACCAATTTCTCAACCTCCTTCCGAATAGTAGGCCAGAAGTAAGTAGACTGCACCAACTGCAAAGTCCTGTCTCTTCCTACATGCCCCTCGCCATGCAGCTCTTGAAGGATCTTCAACCGCAAACTACAGTCTGGAACACATAGTTGGTTATCCTTAAACAAAAATCCATCCTGCAAATGGAAATCTGTCCTCTCCCCTGCCCGAACCTTTGCCAAAATACCAGAAAAATATGGATCAGCTTCAAGTATTTCAGCAAATGAATCAAAACCAGGTACCTCCACAGAAAGTCAAGTTAGTAGTCCCTTTCGCCTGCTCAAAGCATCAGCCACTCGATTGGTAACTCCCGACTTGTGTTTCACCACGAAAGTGAACCTTTGTAGGTAAGCAACCCAACTCGCATGTCTAGCAGAAACTTTATCTTGACTATGCAAATGTTTTAAAGCCTCATGATCCGTATATAAGATAAACTCCCGCTGAAACAAATAATGTCGCCAATGTTTAATAGCCTGAACCACAGCATAAAACTCAACATCATAAGTGCTATAACGCAGCTTGGCACCCGAAAGTTTCTCACTAAAATACTCCACTGGCCTGCTGTTTTGACTCAAAACAGCCCCAATTCCCACTTTGGAAGCATCAGAATGCAACACAAAAGGTTGATGGAAATCTGGTAATACTAGAATGGGAGCTGTGGTAAGGCGGAATTTAATTAGCTCAAACGCCTTTTCTGCTTCATCTGTCCAAGCAAACTTCCCATCCTGCTTCATACACTCAGTAATAGGAGCCATAATGCTACTAAAATGAGGGATAAAGCGCCGATAAAAGGAAGCCAACCCATGAAAGCTCCGAACTTCAGTAATGGTACTAGGCCTTGGCCAATGCTTCACTGCCTCTACTTTGGACTCATCTACCTGCAGCCCCACATCAGACACAATGTAACCAAGAAACAGCACCCTAGGTGTTAGAAACACACACTTCTTAATTGCAGCATAAAATTTCTCCCTACGCAGAACATGAAGAACTTCTCGCAGCTGACTAAGATGCTCGCTCGGGTTAGCACTGTAGATTAAAATGTCATCAAAATACACAACAACGCACTTCCCAATGAAAGGCCTCAAAACTTGATTCATAACACGCATAAAGGTGCTAGGTGCATTGGACAACCCAAACGGCATGACCATCCACTCATACAATCCCTCCCTCGTCTTAAAAGCTATCTTCCATTCATCGCCAGCCCGAATACGGAGTTGATGGTATCCACTCTTCAAATCCAATTTAGTAAACACAGTAGCCCCACTAAGCTGATCCAGTAGGTCATCCAATCTAGGAATAGGAAAACAGTACCTGACCGTTATTTTGTTGATGGCTCTACTGTCGATACACATCCGCCAAGTACTTTGTGCGATACCAGAAGGGCTGGTACCGCACAAGGACTCAAACTCTCTCGAATGTACCCCTTGGCCAGTAACTCTTCCACCTGTCTCCTTAATTCTTCATGCTCTCCGGGACTCATCCTGTAATGAGGTCGATTGGGTAAGGCTGCCCCGGGCTCCAGATCAATCTGATGTTGGATATCACGCATTGGGGGTAATCCTTCAGGTAGTTCTTCTAGAAATAAATCGCTGAACTCTTCCAGGAGTGGTTTGACTACAACAGGAACCTCAACCTCTTTGTCTACCACCCTCCCGATTAAGGCGTATACTATTTTCGTCTCCTGCACCACCTCCTCAAACTGTGCTAAAGTCAACAAACTAGCACTGCCTTTGTTTTCTTCCCGCTTGGGCACTAACACAATTTTTACCCCCTCAAACACAAAGCTGTAAGTATTCGTCTTACCGTTATGAACCACCTCTCTATCAAATTGCCAAGGTCGTCCCAACAGCAGATGGCATGCATCCATAGCTACTACATCACACCAAACCTCGTCCTTATATTTTGTCCCCACAGAAAAGGATACCAATACACGTCTTGAGACAGTCACCTCGCCCCCTTGTTTCAACCAGGCTAACTTGTACGGCTTTGGATGTTTTTCCGTTGTTAGTTCTAGCTTTCGGACTGCCTCTGCTGAAATTATATTCTCACAACTGCCTGCATCAATCACAAACCTACACACCTTCCCTTTAACAGTACAGGTTGACTGAAAAATGTTGTTTCTCAGCCAATCATCATCAACAGCCCTAGGTGTAAGGCAGGACCTCCTCACCACCAGCGCAGTCCCAACATCACCAGTCACCACCTCCTCATCCACGCCTTCTGAATCAAAGATCGGTTCACCAGTTAGCAAGGTTTCATCTTCGATATCATCACCCTCATCTATTTCAGCAAACATCGCCCTTTTTCCAGCTTTCTTGCACTCAGTCTGCCTGTGTCCCACTTCACCACATGCAAAACACTTGATACCACTTACTGGACCAATCCTCCTATTATTATTTGTTACTGCTCCCGTTTTGGCTATTGCCCCCGCCGCTGCAACCTCGCCTGAACGGCCAGTATTGACACCTCCTCATGAATACCCAAAGCTAGCAGGTTGTCCAAAACCACCAGGACGCCTCTTCTCAATCTGCACAGCCCTCTGATGCGCTGCAAAAATAGACATTGGATCAAACATGTTGACTGTCTCTTTAATTTGTTCTCGTAAACCCCCAATATATCGGGCTACTAACTGATCTTCTGTCTCATGCACCTCGTTCCGAGCAATCAGCTGATAGAATTCAGTTGTGTATTCATCAACTGTACGACCTCCTTGCCCTAAATTCTGTAACCGCTGGTACATTAATCGCTGATAATTATAAGGTAGGAACGTCGCCCGCAACTTTTTCTTCATCTTCTCCCAGTCCGTAATTTTTGACTTCCCCAATCTAACCCTCGTTTGCCTGAGTTGCTGCCACCAAGCCATTGCCCTATCTCTGAGTCTGGTAGCAACCAAGGGTACTCGTTTATCATCAGGGACACCCTTAAATTCCAGGATCTCTTCTACCGTGGCCAGCCAGTTAATGAATTCCTCTGGTTGGAGGGTACCACGAAATTCAGGAATTTCAGTCCTCATACCCGTCTCCCAACGTCTCCTATCATCCTCCACTGCATATGGTCGACGACGCCTTCGAGGTGCCTCATCATAGTCATCATTAAAGTCATCTCCTTCATCATTCTCTCTTGCGAAAGGGTTTCTCCGATCATCATAATTAGGGTTCCCCCCAAGATGAGGAATTTCCCTATTCTGGTTCGCCAACAACTCGCCCATCCTTAGCGTCAATCGATCCATCATAGTGTTCATCCCCTGCTCCATTACTTGTTCGATTCGCTGCTCGAACCGCTGCTCAAGTCGCTGCAGATCCTCACGCCCATAAACATCATCCACACGCGCTCTACGGGGTGGCATGGTGAATATGATTTAGGCTTTGATACCAACTGACGTAGCGGAAGAAACAGAAAACTGCTATCAATTGTTGAACCGCGCACGATTGCCAAACGATAACCTTCTACAACCTGTTGATTCTATGAATACCAGGAAATAGGCAGCAAAATTCTAATTCAGAGAATTTTGGAAAAATACATAAATTTTATTATTCATTAAAAACTGCGGCTCCCCATCATAACAAGGTGTTTAAATAGCAAAACCCTAAAAACAGAATCCAAAACGGAAAAGGAAAACTAATAAAGACAATTACAAAAATAACCATAAAACAGAAAAATGTCTTTTTAAAGGCCTAAACGATGGAATTTGACCAAAAAACCATGTACGTCACGAGCGAAACGCTGGTGAGTTTTGACCGTTGACCCGTTTCCCATGAAATTAGGCTCCGGAAAACGCCCAAATCCGACACTCCAAACTTGGCCGAAATTACTGAATTGCCATTGAATCAGATTTTTGCCATTAAATCAAATCTTTCCATAAACTGGCACGCTTGCTCTTCAACCGCATCATCCATCCTGCCTTCCACAGGCTTTGAGCTCCTTCTCATGTTTCTGAAGACTCACTTTAGCAGAGGTGTCTGCCATTTCCGGCCCAAGAGTTGCTTTGATGCCACTTTGTTACGATTATACTAGTAATTAACAGAAAAATTGAAAGAAAATAACAAAGAACAGCAAAACGAAATTTTCATAGATTTTTTCAAATGCAAGAATACATCATAAGGACTGATATATACTCAGTCAGTACTAGCAGCTTGAGCACAAAACAAACTACTCCACTAAAAATGAAACACGTGGTTATTACTAAAAATAATGCATAACAACTTCTCTTCAACTGAAACGCTGTGTTTGATGCCAGCCCAAATCCTACGCTCTATCAACTTTGTAATGGTCATTTCCTCTTATTTATTACTATCCATTCCTGACAGGCAATTTTCTGTTTGTTTGCTCTGAGTTTTCTTTATTTTGGTGATGGATCATCAAACACTTTGAGAAGGGGTTTGATGTTTGATGATGATGATAAGTTTTCTGTGTGTTTTTCTAGTTTTGGTGGAGCAAGTAGAAGAAGAAGATGAAGGCGGCTACTACTGCTGCGGTTACTTTTTTGGATTCTTCATGATTGAAGGCTGAAGCATCATACTCCTCCTATCTTCTTCTTCTACTTCTTCAACCAAAACTACTTGCCTACTTAGTTTGTAGTTGCCTACTTAGTTGGTAGTAGTAGTAGTAGGAATATATGTGAAAGATATGACAGACTAGCTAGGTAGGCGAGAGATTTATATTTATATATATATATATATATATGAAACCCACTTGATCAAGAATCAAATCTAACACACATTATTTAATTAGTTGAATTAAGATTGAATATATATTTTTCCTAAATCAACAGAAATATATATGAGGATAAGGAGAAACCCCTTCTTATACTGTTCTAACACATGATCACATGAATTAGGATTAGGGTCGTTAGTTTTATTAATAAAAAAATTAATTACCACTACTTCTTAAATAATTTTAAATTTTTATAAATATTTTTCTAAAATTAAGTTCATTATACTAATTTTAAATTTAAATATAACTCAAAATGATTTCAAAAAATAAAAATTAATCTTCTATTTTGAAAGGAATGGAGTATAATTATCTGAATAATTGATTATAAAATGTGGAACCCAAAATATACAAGACACAATATTTACGGATATAAAAACCTATTTTTTTAGAATTATTATTTAAGATTTGATGGAAAAATATACACACTACATTTCGTGCTAGAATTTATTAAATACTAGTTCTTTTAAAATTGAAAAAGACCATGTTTTGACCATAATTTTCAAATCTCTTTTAAATTATGGGATTCATCAGTACATATCAAAACTAAGTTATGTAAGATAAATTAGAAACGCTCAAAAGGCTTTAAAAAACAATACTCAGTGCTCCCTGAAGCATTACAGCACTATCCGTATCATTTTAAGTTTTTATATTAAATACTTCTTCCGTTCCAAAATTAGAGATATTAGTAGTTATATTTTAAGTTTTTGACATTAACTTATTTTTGTCATAAATATAAAAATTGCATAAAACATATTTAGGCAAAATTCTTAAGAAGTATCAATAACCTCAATCAATCAATCAAAGTGACGTATTTATTATTATTTTTTGATCAAACAATTCAAAAGAATGAAATGTATTAATATTATGATCGGTTATAAAAGATGAAAGAATTACAAACAACAAACTCAAATAATAATTCTTTCAAATAAAATAGTAGATAATCTAGAAAAAAAGGCCAATTATAGCAACAATGCTAGTGAATACCAAATAAATTAGTGAAATACAATTATATTAATTCCAAAAATAATATTAATTACGCAGATTCGGACCATGCTTCAGCACAGAAAACGGAAGAACAAATCGTCATGAAAGTGTCGCATCCAAAAAATTTGTCTTCAACAATTCATGCACGGGAAAAAATCTCACGAACAGAAAAAAAAATCTCCCAAACAGAGAACAAATTCTCCCAAGAGATAAAATTGAAATATCCTCACAAAAAAAGAAAGTAATGTTATAAAGAAAACAAGTCGCACAAAAGGAGAAAACAAACACTACAATACAGGAGAATAATTTATTATATTAAAATAAGACAGATCTAGGGGAGCGTATGAGATCCTAGGTGAGGGTATCTCCAAAAGGAAAGTCCTCCCCTAGATTAAAATGGAGGGTATGGTTCTTGACTAGAGAGAAAAAAAAAGAAGAGGAAAAAGAGTCCGTTATATTCAATGTGAAGTATAAAAATGAGTCTTGCGACACTATCAATATCTAATATAACATTTCCTCTATGAAGCTAGTTTGTTACAAGGACTGATTAGCAAATGATATTTACTTTCCTAAATCAAATTGGGTTTCAAGTTAAACTCGGTGCAAATATGCAAATATTGTTGCTATGCGGCTCTACTTAAGCCATAAGTCATGGATTATTTATTCAAGCGTTGGGATTGACCATCAGTACCAAAATATAATAAGATAAACACCAAGTCATGTTAGTTGGTCCTGACTCAACGTAACAGTCCAAGTTTAGTGACTCAATAGCCAAAAGACCTTTTGGTTAATTTATTTTATTTTATTTTTCTACCTTCTTGTCATAAATTTTAATATTCCTAAAAGTTGACTCAACAACTAAAAAGGATAAGTTTTACACAATTTTAGTTGATGCTAACACAAATCAATGGTTCAAGTTTGGTGACTAAGTAGCTCAAAAGGTTGTTTTTTTGACTTAGTCATAAATTTTGGTATTCTCTAAAGATAACTCTATAATTCTGTAAATAAGCACACTTTGAGGGGGTGAATAGATATTTAAGCTAAAAGTGATAAACGATAAAATCTTTTTGATTTTTTCTACAACAGGTTTAAAGCAGACAGTTATGTTTGTCTGCTTTAGGGTCTGTTTTAGCTTATGTTCTTCATCAATTACTATCAGACAGATATGTATGTCTGCTTTAGTGTCTGGATTAATATATCTTTAAACGAGAGCAAAAAAAAATCCAAAAATAAGAAAACAGAATAGAGAAAATAGAATAGTAAATCACACAAAGATTTTTATGTGGTTCATCCCTTATCCTCTAGTCTAGTGGCCTACATTCACGACCAATATCAACTAGTATTGGAAACTCTTTTTATTAAACTTAATATTCAATTAGTTACAAAGAAAAACTCCATGTTCAATGAATTTCAATTCTGATTTGAACATCAATGCCCCCTTGCATCCTCTGCAACCTTTCTCACTGAGACCTTTAAAGCTTTATTTGAACAGATTGATAACTCCAAGAATACATAAGTCAACCTAGACTTGTGTTCGGTTTACGAGAGATAGAATTTAGAGCGTACAATAAATTTCCAGCTCAAAAGAATTTAGAAGTGATACAATTGATGGCTGGAATAATACAAAGAAAGTTCTCTGATGTACTATCTAAGATGGATTGCAGCTTTAAGAGATGTAACTTATCTAATAGCCAAGCATGAATATATAAAGCAAAGAATAACGACTATATTAATCAGTTTGAGAGACTGAGTCTTTGATTAATAAGATAGAGATTTTAGCAATTTTGAAATTGTTAACAGCTATAAAATATTACCAAAGCAACAACTCAAGGATATGATAATAACTCAGGCTGAAATTAAGGAGCTAGAATATTCATGATAAGATTGTTAGAGTCGTTTCCTTACACAACTAGTATAGTTGTTACCTGTTTCCATGAAAGACTTCTATACAAAATAGGAACAAACTACACAGCTAATATATTCCAATTCAAAAACTAATTTGATACAATATATCCCATGCAATCCTATAGTTAATATCATTTTCAACAATCATATTACAAAATCAATTCAGTCCATTAAATAACTTATATTCTAAAGCATATTGTCATCATTAAAATCACAAAGTATAAAAACTAACATTCTCCCCCTTTTTGATGATGATAATATATTATACTTTGTAATCAATATACTCCCTCTAACTATATGACTCCTTCTAAGATTATGCATATTAAGGAGCAATAAATAACTTGATCATACATACTGCCATCATAACTAGTAACATACCCATCATGAACAAAATGCAAATAGAATTAAGCTAAACAAATTCCAAAAATTCATTATTTGCATATTTCAGCACAAAATATATACCCAAATATCTCTCCCCCTTTGTCATTATCAAAAAGAATTAAATGAAAACATGCATACAAGCATATCAATTTAGTTATATCTCTCCCCCATTGTCATTAACAAAAAAAAAATCTAAATAAGTAACGTATTCATAGAATCCTGTCAATATAGCCAATAATATACTCATCGCAGTACTATCAAATCATATCATCACAATACCATCAAATCAAAAATTAATTAAGTGAACATCATAATCATATCAAAGTAACCCAAAAGCAACTTAATAAGCCAGTTCTTAAACCTCACCAATTACCAATTACACAGCTTCATCAGTGAAAATTTCAAAGCATGCTTCATCAACCTTTTTATCCATTCCTTTAGGCTTTTTTTTAGATCCCGATAAAAATATTTTAGTGCAAAGCCCAAACATACCATTTGGTGAAATAAAGTTACTCTTATTTGATTCTGCTAAAGTGACCAAGGCATAGATATATAACAATACTAACCACATATATATAAATGCAAATAAAAAAAACATATAAAGCACCAAATACATTATGTATTGAAACATTTTATATGCATATAGTCATGCCCATCATCGAAATAGAATACTAGAGTCAATATAGTACCATCAGATATTAATAACATATTATAGCATTAAGGTACCAAAAATAGATTAACAGTTTACCCAAATAACAATCTCATCCGAATTATTTTTCTGTTTCCTTTTTAACCTTGAGAATCCTACAAAACAAACAAATAGTCTCTATCTTTTTGGTACCCAAATCTCCTTAGATCCTTTTGGGTTAGGAACATATAAATCACATTTCTTTACCCAAATTTATTTTATTCTAATTTTATTACAATTAAAATCAAAATGACCTTTAAAACCACATTTTTTACAAGTAACAAACGTTGAACAATAAAATGGCTTGGTTTACTATTAATCATTCTAATATTATCATTAGTTCTATTGTTCACATTTTTAATAGGATTATACCCAATTTCTTGTTTATCAAGACTAGACATTTGTGCCCCTAACATAACATTTAGGTTCTCTTCTCCTTGCACAAATTTAGCAAGATAATTTTTTAAAGATGTTATTTCTACATTTGTTGCATTATCATCATGTTGCACATTCACCATTTTTCCATCATTAAAAGCATTTATGCTTGCATCTCTCATTTTCAAATTTTCTTTTAAAACTTCATTTTTATTTTTAAGATTTTCATTTTGTTTTCTCTCTTTAATAAGTGACTTAACTTCATTCATTTGCTCATTTACGCAATTCTTAAAATAGGCAGTTTTCTTTTTGAGTTGTTGACTTTCATTTTATAAAGCAAGATAATCATATGTAGATATTTCAAAAGCTTCATGAAAATTTGTTACCTCAAGTTGATCATCATCTTCTCACTAAATTCTTCTTCTTGTTCTGTTTTGGATTTACTCATTGGAGTTGAGCTACCTTTTTGATTCTTCATTTATTTATTTCATTGAAGTAGTCTCTCGAGTTTTCTTGAGAGCATTTCAATTTCTTTATCAAAATCTTCGTGATCATCTTCATTGTTGCTCTCAGCTTGAAGTGCCAATATCTTCTTTATTGGTGCCTCATCTTCATCATCATACCTCCTCAATTGATTTTCAAACTCTTCAAGTTCACCAATGAGGGTGAGTGTTTCCATGGTGCTAATTGTTGGTGAGTCTTGGAGAGTTGTGACTTTCGGTGTGAACCATTTGGGCACGACTCTTAACAACTTTCTATTAATTTCCCTCTGATTAATTTTTCTCCCAAACATACTAAGCAAGTTCATTAGTGTGAGGAACCTTGCTTGAACTTCTTTAATTATTTCATCTTTCTCGAATTTGAACAACTCGTAGTCCTGCACTAGCATACTCAATTTAACCTCATTGACTTTGGAAGTACCTTTATAACTCATCAAGATAGTGTCCCACATTTCTTTTGATGTGTTACATGCTGAAACTTTATCAATTTTAGCTTGGACCATTCCGCTTAACAAGGTGTTCATAACTCTTGAGTTGTAGGAAAAAATGTAACTTTCATTTGCATCCATGTCCATAAGAGTCTTGAGTCTACCATCATGTCTAGGAATGAAAGGTCCATTTTCAACTACCCACCATTCTCATGGGTCTCTCTTCAGATAAATCTTCATTCTGAATTTCCAGAAGTTGAAGTTCTCGCTTCCTATCAATAAAGGCGCCTTGCTTTGTGGAGTGTCCTTCTTGAAAGTGAAGGTGTGCCATAGATCTTCCCCTACGACCTGCAAAGATCAATATTAGTAGAGCCAAGATCTGATATCAAATGTAATTATGTAAATAAGCACACCTAGAGGGGGTAAATAGATGTTTAAGCTAAAAGTGATAAACGATGAAATCTTTTTGATTTTTTTCTGCAACAAGTTTAAATCAGACAGTTATGTCTATCTACTTTAGTGTCTGCTTTAGCTTATATTCTTCGTCAATTACTATCAGACAGATATGTATGTCTACTTTAGTGTCTGGATTAGTATATCTTCAAACGAGAGCAAAATAAAATATCCAGAAATAAGAAAACAAAATAGAGAAAATAGAATAGTAAATCACACCAAGATTTTTATTTAGTTCATCTCCTATCCTCTAGTCTAGTGGCCTACATCCTCGTTTAATATCAACTAGTATTGAAGACTCTTTTTATTAAACTTAATATTCAATTAGTTACAAAGAAAAACTTCATGTTCAAAGAATTTCAATTCTGATTTGGACACCAATGCCCCCTTGCACCTCTGCAACATTTCTCACCACTGAGACCTTTGATGCTTTCTTTGAACAGATTGACAACTCCAAGAATACATAAGCCAACATAGACTTGTGTTCGGTTTACAAGAGATAGAATTTAGAGCGTACAATAAATTTCTAGCTCAAAAGAATTTAGAAGTGATACAATTGATGGCTGAAATAATACAAAGAAAATTCTCTGATGTACTATCTAAGATGGATTGTGGCTTTAAGAGATGTAACTTCTTCAATAGCCAAGCATGAATATATAGAGCAGAGAATAACGACTATATTAATCAGTTTGAGAGACTGAGTCTTTGATTAATAAGATAGAGATTTCAACACTTTTGAAATTGTTAACAGCTATAAAATATTACCAAAACAGTAACTCAAGGATATGATAATAACTCGAGCTGAAATTAAGGAGCTAGAATATTCATGATAAGATTGTTAGAGTCCTTTCCTTAAACAACTAGTATAGTTGTTACCTGTTTCCATGAAAGACTCCTATACAAAATAGGAACAAAATACACATCTAATATATTCCAATTCGAAAACTAATTTGACACAATATATCCCATGCAATCCTACAGTTAATATCATTTTCAACAATCGTATTGCAAAATCAATTCAGTCCATTAATAACTTATATTCTCAAGCATATTTTCATCATTAAAATCGCAAAGCATATAAACTAACAAACTCAAAAACTTAAGTTTATTTTTTTAATATAATTTTCCAAACACTAACTTATTTTAGTTGATCCTGAGTTAATTCAGACGTCCAAATTTAGCAACTTAGTAGCCCAAAAAGACTCTTTTTCATTTTATTTTATTTTTTCTTCTTTCTTGTTCATAAAGTTTGATATTCTTAAAAGTTGACTCAACAAATTAAAAGTTATTTACACAAAATTTTAGTTAGTCCCGAGTCAACTTAATATTCCAAGTTTGGTGACTCGGTAGGCCAAAATAATCTCTTTTTTTCCTTTGATTTTTCTTTCTTTCTAATCATAAATTTTGGTACTCTTAAAAGCTAACTCAACAACTCAAAAAGTTAAGTTTATTTATTTTTAATATAATTAGATAAACACCTAAATGAAGACTTGTGTGAGATGTACGCATCGTTTTGAACGCGATAGTCATGTGATTGCACTTTTTGATGCTAATCAAACTAGAACGAAGTTATAGGACTCCTAATCACCTTTTTCTTTGACAATTTTAGAGAACCAATGAAATAATAAGAAGATCTCCCTAAATAAAAACTTGTGTGAGATGTATACAATGTTTTTACGTGATAGTCATGGGATTGGCCCTTTTGATACAAATCAAACTAGAAAAAAGTTATAGGACTCCTAATCACCTCTTTCTTTGACAATTTTAGAGAACCAATGAAATAATAAAAGGTTTCCCTAAATAAAGACTTGTGTGAGATGTACGCATGGTTTTGAATGCAATAGTAATGGGTTTCTCCTTTTGACGCTAATCAAATTAGAACGAAATAATACAACTCTTAATCACCTCTTTTTTTGTAAATTTGAAATAACCAACGAAACAATATGAAGGTCTTCCTAAATAAAGACTTGTGTGAGATCTACGCATCGTTTTGGACGCGATAGTGATGGGATTGCTCTTTTTGATGCTAATTTAAACTAGAATGAAGTAATAGGACTCATACTCACCTATATTTTGATAATTTTAGAGAACTAATGAAATAATAAGAAGGTCTCCCTAAATAAAGACTTGTGTGAGATGTACGGATTGTTTTGAAGGCACTAGTGATAGGATTGCTTCTTTTGATGCTAATCAAACTAGAACGAAGTCATAGGACTCATAATCACCTCTTTCTTTGACAATTTGAGAGAACCAATGAAACAATAAGAAGGTCTCCCTATATCAAGACTTGTGTCAGATGTACGCATTATTTTTATGCGATAGTCATGGGATTGCTCCTTTTGATGCTAATCAAATTAGAACGAAGTAATAGTACTCCTAATCACCTCTTTCTTTGATAATTTTAGAGAACCAATGAAACAATAAGAAGGTCTCCTTAAATGAAGACTTATGTGAGATGTATGCATCGTTTTGAATGCGATAGTTACGGGATTGCTTTTTTTGGTGCTAATCAAACTAGAACAAAGTTATAGGACTCCTAATCACCTATTTCTTTTACAATTTTAAAGAACCAATGAAACAATAAGAAGGTCTCCCTAAATAAAAACTAGTGTGAGATGTACGCATGGTTTTGAACGCGATAGTCATGGATTTCTCCTTTTGACGCTAATCAAACTAGAACGAAATAAAACAACTCTTAATCACCTCTTTCTTTGTAAATTTGAAACAACCAATTAATCAACATGAAGGTCTCCCTAAATGAAGACTTGTGTGAGATCTACGCATCGTTTTGGACGCGATAGTGATGGGATTTCTCTTTTTGATGCTAATTTAAACTAGAACTAAGTACTTAATCACCTATATTTTGACAATTTGAGATAACTAATGAAACAATAAGAAGGTCTTCCTAAATGAAGACTTGTGTGAGATGTACGGATCATTTTGAAAGCACTAGTGATAGGATTGCTCCTTTTGATGCTAATCAATCTGGAACGAAATCATAGGACTCATAATCACCTCTTTCTTTGATATTTTGAGAAAACCAATGAAATAATAAGAAGGTCTCCCTAAATTAAGACTTGTGGGAGATGTATGCGTCATTTTTATGTGATAGTCATGGGATTGCTCCTTTTGATGCTAATCAAATTAGAACGAAGTAATAGGACTCCTAATCACCTCTTTGTTTGAGAATTTTAGAGAACCAATGAAACAATAAGAATGTCTCCTTAAATGATGACTTGTGTGAGATGTACGCATCATTTTGAACGCGATAGTCATGTGATTGCTCCTTTTGATGCTAATCAAAAACTAGAACGAAATTATAGGACTCCTAATCACCTCTTTCTTTGACAATTTTAGAGAACCAATAAAACAATAAGAAGGTCTCCCAAAATGAAAACTTATGTGAGATGTACGCATGGTTTTGAATGCGATAGTCATGGGTTTCTCCTTTTGAAGCTAAACAAACTAGAACAAAATAATACAACTCTTAATCTCCTTTTTCTTTGTAAATTTGAAACAACCAATGAAACAATATAAAGGTCTTCCTAAATGAAGACTTGTGTGAGATCTACGCATCGCTTTGGACGTGATAGTGATGGGATTGCTCATTTTGATGCTAATTTAAACTAGAACTAAGTACTTAATCACCTATATTTTTACAATTTGCAAGAACTATTGAAACAATAAGGTCTCCCTAAATGAAGACTTGGGTGAGATGTACGGATCGTTTTGAAGGCACTAGTGATAGGATTGCTCCTTTTGATACTAATCAAACTAGAACGAAGTCATAGGACTCATAATCACCTCTTTCTTTGACATTTTGAGAGAACCAATGAAACAATAAGAAGGTCTCCCTAAATCAAGACTTGTGTGAGATGTACGCATCATTTTTACGCGATAGTCATGGGATTGCTCCTTTTGATGCTAATCAAATGATAACAAAGTAATAGGACTCTTAATCACCTCTTTCTTTGAGAATTTTAGAGAAATAATGAAATAATAAGAAGGTCTCCTTAAATGAAAACTTATGTGAGATCTACGCATTGTCCTTTTGATGCTAATTTAAACTAGAACGTAGTAATAGGACTCATAGTCACCTATATTTTGATAATTTGAGAGAACTAATGAAATAATAAGAAAGTCTCCCTAAATGAAGACTTGTGTGAAATGTATGGATCGTTTTGATGGCACTAGTGATAGGATTGCTTTTTTTGATGCTAATCAAACTAGAACGAACTCATAGGACTCATAATAACCTCTTTCTTTGATAATTTGAGAAAACCCATGAAACAATAAGAAGGTCTCCCTAAATCTAGACTTGTGTGAGATGTACGCATCATTTTTACATGATAGTAATGGGAATGCTCCTTTTGATGGTAATTAAATTAGAACGAAGTAATAAGACTCTTATTCACCTCTTTCTTTGATAATTTTAAAGAACCAATGAAACAATAAGAAGATCTCATTAAATTAAGACTTGTGTTAGGCGTACGCATCGTTTTGAACGCGATAGTTATGTGATTACTCCTTTTGATGCTAATCAAACTAGAACAAAGTTATAGGACTTCTAATCACCTCTTTCTTTGACAATTTTAGAGAACCAATAAAACAATAAGAAGGTCTCCCTAAATGAAGACTTGTGTGAGATGTTCGCATAGTTTTTAATGCGATAGTCATGGGTTTCTCTTTTTGACGCTAATCAAACTAGAACGAAATAATACAACTCTTAATCACCTCTTTTTTTGTTAATTTGAAATAACCAATGAAACAATATGAATGTCTCCCTAAATGAAGACTTGTGTGAGATCTACGCATCGTTTTGGACGCGATAGTGATGGGATTGCTCCTTTTGGTGCTAATTTAAACTAGAACGAAGTAATAGGACTCATAATTACTTATATTTTGACAATTTGAGAGAACTAATTAAACAATAAGAAGGTCTACCTAAATGAAGACTTGTGTGAGAGGTACGGATTGTTTTGAAGGCACTAGTGATATGATTGCTTCTTTTGATGCTAATAAAACAAGAACGAAGTCATAGGACTCATAATCACCTCTTTCTTTGACAATTTGAGAGAAACCAAGGAAACAATAAGGAGGTCTCCTTAAATCAAGACTTGTGTGAGATGTACGCATCGTTTTTACGCGATAGTAATGGGATTGCTTCTTTTGAGGTTAATCAAATTTGAACGAAGTAATAGTACTCCTAATCACCTCTTTCTTTAACAATTTTAGAGAACCAATGAAACAATAAGGTCTCCTTAAATGAAGACTTTTGTGAGATGTATGCATCGTTTTTACGCAATAGTCATGGGATTGCTTTTTTGATGCTAATCAAACTAGAACGAAGCTATAGAACTCCTAATCACCTCTTTCTTTGAAAATTTTAGAGAACCAAGAAAACAATAAGAAGGTCTCCCTAAATGAAGACTTATGTGAGATGCACACATGGTTTTGAATGCGATAGTCATTGGTTTCTCCTTTTGACGCTCATCAAACTAGAACGAAATAATATAACTCTTAATCACCTCTTTCTTTGTAAATTTGAAACAAACAATGAAACAATATGAAGGTCTCCATAAATAAAAACTTGAATAAGATCTACGCATCGTTTTGGACGCGATAGTGATGGGATTGCTCCTTTTGATGCTAATTTAAACTAGAACGAAGTAATAGGACTACTAATCACCTATATTTTGATAATTTAAGAGAACTAATGAAACAATTATAAGGTCTCCCTAAATGAATACTTGTGTGAGATGTACGGATCATTTTGAAGGCACTAGTGATAGGATTGCTTCTTTTGATGCTAATAAAACTACAACGAAGTCATAGGACTCATAATCACCTCTTTCTTTTACAATTTGAGAGAACAATTTAAACAATAAGAAGGTCTCCCTAAATCAAGACTTGTGTGAGATGTCCGAATCGTTTTTACGCGATAGTCATGGGATTTCTCCTTTTGATGCTAATCAAATTAGAACGAAGTAATAGTACTCCTAATCACCTCTTTCTTTGATAATTTTAGAGAACCAATGAAACAATAAGAATGTCTCCTTAATTGAAGACTTGTGTGAGATTTACGCATCGTTTTGAACGCGATAGTTATGAGATTGCTCCATTTGATGCTAATCAAACTAGAACAAAGTTATAGGACTCCTAATCACCTTTTTCTTTGACAATTTTAGAGAACTAATGAAACAATAAGAAGTTCTCCCAAAATGAAGACTTGTGTGAGATGTACGCATGGTTTTAAATGCGATAGTCATGGGTTTCTCCTTTTGATGTTAATCAAACTAAAACAAAATAATACAACTCTTAATCACCTCTTTCTTTGTAAATTTGAAACAACCAATGAAACAATATGAAGGTCTCCCTAAAGGATGACTTGTGTGAGATCTACGCATCATTTTGGACGCGATAGTGATGGGATTGCCCCATTTGATGCTAATTTAAACTAGAACGAAGTAATAGGACTCATAATATCCTATATTTTGATAATTTGAGAGAACTAATGTAACATTAAGAATGTCTTTCTAAATGAAGACTTGTGTGAGATGTACGCATCGTTTTGACATGAGATTGCTTTTTTTGATGCTAATTAAACCAGAACGAAGTTATAGGACTCCTAATCACCTCTTTCTTTTACAGTTTTAGAGAACCAATTAAACAATAAGAAGGTCTTCCTAAATGAAAACTTGTGTAAGATGTACGCATGGTTTTGAATGCGATAGTCATGGGTTTCGCCTTTTGATGCTAATCAAACTAGAACGAAATAATACAACTCTTAATCACCTCTTTCCTTGTAAATTTGAAACAACCAATAAAACAATATGAAGGTCTCCCTGAATTAAGACTTGTGTGAGATCTACACATCGTTATGGACGCGATAGTGATGGGATTGCACCTTTTGATACTGATTCAAACTAGAACGAAGTAATAGGAGTCATAATCACCTATATTTTGACAATTTGAGAGAACTAATGAAACAATAAGAAGGTCTCTCTACATAAAGACTTGTGTGAGATGTACGGATCGTTTTGAAGGCACTATTGATAGGATTGCTTCTTTTGATGTTAATCAAACTTGAACGAAGTCATAAGACTCATAATCCCCTCTTTCTTTGACAATATGAGAGAACCAATGAAACAATAAGAAGGTCTTCCTAAATCAAGACTTGTGTGAGATGTACGCATTGTTTTTACGTGATTGTCATGGGATTTCTCCTTTTGATGATAATCAAATTAGAACGAAGTAATTATACTCCAAATCACCTCTTTCTTTGACAATTTTAGAGAACCAATGAAACAATAAGAAGGTCTCCTTAAATGAACACTTGTGTGAGATGTACGCATCGTTTTGAACACGATAGTCATGGGATTGCTCCTTTTGATGCTTATCAACCTAGAACAAAGTTATAGGTCTCCTAATCATCTCTTTATTTTGTAATTTTAAAGAACAAATTAAACAATAGAAAGGTCTTCCTAAATGAAAATTTGTGTAAAATGTACGCATGGTTTTGAACGCGATAGTTATAGGTTTCTCTTTTTTGTCGCTAATCAAACTAGAACGAAATAATACAACTCTTAATCACCTCTTTCATTGTAAATTTAAAACAACCAATAAAACAATATGAAGATCTCCCTAAATGAAGACTTGTGTGAGATCTACGCATCGTTTTGGATGCGATACTAATAAGATTACTCCTTTTGACGCTAATTTAAACTATAATTAAGTACTTAATCACCTATAGTTTGACCATTTGAGAGAACTAATTAAACAATAGGAAGTTCTCCCTAAATGAAGACTTGTGTGAGATGTACGGATCGTTTTGAAGGCACTAGTGATAGGATTGCTCTTTTTGATGCTAATCAAACTATAACGAATTCATAAGACTCATAATCACATCTTTTTTTGACATTTTGAGAGAACCAATGAAACAATAAGAAGGTCTCCCTAAATTAAGACTTGTGTGAGATGTACACATCATTTTTATGCGATAGTCATGGGATTGCTCCTTTTGATGCTAATCAAATTAGAACGAAGTAATAGTACTCTTAATCACCTCTTTCTTTGATAATTTTAGAGAACCAATGAAACAATAAGATGGTCTCGTTAAATAAAGACTTGTATGAGATGTACACATCGTTTTGAAAGCGATAGTCATGGAATTGCTCCTTTTGATGCTAATCAAACTAGAACGAAGTTATAGGACTCCTAATCACCTCTTTTTTGATAATTTTTGAGAACCAATGAAATAATAAGAAGGTCTCCCTAAATAAAAACTTGTGTGAGATGTACGCATGGTTTTGAACGCGACAGTCATGGGTTTCTCCTTTTGACGCTAATCAAACAAGAATGAAATAATACAACTCTTAATCACCTCTTTTTTTGTAAATTTAAAAAAACCAATGAAACAATGTGAAGGTCTCCCTAAATGAAGACTTGTGTGAGATCTACGCATCATTTTGTACGCTATAGTGATGGGATTGCTCCTTTTGATGCTAATTTAAACTAGAACTAAGTACTTAATCACCTATATTTTGACAATTTGTGAGAACTAATGAAACAATAAGAAGGTCTCCCGAAATAAAGACTTGTGAGAGATGTACGGATCGTTTTGAAGGCACTAGTGATAGGATTACTCATTTTGATGCAAATCAAACTAGAACGAAGTCATAAGACTCATAATCACCTCTTTCTTTGACATTTTGAAAGAACCAATGAAATAATAAGAAGGTTTCTCTAAATCAAGACTTGTGTGAGATGTACGCATCGTTTTTACGCGATAGTCATGTGATTGCTCCTTTTGATGCTAACCAAATTATAACGAAGTAATAGGACTCCTAATCACCTCTTTGTTTGAGAATTTTAGATAACCAATGAAATAATAAGAAGGTTTCCTTAAATGAAGACTTGTGTGAGATCTACGCAATGTTTTGGATGTGATAGTGATGGGATTGCTCCTTTTGATGCTAGTTTAAACTAGAACGAAGTAATAGGACTCATAATCACCGATATTTTGAAAATTTGACAAAACAAATGAAACAATAAGAAGGTCTCTCTAAATGAAGACTTGTGTAAATTGTACGGAGCGTTTTGAAGGCACTAGTGATAGGATTGCTTCTTTGGATGCTAATCAAACTAGAACGAAGTAATAGGACTCATAATCACCCCTTTCTTTGACAATTTGAGAAAACCAATTAAACAATAAGAATGTCTCCCTAAATCAAGACTTGTGTGAGATGTACGCATCATTTTTACGCGACAGTCATGGGATTGCTCCTTTTGATGCTAATCAAATTAGAACAAAGTAATAGAACTCCTAATCACCTCTTTCTTTGACAATTTTAGAGAACCAATGAAAAAATAAGGTCTCCTTAAATGAAGACTTGTGTGAGATATACGCATTGTTTTGAACGTGATAGTAATGAGATTGCTCCTTTTGATGCTAATCAAACTAGAACGAAGTTATAGGACTCCTAATCACCTCTTTCTTTGTTAATTTTAGAGAACCAATGAAACAATAAGAATGTCTTCCGAAATGAAGACTTGTTTGAGATGTACGCATAGTTTTCAACACGATAGTAATTAGTTTCTCATTTTGACGCTAATCAAACTATAACAAAATAATACAACTCTTAAACACCTCTTTCTTTGTAATTTTGAAATAACCAATGAAACAATATTAAGGTCTCCCTAAATGAAGACTTGTCTGAGATCTATGCATCGTTTTGGACGCGATACTGATGGGATTGCTCCTTTTGAAGCTAATTTAAACTAGAACAAAGTAATAGGACACATAATCACCTATATTTTGATAATTTGAGAGAATTAATGAAACAATAAGAAGGTCTTCTTAAATGAAGACTTGTGTGAGATGTACGGATTGCTTTGAAGGCACTAGTGATAGGATTGCTTCTTTTGATGCTAATCAAACTAGAACCAAGTTATAGGACTCATAATCACCTCTTTCTTTGACATTTTGAGAGAACCAATGAAACAATAAGAAGGTCTCCCTTAATCAAGACTTGTATAAGATGTACGCATTGTTTTTACGTGATAGTCATGGGATTGCTCCTTTTGATGCTAATCAAATTATAACAAAGTAATAGTACTCCTAATCACTTCTTTCTTTGACAATTATAGAGAACCAATGAACCAATAAGAAGGTCTCCTTAAATGAAGACTTGTGTGAGATGTACACATCGTTTTGAACGCGATAGTCATGGGATTGCTCCTTTTGATGCTAATCAAATTATAACGAAGTAATAGGACTCCTAATCACCTCTTTGTTTGAGTATTTTAGACAACCAATGAAACAATATGAAGGTCTCTTTAAATGAAGACTTGTGTGAGATCTACGCGTTGTTTTGGATGCGATAGTGATGGGATTGCTCCTTTTGATGCTAATTTAAACTAGAACGAAGTAATAGGACTCATAATCACCTATATTTTGAAAATTTGAGAGAAAAAAATGAAACAATAAGAAGGTCTCCCTAAATGAAGACTTGTGTGAAATGTACGGATTATTTTGAAGGCACTAGTGATAGAATTGCTTCTTTTGATGCTAATAAAACTAGAACGAAGTCATAGGATTCATAATCACCTCTTTGTTTGACAATTTGAGAAAACTAATAAAACAATAAGAAGATCTCCCTAAATCAAGACTTGTGTGAGATGTACGCATCATATTTACGCGATAGTTATGGGATTGCTCGTTTTGATGCTAATCAAATTAGAACGAAGTAATAGGACTCCTAATCACCTCTTTCTTTGATAATTTTAGAGAACCAATGAAACAATAAGGTCTCCTTAAATGAAGACTTGTGTGAGATATACGCATCGTTTTAAACGCGATAGTCATGAGATTGCTCCTTTTGATGCTAATCAAGCTAGAACGAAGTTATAGGACTCCTAATCACCTCTTTTTTTGTCAATTTTAGAGAACCAATGAAACAGTCAGAAGGTCTGCCTAAATGAAAAGTTGTGTGAGATGTACGCATAGTTTTAAACGTGATAGTCATGGGTTTCTCTTTTTGACGCTAATCAAACTAGAACGAAATAATACAACTCTTAAACACCTCTTTCTTTGTAATTTTGAAACAACCAATGAAACAATATGAAGGTCTCCCTAAATGAAGACTTGTGTGAGATCTACACATCGTTTTAGACGCGATAGTGATGTGATTGCTCCTTTTGATGCTAATTTAAACTAGAACGAAGTAATAGGACTCATAATCACCTATATTTTGACAATTTGAGAGACTAATGAAACAATAAGAAGGTCTCCTTAAATGAAGACTTGGGTGAGATGTACGGATTGTTTTGAAGGCACTAGTGATATGATTGCTCCTTTTGATGCTAATCAAACTAGAACAAAGTCATAGGACTTATAATCACCTCTTTCTTTGATATTTTGAGAGAACCAATAAAATAATAAGAAGGTCTTCCTAAATCAAGACTTATGTGAGATCTACGCATTGTAATAACCCAAGATTTTTATATAATTAAATAAGAAATTTTGCGTATAAATTTTTTTATATATATTATGTTTATCAAAAATTATATTTGGGAATATGTAACAGGTAAAGCATATGTGAATATGTGATAAATATATATTTATTTATTGCATGTATAATTTTAATTAAATTTTTCAAGAAAGGAATTGTTAATTATTATAAATTATATTCTTATAATAAATTAATTTTGTAGTAAAAATATTTTATTATGTATTTTTCCATAAAAATATGATTAATGTATTATTTAAATAATATATAAAATGATTCTTAGAATTATTATAATAATTATTTTATTATATGAATTTATCAAGATTAGTTAAGTTAATTATTTTAACTTAATTAATAATGATATATGATGTAAAGTGTGATTATAGATCAAAACCCTAATTTTTGATCTATGTTATGAAATTTCATGATTTATACAATTATTGTATAATTGTATTTAAAAGAAAAGTATAATTATATTATGAATAATAAGGAATTATTTTCTTAAGGAATTTGAATATTAAATATGATTATTGATTATATTTGTATTCAAATATATGTAAGTATAATAATACAATTTATGATTATAGATTTTAATTCTAATTATGATTATTGACATAATTATATGAATATATGTTAAGAATTTATTTATTGTATTTTATTTAAAGATTAAACATAATAATTGATTATGTTTGTATTTAAATGAAAGTGTATATATTATGTGATTACGGATAATTATTAGGAAACCCTAATTCATAATTTGGGAACCCAAATAATATCAAAATACCCTAATTTTTATAAAATCCTAATTTTCTATTGAAAATCCTAATTTTTAATTAGTGTGTTCTAATTAAAATTTTATTAAATCCTAAACTTAAGTTTTCAAATCCCTAGAAATTATTTGGGAAACCTTAAGGGTTAAAATCTATTGATTAAACCCTGGATTCAAGTACCATGGATAAGAATGCCCTTAAATTATTTTTGTTAGTTTACTAAAATAACATTTTTGGATTTATTAAATTGAGCTAGCTTGCAAATCTTGCCATAATCTATGACTCAACACAATCTAAGATTTCACACATGCTCAAATCCTTTCTCATCAGTCAAAAATCGACAGTTAGCACATCCTAGATTCAATGAATCAAATAGATAGCAAGTAAAGAAAGAAAAAGAAGCAAACTTCATTTATTTTGCAAACTCAAGCCAAGCTGCTCTTTCTCTCTCTAAGACCCACAAATTTTCTCTCAAACTCAGTCCAAATATTAGCCAAGAACATCCCATAGCAATCCAAGAATAGATCAAAAGATCAGAAATCAAAATTAGTCAAGAAAGGTATAAAACCCAAACCTTCATGCTAGATCTTTAATTCTTCGTTAGATTTTATGATTAAGTGTTTAAATATGTTATATGTTATGTGATTTAGTGATCTGGGTTGAGAAATAACATTTTCATAACATCTAGATGCACGAAAATAAGAATTTTTGAAAACTGCAAAAACCCTAAAAATGTTGTCTGACTGTCAAAGTCGGGGCTTATATTTCTTAATCTGTTTATGATATATTGTGTTTAGGTGTTTGTATGTGTTCTATGCCATGATGTTAGTATACTGCAAGTGGAATCATGATCATAGCATGTGTAGATTGAAAGTTATTCACGGTCAAAACCCGTTGACCGGGCATGACCAAACGTTTTCTGGGTAACCCAGAAAACTCATGAACAAGCCGGACAGGCAGTTTGACCGGCCTTGATCTCGTTACTGACAGGTTGTTAGGTTGTAAAATTGTGTTTAGGTTGTCCTTTGACATGAGGACTACAAGTCCAGAGCACTCTTGAACTTTAGAAAACAACGGATCGGAAGTTATTAATGGTCAAAGGACGTTGACCATCCAGCTATGTATTCTGGGTAACCCAGATTTCGCAAGGCAACGTCTGACCAGTTTTTGTAAAGCTTATATCTTGCTAGTTATTGATATATAGACATTGTTAGTGCTCGAACCATGTACCCTGGGCATCCTGAAGAGAGATGCTTCCGTACGGATCAGTAGGGCTAGAGTGATGACTGGAGCGAGAAGAAGAAGATGAACAAACAGAAGGAACCGAGTCCTCACTGAGTTTATCCATTCTTTTCTGAATTAAACGGGATAACTGTTTAAGCTCATTATTGGTACAATGATCAATATCCGAGAAGTCTAACTTTGAACTGGAAGATTTCTTGGATTTAGATTTACTGGAAGATGATTCCTTTGGAGGAGGAATCGTTTGAATAGGTGAAGGATTGGGGAATTCCTTCTGAACTTGGCCCACGATGCGATAAGGATCAAACTTATCCCACCATTTAACTGAAAACTCACGAGTAACATGAGTAATTTGATTAAGGTGATTACTAGAGGCACCTTTTTCAGGGGCGACTAAAGAAGAAAGAGCAACATTGACTGTTGGAGAATAAAATCCATAGTTCCATCGAAGGATCCATGGGACTTTATATTTACTAGCGAAATGGAGAATAACTGGGATGCAGCAATTAGACTGCACCACAGGAACCCTAGAGCTAAAGACATTAAGAACAGTCTGAAGCTCAATGGGGAGGATATCAAAGATGAGACCATAACGTTCCCACCAAAGAACAAACCAATGAGGAAATTGACTTTTAAATTTGTGGTCAAATTGGATGAACCACGAATGACTAAAAGATGGAGTTTGAAACAGAAAAACTCTGTTCCAAGCTTCCATGTAATCATAATAGCAAAACTGGCTATCATGACCTTCAAGCTGCCTAAGATCACTAGGATGATTACCCCAGTTAGGCATGGAGATAACCTGTTTAATATAAAGAGAATGATAGATGATTTTTGAAGAATCATTTCTATCATAAATAGGTTTAATAGCGATTGACTGAGTTTGCAAAAGGACATCCTTATAGAACATGAGAGATTTATAAGGAGCAGAAGGAATAAAATGCCAACCAGTTGGGAAGAACTGGGCAGCTAATTTGACTAGATCATCAATTGATTTCATATGTCGTTCTATATGAAATAAATTGGTGCTGAAAACAGGGACGTATTCAGTATGAACACGCTGACCAGCAGGAGGATTACTGGAGGAAGCGTAAGGATCAACCATTAAAGGGGGTTGAACCAGAGCTGAACTATAGGGTTTCGAGCTAGAAACCAAAGGAGTGAACCTATTAACTACAGTAAGGGGAGTAACAGGATGAGGGATTATAGCTCCCACGGGCTTCTGACTAGGTGGGCTTGGGCTTGGAGGACCCAAGGGCCGAACATTTTTATCTTTCCCTCTCACACTCATTTTGAACCTGAGGGGTACCTGAATTAATAAATTCCCGAGTTAGAAAATCAGGAACGAAATTATCACTACCTTTAATATATTCAATGTCAAAATCGAAAATACTTAAAATAGATTGCCATCTGGCAAAAATATGTTTAGCAGCGATGTTTTTAACATCTTTTTCTAAAATATATTTAGCAGACTTACAATCAATACGAACCAAAAATTTTTGATTTAATAAATCATTTTGAAATTTACTGACACAGAAAACTAAAGCTAAAATTTCTTTTTTAATAGTGCTGTAGTTTAATTGTGCCTGATTCCACGCGCCAGAGTGGAATCGAACAATTTGCTCAGAAGAAGCAGGAGTTAATTTCTGCTTCAGAATGCCGCCGAAGCCAATTTCGGAGGCATCAGTTTCAACGATTTTGAAGGCTGATTCATTGGAGATGCCAAGGCAGGGAAGAACCTTAACATATTTTTTAACTTGCTGAACGATGGCAGAATGTTCATCAGTCCAAGGAGGAGGATTCTTCTGTAAACGAAGAAACAAAGGTTTACAGATTTTTCGTAAATTTTTATAGAATTTGCCAACATAATTAAGAGATCCTAGGAACCTTTGGAGTTGAGTTCTATCAAGGATTTTATCAGGAAATCTATCAGCGAATTGAATAACTCTTTGAATAGGACGAACCAAACCCCGATGAATATCATGGCCAAGAAATTTAACTTTAACTTGGAAAAGAGAACATTTAGTTGGTGAGAGAACCAAACCATTGACTTTGATAGCTTTGAAGAACGAATTCAAATGTTTGAAATGTTCGTCGATAGATTTAGAAAAAACAAGGATATCATCAATATAGACAATAATGAAATGACTAAAGGGATTTAAAATTTCATTGAGAATATTTTGGAATTCACTAGGAGCGTTTTTCAAGCCAAATGCTTGAACAACCCATTCATAATGACCAAAAGGGGTGGTGAAGGCGGTTTTGTACCTATCACTAGGATGGATACTGACTTGCCAGAAACCAGACTTAAGGTCGAATTTACTAAAAATGGTAGCATTACTAAGACGACTAAGAAGGTCCTCTTTATTGGGAAGGGGATACCTGATCCATTCTAAGACCTTATTAAGAGGCTTATAATTGATGACTAGACGAGGGACACCTCTCTCCTTTTCTGCTTCATTATTAACATAAAAGGCAGGGCAAGACCAAGGAGATTTACTACGTTTTATTAAACCTTTGGCAAGTAAATCGTTAATTTCTTGCTTACAAAGCTCCATTTGTTGGTGACTCATTTGAATAGGTCTAGCTTTAGTAGGAATAAGATGTTCTTTAAATTCTTTAGCGTAAGGAAGTTTAACAACATGTTTCCTACGATGCCAAAAAGCATTAGGAGAATCGGCACACAAATTTTTAACCATGAATAAACGAAGTTCTTCAATTTTATCTTGTATCTTTTCACTTAAAAGAAGGTCTTCAACCTGTTTATACTTAATTTCATGTTTTAAAAACTTTAAATGAGAAGTTTTACATTTTAACAAGTTAAGTGACTTAGAAATAGACTCATCTTGAATAAATCTTAAGTCTCTTTCTTTGGGCTGAGTTAAAAATTCAAAGACAACTTTGTGCCCAAGGTGCTCAGTAGTTAACCCATTATTACTGGTGGTGAAAGGGTATAACAAATAAATAAATGGTAATCCCAGAATAATTTTATCAGTTAAATTACGAATTAACACAAAAGAAGTTTTAAAACATATATCGTTTTGACAAATATGAACCTTAGGGAGCTTATATTTAATTTCCATGCTGCTTCCATTAGCAGAGTTTAAACGTTCACTGGTTTTAACATAAAATTTGGTAGGGATTAACCCTTCCTGGATGCAATTAAGATCTGCACCAGTATCAACAAGAGCAGGAAGTTGAATAGCAAAAGTGCCATCAACCATTAATCGTATCAAAATATACCACTTTTGAATGGTAATATCTTTTATCCTTTTTAACGAATTACCTTGAATAAACAAAGGAGACTCTTCATCATTGACTCCTGAAGTTTCAGGTGAGTCTTCATTTTCTGAAGAATCAGAAATATGAAGTTCAGAGTCTTTGTTAACTAACGCAGTCATATCACTTCTTAAGTTGGAGATTTCAGTCTTGAGACTAGAAATCTCTTTCTTAAGCTTGTTGACCTCTTGATTTAGTTCTGGGAGAGTAATCTCTCTCTCAGCCACTTTAAATCTTTCAAGGGTTTTATTAAGGTTTATAAGCGGCTTCTCTTTAGCTTTTATTACTTTACCCTTTCCAGAAATGTTTTTAGAAAACAATTCCTTTAACTGTTTCATGTATTGCAATTTTAAATCTTCATCAGTGAGCTTACTAATTAATTCAATTAACAAAGAGCTTTCTTGCTCCTCTTTAGTAAGAACATTAATAGTTTTACAGCAATCAGACCTACAATTATCAGTACACAAAGTAACTTCATTATCTTCACTAGGAGTCTGACTATTTTGATCATTGTCCGAAGAATAAGGAATATCAGAAATATCTTTATCTTCATCAGACTGAGATCTAAGTAAATCAAAAATCTTTTCAGAGTCTTCAACAGAAATATTTAACTGGTTTAATTTTTGTTTTAATTTACATTCATTCTTATAATGTCCCTTTTTACCACAATTATAACAAGTAATTTTACTCTTATCACTAGATTTAGAAGTGGATTTTTTATTTCCAGTTTTCTTTCTAGACCTGGGTTTTTCATAATAACTTTCTTTATTAGTCTGACTAGAGCGCTTTTTATGGTGCTTGCGTTTTTTATGAATTTCTAAGTGCTTTTTCCTATGCTTTCTACGCGAAGGGGCAATAGGAGGCAGACCATATTGTTCACAAAAAGTGCCAAGCTCATATTTAGCTTTCTTTTTATCTTTGGCAGCTTGTTTAGCGATTTTGAAATCAATACACATTTTTAGGCCAATTTTTTGAATATAACTAACAATGTCACCGTAAGTGAGGTTATCATAATCAATATATCCTAATGTTTTACTAAGTTCTTCACGGACTTTATGAGCAAATAAAGACGGAAGACCATTAACAAATTTTTCCTTCCAAAAAGGCTTGTTACTATCATTACGAAGCATGACACGCGAAATAAAAACATCTTTATACCATCTAAAATCACTTAAAGTGGGACAAGAAAGATTACTAAGTTGATCATGGATACGTTCAGTAATATTACTAGGAGTACCAATAAAATGTTTTATTATAGTGAAAATTAGGGTATTAATACCATCAGGAACACCAAAACCAATATCTTCACGGAAGATAGGTTGACCATTATCATCAAGTTGATAAGCATGAATAATAGAGTTCCTAGCATCTTCATCAAGGTGTTTTTCCCACCAAGAGCGAAGAACTCCCGAAAAACCATTAGTTAAAATTTCAACAATTTCAGGTTGAGTAAGATTAGTAAAAGCAGTGATGTAACTATTAGCAACCATAGACATGTGGTTCATTTTAGTAAGAATTTGATGTTCACTGAAGCCATCAATATTCCATTCATAAATTTTATTGGAGGAAACCGAAAATTGATTGTCAAGATTCTTTTCCTCGAACTGAAGATCAGGGGGAGTGGGTCTAGTATACCAATTTTTTGTAATACTAGCGTTATTAAAAGTTAACTTTTTCAATTGTTCAGTAAGGTCGGGAACAGAAGCGACCTCAGATACCTCATCTGAGTCACTATTGTAATCATTGCCAGATTCTTGAATCTGATCAATGATGGCCACGGTTCCACTAGCTTCGCCAGAGCTCGAACCAATCTTTTTAATAAGTTTATCAATACTTTTAACTAAATCAGAATCTTTACTAGGCAATCCCTTGCCATCTCTATTATCAGGAAGAGTTAACAAAGGCTGATCAAGTTTCTTATCAGGGGTTTTAATAAGAGTATTATCAAACTTTTCTTCAATTTTATCAAGTTGTTTTCCTATGGTGGCTAAATACTGATTAGTAAAATTATTTTGTTCAATAATCTTTTTATCATCAGTTTTACCATCAGCTACTTTAAAAGGACTAGCAACAACGGAGTTATTTTTGACTTGTAAAAGAACAGTTTCAAGGGGAGGATGAGAAGCTAAGGTTTTGGACTTATCTTCTTTTATCCATTGAGACTTAGTAAGAACTTTACAATGATTTCTATCATACCAATCATAAAATGTAAGGTTCTCTCTAGTAAGTTTAACAAATTTTTTCCAATTATGAACAATTTTATCTCTATCAATTTTATCATGCATATTACGAAAAACATGACGTTTAGCTTGATTTGTTTTAGAATTAAAATCATTAACAAGGCTATCCCAATCCAATTTAGAGACTTTAGTAAGGACTCTTAATTGGTGATTAATTGGGGCATCAAAGTCAGAGGGAGAAGGTCCAATCGACACAGTAGGAGAGACATCTTCATGTTCTCCATCAGTCTGAAAGGCAGGAGTATAACAAGGATGACTTGTCTGACCCTGATTCAACACGCCTTTCAGTTTAACATCAGGAATAGAAAAGTCACTTAAGACTTCAGTGTCTCTTCTAGAGATAGAAGGGACTGAGGAACTGGTAAACTCTTCAATAATAAAAGGTCTTCTAGTACGTTCAAAACTAATCCGAACAGTACCATCAGAAAATTGCTTAATATTTTCTAAATTTAACAAATTGTTATTAACTGGTTTTTGTGGAACTTCCTGGGGAAGAATCCATTGGCTAGGTAACGTGACATCTTTCCAAAGAATAGTTTTAGGTGTTTGAATGTTGGCGTTACTAGTGCTACTCTGTATTAAAACAGTATGATCTTTAGGACTTTTATTAAGAGCATGAATATTTAAATTGGTTTTCATAACTTTATAATAAATTCTAAAGATTAAAGCTAAGGGTTGAGATCCCTCAATCATTTGAGTTATCTCTCCCGCAGTTTTAATATTCAAAGTTAAAGCCTTAAGTAAATTAATATCAGACAGACTTAAAGGAAGATCAGGAAAGCAATTAAAATGAATAGGACCATCATGTAAACTAGATTCCATGATTCCAATAATACTAGGAGCATAATTAAGATAACGAGCATCTCTTAAGCATAAAAAGACGCTTGAGTTTATTCCTTTAATAGTTAATGGTTTAACTGCAACTTGTACCAAACCAATATGAATAAAATTATAACCCTTTTTACGATGTTTATTAATGACATCGGGAGAAAGAAGACTACAATTTTCATATTCTTTATTAATAGCATACACACGTTCAACAGTTTTAACATTGTAATCAGTTTTGAAATTATCGATGAAGGTTGACTGATAAATTTCTTTAGGAGATACACTAGGTATATTCCAGTTATTAAGAGTTTGGTTAATATTTTCATAACTTTGTTCTTCTTGGTTAACTATATTAGGAACAGAAGGAAGAGAAGATCTATTACTAATCGACGAACTGGATCTAAACAATCTACTCATAGTTAAAATTAAAGTTTTAATTAATCTGTGTTCTTCCGTACATACCCCTTTCTTTGCTTAACATAAACACATACCCTATCATCTAGTGATTCCCAGAAAGCCGAAACTGCTCACACACTCGAGTCTTACAAAGGCTGGACAGGGACCTATGGCGATGGAGGGTGGTTTATACAAAGAGACTAGGTGACCTCTTGAACAAAGAAAGATCAAAACTTTTGATTTTAAAAATGACTAGAAGAAGAAGATCAAGAACAACGTTTAGTAAACGTCATGTTTTTCGTAATATGCATGATAAAATTGATAGACCAGTAATCCTCATCTGAGGTTCTCTCTCCTTCTCTCCCCCTTCTCTCTACCTTCTCTCTAGTTAGAAGAAGAAGAAGTTCCTGTACTTCTTCTTCCCTTTGTAAATAGATCCAGATACGATGTAATCCTTTCTCAAATGTTTATAAATACAAGAAAGAGATTACTTTACCGATTCACCGGTCATCTTCTTTTAGTTTCAAAAAATGTTTTAAGTTTAAAGTTTTATTTAAACTTTTCGTCCGCTGTTAAATGGTGCTTGCGTTTTTTTAAACTTTTCGTGGTTCATCCAATTTGACCACAAATTTAAAAGTCAATTTCCTCATTGGTTTGTTCTTTGGTGGGAACGTTATGGTCTCATCTTTGATATCCTCCCCATTGAGCTTCAGACTGTTCTTAATGTCTTTAGCTCTAGGGTTCCTGTGGTGCAGTCTAATTGCTGCATCCCAGTTATTCTCCATTTCGCTAGTAAATATAAAGTCCCATGGATCCTTCGATGGAACTATGGATTTTATTCTCCAACAGTCAATGTTGCTCTTTCTTCTTTAGTCGCCCCTGAAAAAGGTGCCTCTAGTAATCACCTTAATCAAATTACTCATGTTACTCGTGAGTTTTCAGTTAAATGGTGGGATAAGTTTGATCCTTATCGCATCGTGGGCCAAGTTCAGAAGGAATTCCCCAATCCTTCACCTATTCAAACGATTCCTCCTCCAAAGGAATCATCTTCCAGTAAATCTAAATCCAAGAAATCTTCCAGTTCAAAGTTAGACTTCTCGGATATTGATCATTGTACCAATAATGAGCTTAAACAGTTATCCCGTTTAATTCAGAAAAGAATGGATAAACTCAGTGAGGACTCGGTTCCTTCTGTTTGTTCATCTTCTTCTTCTCGCTCCAGTCATCACTCTAGCCCTACTGATCCGTACGGAAG
This sequence comes from Panax stipuleanatus, assembly GCA_020205555.1. NCBI lineage: Eukaryota > Viridiplantae > Streptophyta > Magnoliopsida > Apiales > Araliaceae > Panax > Panax stipuleanatus. Next base: position 61,410,333 of record CM035118.1, read on the forward strand.
CATCTCTCTTCAGGATGCCCAGGATCCGTTTGCCTAGGGTCCAGGATCCATTCGCCTTGGGTTCCTACAGTCACCCGGGTCAGCTTTGTTGCTAGATGCCCCTGCCCGCGCAGCCCGTGCTCCTTTGTCCAAAAGTAGCCGAAAGCAGTTGCTGAGTCAGTTGTCATTTTGTCAGATGTCTGTATCCTTGTTAGTCAAAAGTTGTTATTATTGTATTTCTTCTGTATTTGATTAACGCGTCTGTAATAGTAAAAGTTATTTGTAATAGTCAAAAGTTGTAATAATGCTTTCATCTTTTGATAAAGCATTACTGTTGTTCAATAGTCATTCTTGTTTTGTAATTATTGAGTTGTAATCTTTCAGCCTTTTCTCTTTCTATATAAGAGAGGCTCAGTCTTTGTTATGAGACAGGATTTAGTAATCCAATAGAGCGTTTGAGAAGACTCAGATTCCTATCTGACTAATCTTCAACTCTCTTGCCTTCTCTCTTAGATATGATAAGTTTCTATAATCGAGTCAATCTGTTGTAAGTAACCAAGTTAATTGTTTGTAATTATTTCATAGTACAATAAAAGTTTATTTTGTTTAAACTTCTCTTATTACTTATGAACTGCTGCTTTAATTTCTTATAGTTTTGCTATAGTTGTTATTCAGCTTTGTTTATGCGCTTTAACTTTAACTTGGAAAAGAGAACATTTAGTTGGTGAGAGAACCAAACCATTGACTTTGATAGCTTTGAAGAACGAATTCAAATGTTTGAAATGTTCGTCGATAGATTTAGAAAAAACAAGGATATCATCAATATAGACAATAATGAAATGACTAAAGGGATTTAAAATTTCATTGAGAATATTTTGGAATTCACTAGGAGCGTTTTTCAAGCCAAATGCTTGAACAACCCATTCATAATGACCAAAAGGGGTGGTGAAGGCGGTTTTGTACCTATCACTAGGATGGATACTGACTTGCCAGAAACCAGACTTAAGGTCGAATTTACTAAAAATGGTAGCATTACTAAGACGACTAAGAAGGTCCTCTTTATTGGGAAGGGGATACCTGATCCATTCTAAGACCTTATTAAGAGGCTTATAATTGATGACTAGACGAGGGACACCTCTCTCCTTTTCTGCTTCATTATTAACATAAAAGGCAGGGCAAGACCAAGGAGATTTACTACGTTTTATTAAACCTTTGGCAAGTAAATCGTTAATTTCTTGCTTACAAAGCTCCATTTGTTGGTGACTCATTTGAATAGGTCTAGCTTTAGTAGGAAAAAGATGTTCTTTAAATTCTTTAGCGTAAGGAAGTTTAACAACATGTTTCCTACGATGCCAAAAAGCATTAGGAGAATCGGCACACAAATTTTTAACCATGAATAAACGAAGTTCTTCAATTTTATCTTGTATCTTTTCACTTAAAAGAAGGTCTTCAACCTGTTTATACTTAATTTCATGTTTTAAAAACTTTAAATGAGAAGTTTTACATTTTAACAGGTTAAGTGACTTAGAAATAGACTCATCTTGAATAAATCTTAAGTCTCTTTCTTTGGGCTGAGTTAAAAATTCAAAGACAACTTTGTGCCCAAGGTGCTCAGTAGTTAACCCATTATTACTGGTGGTGAAAGGGTATAACAAATAAATAAATGGTAATCCCAGAATAATTTTATCAGTTAAATTACGAATTAACACAAAAGAAGTTTTAAAACGTATATCGTTTTGACAAATATGAACCTTAGGGAGCTTATATTTAATTTCCATGCTGCTTCCATTAGCAGAGTTTAAACGTTCACTGGTTTTAACATAAAATTTGGTAGGGATTAACCCTTCCTGGATGCAATTAAGATCTGCACCAGTATCAACAAGAGCAGGAAGTTGAATAGCAAAAGTGCCATCAACCATTAATCGTATCAAAATATACCACTTTTGAATGGTAATATCTTTTATCCTTTTTAACGAATTACCTTGAATAAACAAAGGAGACTCTTCATCATTGACTCCTGAAGTTTCAGGTGAGTCTTCATTTTCTGAAGAATCAGAAATATGAAGTTCAGAGTCTTTGTTAACTAACGCAGTCATATCACTTCTTAAGTTGGAGATTTCAGTCTTGAGACTAGAAATCTCTTTCTTAAGCTTGTTGACCTCTTGATTTAGTTCTGGGAGAGTAATCTCTCTCTCAGCCACTTTAAATCTTTCAAGGGTTTTATTAAGGCTTATAAGCGGCTTCTCTTTAGCTTTTATTACTTTACCCTTTCCAGAAATGTTTTTAGAAAACAATTCCTTTAACTGTTTCATGTATTGCAATTTTAAATCTTCATCAGTGAGCTTACTAATTAATTCAATTAACAAAGAGCTTTCTTGCTCCTCTTTAGTAAGAACATTAATAGTTTTACAGCAATCAGACCTACAATTATCAGTACACAAAGTAACTTCATTATCTTCACTAGGAGTCTGACTATTTTGATCATTGTCCGAAGAATAAGGAATATCAGAAATATCTTTATCTTCATCAGACTGAGATCTAAGTAAATCAAAAATCTTTTCAGAGTCTTCAACAGAAATATTTAACTGGTTTAATTTTTGTTTTAATTTACATTCAAAATTATAACCCTTTTTACGATGTTTATTAATGACATCGGGAGAAAGAAGACTACAATTTTCATATTCTTTATTAATAGCATACACACGTTCAACAGTTTTAACATTGTAATCAGTTTTGAAATTATCGATGAAGGTTGACTGATAAATTTCTTTAGGAGATACACTAGGTATATTCCAGTTATTAAGAGTTTGGTTAATATTTTCATAACTTTGTTCTTCTTGGTTAACTATATTAGGAACAGAAGGAAGAGAAGATCTATTACTAATCGACGAACTGGATCTAAACAATCTACTCATAGTTAAAATTAAAGTTTTAATTAATCTGTGTTCTTCCGTACATACCCCTTTCTTTGCTTAACATAAACACATACCCTATCATCTAGTGTAAGGTTCTCTCTAGTAAGTTTAACAAATTTTTTCCAATTATGAACAATTTTATCTCTATCAATTTTATCATGCATATTACGAAAAACATGACGTTTAGCTTGATTAGTTTTAGAATTAAAATCATTAACAAGGCTATCCCAATCCAATTTAGAGACTTTAGTAAGGACTCTTAATTGGTGATTAATTGGGGCATCAAAGTCAGAGGGAGAAGGTCCGACCGACACAGTAGGAGAGACATCTTCATGTTCTCCATCAGTCTGAAAGGCAGGAGTATAACAAGGATGACTTGTCTGACCCTGATTCAACACGCCTTTCAGTTTAACATCAGGAATAGAAAAGTCACTTAAGACTTCAGTGTCTCTTCTAGAGATAGAAGGGACTGAGGAACTGGTAAACTCTTCAATAATAAAAGGTCTTCTAGTACGTTCAAAACTAATCCGAACAGTACCATCAGAAAATTGCTTAATATTTTCTAAATTTAACAAATTATTATTAACTGGTTTTTGTGGAACTTCCTGGGGAAGAATCCATTGGCTAGGTAACGTGACATCTTTCCAAAGAATAGTTTTAGGTGTTTGAATGTTGGCGTTACTAGTGCTACTCTGTATTAAAACAGTATGATCTTTAGGACTTTTATTAAGAGCATGAATATTTAAATTGGTTTTCATAACTTTATAATAAATTCTAAAGATTAAAGCTAAGGGTTGAGATCCCTCAATCATTTGAGTTATCTCTCCCGCAGTTTTAATATTCAAAGTTAAAGCCTTAAGTAAATTAATATCAGACAGACTTAAAGGAAGATCAGGAAAGCAATTAAAATGAATAGGACCATCATGTAAACTAGATTCCATGATTCCAATAATACTAGGAGCATAATTAAGATAACGAGCATCTCTTAAGCATAAAAAGACGCTTGAGTTTATTCCTTTAATAGTTAATGGTTTAACTGCAACTTGTACCAAACCAATATGAATAAAATTATAACCCTTTTTACGATGTTTATTAATGACATCGGGAGAAAGAAGACTACAATTTTCATATTCTTTATTAATAGCATACACACGTTTAACAGTTTTAACATTGTAATCAGTTTTGAAATTATCGATGAAGGTTGACTGATAAATTTCTTTAGGAGATACACTAGGTATATTCCAGTTATTAAGAGTTTGGTTAATATTTTCATAACTTTGTTCTTCTTGGTTAACTATATTAGGAACAGAAGGAAGAGAAGATCTATTACTAATCGACGAACTGGATCTAAACAATCTACTCATAGTTAAAATTAAAGTTTTAATTAATCTGTGTTCTTCCGTACATACCCCTTTCTTTGCTTAACATAAACACATACCCTATCATCTAGTGATTCCCAGAAAGCCGAAACTGCTCACACACTCGAGTCTTACTAAGGCTGGATAGGGACCTATGGCGATGGAGGGTGGTTTATACAAAGAGACTAGGTGACCTCTTGAACAAAGAAAGATCAAAACTTTTGATTTTAAAAATGACTAGAAGAAGAAGATCAAGACCAACGTTTAGTAAACAAACAACTCATGGCTCTGATACCAAAAGGCGGAAGCAAAAGACTAAAAGAGAAGAGTGGCGCATAAACAAAGCTGAATAACAACTATAGCAAAACTATAAGAAATTAAAGCAGCAGTTCATAAGTAATAAGAGAAGTTTAAACAAAATAAACTTTTATTGTACTATGAAATAATTACAAACAATTAACTTGGTTACTTACAACAGATTGACTCGATTATAGAAACTTATCATATCTAAGAGAGAAGGCAAGAGAGTTGAAGATTAGTCAGATAGGAATCTGAGTCTTCTCAAACGCTCTATTGGATTACTAAATCCTGTCTCATAACAAAGACTGAGCCTCTCTTATATAGAAAGAGAAAAGGCTGAAAGATTACAACTCAATAATTACAAAACAAGAATGACTATTGAACAACAGTAATGCTTTATCAAAAGATGAAAGCATTATTACAACTTTTGACTATTACAAACAACTTTTACTATTACAGACGCGTTAATCAAATACAGACGAAATACAATAATAACAACTTTTGACTAACAAGGATACAGACATCTGACAAAATGACAACTGACTCAGCAACTGCTTTCGGCTACTTTTGGACAAAGGAGCACGGGCTGCGCGAGCAGGGGCATCTAGCAACAAAGCTGACCCGGGTGACTGTAGGAACCCAAGGCGAATGGATCCTGGACCCTAGGCAAACGGATCCTGGGCATCCTGAAGAGAGATGCTTCCGTACGGATCAGTAGGGCTAGAGTGATGACTGGAGCGAGAAGAAGAAGATGAACAAACAGAAGGAACCGAGTCCTCACTGAGTTTATCCATTCTTTTCTGAATTAAACGGGATAACTGTTTAAGCTCATTATTGGTACAATGATCAATATCCGAGAAGTCTAACTTTGAACTGGAAGATTTCTTGGATTTAGATTTACTGGAAGATGATTCCTTTGGAGGAGGAATCGTTTGAATAGGTGAAGGATTGGGGAATTCCTTCTGAACTTGGCCCACGATGCGATAAGGATCAAACTTATCCCACCATTTAACTGAAAACTCACGAGTAACATGAGTAATTTGATTAAGGTGATTACTAGAGGCACCTTTTTCAGGGGCAACTAAAGAAGAAAGAGCAACATTGACTGTTGGAGAATAAAATCCATAGTTCCATCGAAGGATCCATGGGACTTTATATTTACTAGCGAAATGGAGAATAACTGGGATGCAGCAATTAGACTGCACCACAGGAACCCTAGAGCTAAAGACATTAAGAACAGTCTGAAGCTCAATGGGGAGGATATCAAAGATGAGACCATAACGTTCCCACCAAAGAACAAACCAATGAGGAAATTGACTTTTAAATTTGTGGTCAAATTGGATGAACCACGAATGACTAAAAGATGGAGTTTGAAACAGAAAAACTCTGTTCCAAGCTTCCATGTAATCATAATAGCAAAACTGGCTATCATGACCTTCAAGCTGCCTAAGATCACTAGGATGATTACCCCAGTTAGGCATGGAGATAACCTGTTTAATATAAAGAGAATGATAGATGATTTTTGAAGAATCATTTCTATCATAAATAGGTTTAATAGCGATTGACTGAGTTTGCAAAAGGACATCCTTATAGAACATGAGAGATTTATAAGGAGCAGAAGGAATAAAATGCCAACCAGTTGGGAAGAACTGGGCAGCTAATTTGACTGGATCATCAATTGATTTCATATGTCGTTCTATATGAAATAAATTGGTGCTGAAAACAGGGACGTATTCAGTATGAACACGCTGACCAGCAGGAGGATTACTGGAGGAAGCGTAAGGATCAACCATTAAAGGGGGTTGAACCAGAGCTGAACTATAGGGTTTCGAGCTAGAAACCAAAGGAGTGAACCTATTAACTACAGTAAGGGGAGTAACAGGATGAGGGATTATAGCTCCCACGGGCTTCTAACTAGGTGGGCTTGGGCTTGGAGGACCCAAGGGCCGAACATTTTTATCTTTCCCTCTCACACTCATTTTGAACCTGAGGGGTACCTGAATTAATAAATTCCCGAGTTAGAAAATCAGGAACGGAATTATCACTACCTTTAATATATTCAATGTCAAAATCGAAAATACTTAAAATAGATTGCCATCTGGCAAAAATATGTTTAGCAGCGATGTTTTTAACATCTTTTTCTAAAATATATTTAGCAGACTTACAATCAATACGAACCAAAAATTTTTGATTTAATAAATCATTTTGAAATTTACTGACACAGAAAACTAAAGCTAAAATTTCTTTTTTAATAGTGCTGTAGTTTAATTGTGCCTGATTCCACGCGCCAGAGTGGAATCGAACAATTTGCTCAGAAGAAGCAGGAGTTAATTTCTGCTTCAGAATGCCGCCGAAGCCAATTTCGGAGGCATCAGTTTCAACGATTTTGAAGGCTGATTCATTGGAGATGCCAAGGCAGGGAAGAACCTTAACATATTTTTTAACTTGCTGAACGATGGCAGAATGTTCATCAGTCCAAGGAGGAGGATTCTTCTGTAAACGAAGAAACAAAGGTTTACAGATTTTCCGTAAATTTTTATAGAATTTGCCAACATAATTAAGAGATCCTAGGAACCTTTGGAGTTGAGTTCTATCAAGGATTTTATCAGGAAATCTATCAGCGAATTGAATAACTCTTTGAATAGGACGAACCAAACCCCGATGAATATCATGGCCAAGAAATTTAACTTTAACTTGGAAAAGAGAACATTTAGTTGGTGAGAGAACCAAACCATTGACTTTGATAGCTTTGAAGAACGAATTCAAATGTTTGAAATGTTCGTCGATAGATTTAGAAAAAACAAGGATATCATCAATATAGACAATAATGAAATGACTAAAGGGATTTAAAATTTCATTGAGAATATTTTGGAATTCACTAGGAGCGTTTTTCAAGCCAAATGCTTGAACAACCCATTCATAATGACCAAAAGGGGTGGTGAAGGCGGTTTTGTACCTATCACTAGGATGGATACTGACTTGCCAGAAACCAGACTTAAGGTCGAATTTACTAAAAATGGTAGCATTACTAAGACGACTAAGAAGGTCCTCTTTATTGGGAAGGGGATACCTGATCCATTCTAAGACCTTATTAAGAGGCTTATAATTGATGACTAGACGAGGGACACCTCTCTCCTTTTCTGCTTCATTATTAACATAAAAGGCAGGGCAAGACCAAGGAGATTTACTACGTTTTATTAAACCTTTGGCAAGTAAATCGTTAATTTCTTGCTTACAAAGCTCCATTTGTTGGTGACTCATTTGAATAGGTCTAGCTTTAGTAGGAAAAAGATGTTCTTTAAATTCTTTAGCGTAAGGAAGTTTAACAACATGTTTCCTACGATGCCAAAAAGCATTAGGAGAATCGGCACACAAATTTTTAACCATGAATAAACGAAGTTCTTCAATTTTATCTTGTATCTTTTCACTTAAAAGAAGGTCTTCAACCTGTTTATACTTAATTTCATGTTTTAAAAACTTTAAATGAGAAGTTTTACATTTTAACAGGTTAAGTGACTTAGAAATAGACTCATCTTGAATAAATCTTAAGTCTCTTTCTTTGGGCTGAGTTAAAAATTCAAAGACAACTTTGTGCCCAAGGTGCTCAGTAGTTAACCCATTATTACTGGTGGTGAAAGGGTATAACAAATAAATAAATGGTAATCCCAGAATAATTTTATCAGTTAAATTACGAATTAACACAAAAGAAGTTTTAAAACATATATCGTTTTGACAAATATGAACCTTAGGGAGCTTATATTTAATTTCCATGCTGCTTCCATTAGCAGAGTTTAAACGTTCACTGGTTTTAACATAAAATTTGGTAGGGATTAACCCTTCCTGGATGCAATTAAGATCTGCACCAGTATCAACAAGAGCAGGAAGTTGAATAGCAAAAGTGCCATCAACCATTAATCGTATCAAAATATACCACTTTTGAATGGTAATATCTTTTATCCTTTTTAACGAATTACCTTGAATAAACAAAGGAGACTCTTCATCATTGACTCCTGAAGTTTCAGGTGAGTCTTCATTTTCTGAAGAATCAGAAATATGAAGTTCAGAGTCTTTGTTAACTAACGCAGTCATATCACTTCTTAAGTTGGAGATTTCAGTCTTGAGACTAGAAATCTCTTTCTTAAGCTTGTTGACCTCTTGATTTAGTTCTGGGAGAGTAATCTCTCTCTCAGCCACTTTAAATCTTTCAAGGGTTTTATTAAGGCTTATAAGCGGCTTCTCTTTAGCTTTTATTACTTTACCCTTTCCAGAAATGTTTTTAGAAAACAATTCCTTTAACTGTTTCATGTATTGCAATTTTAAATCTTCATCAGTGAGCTTACTAATTAATTCAATTAACAAAGAGCTTTCTTGCTCCTCTTTAGTAAGAACATTAATAGTTTTACAGCAATCAGACCTACAATTATCAGTACACAAAGTAACTTCATTATCTTCACTAGGAGTCTGACTATTTTGATCATTGTCCGAAGAATAAGGAATATCAGAAATATCTTTATCTTCATCAGACTGAGATCTAAGTAAATCAAAAATCTTTTCAGAGTCTTCAACAGAAATATTTAACTGGTTTAATTTTTGTTTTAATTTACATTCAAAATTATAACCCTTTTTACGATGTTTATTAATGACATCGGGAGAAAGAAGACTACAATTTTCATATTCTTTATTAATAGCATACACACGTTCAACAGTTTTAACATTGTAATCAGTTTTGAAATTATCGATGAAGGTTGACTGATAAATTTCTTTAGGAGATACACTAGGTATATTCCAGTTATTAAGAGTTTGGTTAATATTTTCATAACTTTGTTCTTCTTGGTTAACTATATTAGGAACAGAAGGAAGAGAAGATCTATTACTAATCGACGAACTGGATCTAAACAATCTACTCATAGTTAAAATTAAAGTTTTAATTAATCTGTGTTCTTCCGTACATACCCCTTTCTTTGCTTAACATAAACACATACCCTATCATCTAGTGTAAGGTTCTCTCTAGTAAGTTTAACAAATTTTTTCCAATTATGAACAATTTTATCTCTATCAATTTTATCATGCATATTACGAAAAACATGACGTTTAGCTTGATTAGTTTTAGAATTAAAATCATTAACAAGGCTATCCCAATCCAATTTAGAGACTTTAGTAAGGACTCTTAATTGGTGATTAATTGGGGCATCAAAGTCAGAGGGAGAAGGTCCGACCGACACAGTAGGAGAGACATCTTCATGTTCTCCATCAGTCTGAAAGGCAGGAGTATAACAAGGATGACTTGTCTGACCCTGATTCAACACGCCTTTCAGTTTAACATCAGGAATAGAAAAGTCACTTAAGACTTCAGTGTCTCTTCTAGAGATAGAAGGGACTGAGGAACTGGTAAACTCTTCAATAATAAAAGGTCTTCTAGTACGTTCAAAACTAATCCGAACAGTACCATCAGAAAATTGCTTAATATTTTCTAAATTTAACAAATTATTATTAACTGGTTTTTGTGGAACTTCCTGGGGAAGAATCCATTGGCTAGGTAACGTGACATCTTTCCAAAGAATAGTTTTAGGTGTTTGAATGTTGGCGTTACTAGTGCTACTCTGTATTAAAACAGTATGATCTTTAGGACTTTTATTAAGAGCATGAATATTTAAATTGGTTTTCATAACTTTATAATAAATTCTAAAGATTAAAGCTAAGGGTTGAGATCCCTCAATCATTTGAGTTATCTCTCCCGCAGTTTTAATATTCAAAGTTAAAGCCTTAAGTAAATTAATATCAGACAGACTTAAAGGAAGATCAGGAAAGCAATTAAAATGAATAGGACCATCATGTAAACTAGATTCCATGATTCCAATAATACTAGGAGCATAATTAAGATAACGAGCATCTCTTAAGCATAAAAAGACGCTTGAGTTTATTCCTTTAATAGTTAATGGTTTAACTGCAACTTGTACCAAACCAATATGAATAAAATTATAACCCTTTTTACGATGTTTATTAATGACATCGGGAGAAAGAAGACTACAATTTTCATATTCTTTATTAATAGCATACACACGTTTAACAGTTTTAACATTGTAATCAGTTTTGAAATTATCGATGAAGGTTGACTGATAAATTTCTTTAGGAGATACACTAGGTATATTCCAGTTATTAAGAGTTTGGTTAATATTTTCATAACTTTGTTCTTCTTGGTTAACTATATTAGGAACAGAAGGAAGAGAAGATCTATTACTAATCGACGAACTGGATCTAAACAATCTACTCATAGTTAAAATTAAAGTTTTAATTAATCTGTGTTCTTCCGTACATACCCCTTTCTTTGCTTAACATAAACACATACCCTATCATCTAGTGATTCCCAGAAAGCCGAAACTGCTCACACACTCGTGTCTTACAAAGGCTGGATAGGGACCTATGGCGATGGAGGGTGGTTTATACAAAGAGACTAGGTGACCTCTTGAACAAAGAAAGATCAAAACTTTTGATTTTAAAAATGACTAGAAGAAGAAGATCAAGACCAACGTTTAGTAAACAAACAACTCATGGCTCTGATACCAAAAGGCGGAAGCAAAAGACTAAAAGAGAAGAGTGGCGCATAAACAAAGCTGAATAACAACTATAGCAAAACTATAAGAAATTAAAGCAGCAGTTCATAAGTAATAAGAGAAGTTTAAACAAAATAAACTTTTATTGTACTATGAAATAATTACAAACAATTAACTTGGTTACTTACAACAGATTGACTCGATTATAGAAACTTATCATATCTAAGAGAGAAGGCAAGAGAGTTGAAGATTAGTCAGATAGGAATCTGAGTCTTCTCAAACGCTCTATTGGATTACTAAATCCTGTCTCATAACAAAGACTGAGCCTCTCTTATATAGAAAGAGAAAAGGCTGAAAGATTACAACTCAATAATTACAAAACAAGAATGACTATTGAACAACAGTAATGCTTTATCAAAAGATGAAAGCATTATTACAACTTTTGACTATTACAAACAACTTTTACTATTACAGACGCGTTAATCAAATACAGACGAAATACAATAATAACAACTTTTGACTAACAAGGATACAGACATCTGACAAAATGACAACTGACTCAGCAACTGCTTTCGGCTACTTTTGGACAAAGGAGCACGGGCTGCGCGAGCAGGGGCATCTAGCAACAAAGCTGACCCGGGTGACTGTAGGAACCCAAGGCGAATGGATCCTGGACCCTAGGCAAACGGATCCTGGGCATCCTGAAGAGAGATGCTTCCGTACGGATCAGTAGGGCTAGAGTGATGACTGGAGCGAGAAGAAGAAGATGAACAAACAGAAGGAACCGAGTCCTCACTGAGTTTATCCATTCTTTTCTGAATTAAACGGGATAACTGTTTAAGCTCATTATTGGTACAATGATCAATATCCGAGAAGTCTAACTTTGAACTGGAAGATTTCTTGGATTTAGATTTACTGGAAGATGATTCCTTTGGAGGAGGAATCGTTTGAATAGGTGAAGGATTGGGGAATTCCTTCTGAACTTGGCCCACGATGCGATAAGGATCAAACTTATCCCACCATTTAACTGAAAACTCACGAGTAACATGAGTAATTTGATTAAGGTGATTACTAGAGGCACCTTTTTCAGGGGCAACTAAAGAAGAAAGAGCAACATTGACTGTTGGAGAATAAAATCCATAGTTCCATCGAAGGATCCATGGGACTTTATATTTACTAGCGAAATGGAGAATAACTGGGATGCAGCAATTAGACTGCACCACAGGAACCCTAGAGCTAAAGACATTAAGAACAGTCTGAAGCTCAATGGAGAGGATATCAAAGATGAGACCATAACGTTCCCACCAAAGAACAAACCAATGAGGAAATTGACTTTTAAATTTGTGGTCAAATTGGATGAACCACGAATGACTAAAAGATGGAGTTTGAAACAGAAAAACTCTGTTCCAAGCTTCCATGTAATCATAATAGCAAAACTGGCTATCATGACCTTCAAGCTGCCTAAGATCACTAGGATGATTACCCCAGTTAGGCATGGAGATAACCTGTTTAATATAAAGAGAATGATAGATGATTTTTGAAGAATCATTTCTATCATAAATAGGTTTAATAGCGATTGACTGAGTTTGCAAAAGGACATCCTTATAGAACATGAGAGATTTATAAGGAGCAGAAGGAATAAAATGCCAACCAGTTGGGAAGAACTGGGCAGCTAATTTGACTGGATCATCAATTGATTTCATATGTCGTTCTATATGAAATAAATTGGTGCTGAAAACAGGGACGTATTCAGTATGAACACGCTGACCAGCAGGAGGATTACTGGAGGAAGCGTAAGGATCAACCATTAAAGGGGGTTGAACCAGAGCTGAACTATAGGGTTTCGAGCTAGAAACCAAAGGAGTGAACCTATTAACTACAGTAAGGGGAGTAACAGGATGAGGGATTATAGCTCCCACGGGCTTCTAACTAGGTGGGCTTGGGCTTGGAGGACCCAAGGGCCGAACATTTTTATCTTTCCCTCTCACACTCATTTTGAACCTGAGGGGTACCTGAATTAATAAATTCCCGAGTTAGAAAATCAGGAACGGAATTATCACTACCTTTAATATATTCAATGTCAAAATCGAAAATACTTAAAATAGATTGCCATCTGGCAAAAATATGTTTAGCAGCGATGTTTTTAACATCTTTTTCTAAAATATATTTAGCAGACTTACAATCAATACGAACCAAAAATTTTTGATTTAATAAATCATTTTGAAATTTACTGACACAGAAAACTAAAGCTAAAATTTCTTTTTTAATAGTGCTGTAGTTTAATTGTGCCTGATTCCACGCGCCAGAGTGGAATCGAACAATTTGCTCAGAAGAAGCAGGAGTTAATTTCTGCTTCAGAATGCCGCCGAAGCCAATTTCGGAGGCATCAGTTTCAACGATTTTGAAGGCTGATTCATTGGAGATGCCAAGGCAGGGAAGAACCTTAACATATTTTTTAACTTGCTGAACGATGGCAGAATGTTCATCAGTCCAAGGAGGAGGATTCTTCTGTAAACGAAGAAACAAAGGTTTACAGATTTTCCGTAAATTTTTATAGAATTTGCCAACATAATTAAGAGATCCTAGGAACCTTTGGAGTTGAGTTCTATCAAGGATTTTATCAGGAAATCTATCAGCGAATTGAATAACTCTTTGAATAGGACGAACCAAACCCCGATGAATATCATGGCCAAGAAATTTAACTTTAACTTGGAAAAGAGAACATTTAGTTGGTGAGAGAACCAAACCATTGACTTTGATAGCTTTGAAGAACGAATTCAAATGTTTGAAATGTTCGTCGATAGATTTAGAAAAAACAAGGATATCATCAATATAGACAATAATGAAATGACTAAAGGGATTTAAAATTTCATTGAGAATATTTTGGAATTCACTAGGAGCGTTTTTCAAGCCAAATGCTTGAACAACCCATTCATAATGACCAAAAGGGGTGGTGAAGGCGGTTTTGTACCTATCACTAGGATGGATACTAACTTGCCAGAAACCAGACTTAAGGTCGAATTTACTAAAAATGGTAGCATTACTAAGACGACTAAGAAGGTCCTCTTTATTGGGAAGGGGATACCTGATCCATTCTAAGACCTTATTAAGAGGCTTATAATTGATGACTAGACGAGGGACACCTCTCTCCTTTTCTGCTTCATTATTAACATAAAAGGCAGGGCAAGACCAAGGAGATTTACTACGTTTTATTAAACCTTTGGCAAGTAAATCGTTAATTTCTTGCTTACAAAGCTCCATTTGTTGGTGACTCATTTGAATAGGTCTAGCTTTAGTAGGAATAAGATGTTCTTTAAATTCTTTAGCGTAAGGAAGTTTAACAACATGTTTCCTACGATGCCAAAAAGCATTAGGAGAATCGGCACACAAATTTTTAACCATGAATAAACGAAGTTCTTCAATTTTATCTTGTATCTTTTCACTTAAAAGAAGGTCTTCAACCTGTTTATACTTAATTTCATGTTTTAAAAACTTTAAATGAGAAGTTTTACATTTTAACAGGTTAAGTGACTTAGAAATAGACTCATCTTGAATAAATCTTAAGTCTCTTTCTTTGGGCTGAGTTAAAAATTCAAAGACAACTTTGTGCCCAAGGTGCTCAGTAGTTAACCCATTATTACTGGTGGTGAAAGGGTATAACAAATAAATAAATGGTAATCCCAGAATAATTTTATCAGTTAAATTACGAATTAACACAAAAGAAGTTTTAAAACATATATCGTTTTGACAAATATGAACCTTAGGGAGCTTATATTTAATTTCCATGCTGCTTCCATTAGCAGAGTTTAAACGTTCACTGGTTTTAACATAAAATTTGGTAGGGATTAACCCTTCCTGGATGCAATTAAGATCTGCACCAGTATCAACAAGAGCAGGAAGTTGAATAGCAAAAGTGCCATCAACCATTAATCGTATCAAAATATACCACTTTTGAATGGTAATATCTTTTATCCTTTTTAACGAATTACCTTGAATAAACAAAGGAGACTCTTCATCATTGACTCCTGAAGTTTCAGGTGAGTCTTCATTTTCTGAAGAATCAGAAATATGAAGTTCAGAGTCTTTGTTAACTAACGCAGTCATATCACTTCTTAAGTTGGAGATTTCAGTCTTGAGACTAGAAATCTCTTTCTTAAGCTTGTTGACCTCTTGATTTAGTTCTGGGAGAGTAATCTCTCTCTCAGCCACTTTAAATCTTTCAAGGGTTTTATTAAGGCTTATAAGCGGCTTCTCTTTAGCTTTTATTACTTTACCCTTTCCAGAAATGTTTTTAGAAAACAATTCCTTTAACTGTTTCATGTATTGCAATTTTAAATCTTCATCAGTGAGCTTACTAATTAATTCAATTAACAAAGAGCTTTCTTGCTCCTCTTTAGTAAGAACATTAATAGTTTTACAGCAATCAGACCTACAATTATCAGTACACAAAGTAACTTCATTATCTTCACTAGGAGTCTGACTATTTTGATCATTGTCCGAAGAATAAGGAATATCAGAAATATCTTTATCTTCATCAGACTGAGATCTAAGTAAATCAAAAATCTTTTCAGAGTCTTCAACAGAAATATTTAACTGGTTTAATTTTTGTTTTAATTTACATTCATTCTTATAATGTCCCTTTTTACCACAATTATAACAAGTAATTTTACTCTTATCACTAGATTTAGAAGTGGATTTTTTATTTCCAGTTTTCTTTCTAGACCTGGGTTTTTCATAATAACTTTCTTTATTAGTCTGACTAGAGCGCTTTTTATGGTGCTTGCGTTTTTTTATGAATTTCTAAGTGCTTTTTCCTATGCTTTCTACGCGAAGGGGCAATAGGAGGCAGACCATATTGTTCACAAAAAGTGCCAAGCTCATATTTAGCTTTCTTTTTATCTTTGGCAGCTTGTTTAGCGATTTTGAAATCAATACACATTTTTAGGCCAATTTTTTGAATATAACTAACAATGTCACCGTAAGTGAGGTTATCATAATCAATATATCCTAATGTTTTACTAAGTTCTTCACGGACTTTATGAGCAAATAAAGACGGAAGACCATTAACAAATTTTTCCTTCCAAAAAGGCTTGTTACTATCATTACGAAGCATGACACGCGAAATAAAAACATCTTTATACCATCTAAAATCACTTAAAGTGGGACAAGAAAGATTACTAAGTTGATCATGGATACGTTCAGTAATATTACTAGGAGTACCAATAAAATGTTTTATTATAGTGAAAATTAGGGTATTAATACCATCAGGAACACCAAAACCAATATCTTCACGGAAGATAGGTTGACCATTATCATCAAGTTGATAAGCATGAATAATAGAGTTCCTAGCATCTTCATCAAGGTGTTTTTCCCACCAAGAGCGAAGAACTCCCGAAAAACCATTAGTTAAAATTTCAACAATTTCAGGTTGAGTAAGATTAGTAAAAGCAGTGATGTAACTATTAGCAACCATAGACATGTGGTTCATTTTAGTAAGAATTTGATGTTCACTGAAGCCATCAATATTCCATTCATAAATTTTATTGGAGGAAACCGAAAATTGATTGTCAAGATTCTTTTCCTCGAACTGAAGATCAGGGGGAGTGGGTCTAGTATACCAATTTTTTGTAATACTAGCGTTATTAAAAGTTAACTTTTTCAATTGTTCAGTAAGGTCGGGAACAGAAGCGACCTCAGATACCTCATCTGAGTCACTATTGTAATCATTGCCAGATTCTTGAATCTGATCAATGATGGCCACGGTTCCACTAGCTTCGCCAGAGCTCGAACCAATCTTTTTAATAAGTTTATCAATACTTTTAACTAAATCAGAATCTTTACTAGGCAATCCCTTGCCATCTCTATTATCAGGAAGAGTTAACAAAGGCTGATCAAGTTTCTTATCAGGGGTTTTAATAAGAGTATTATCAAACTTTTCTTCAATTTTATCAAGTTGTTTTCCTATGGTGGCTAAATACTGATTAGTAAAATTATTTTGTTCAATAATCTTTTTATCATCAGTTTTACCATCAGCTACTTTAAAAGGACTAGCAACAACGGAGTTATTTTTGACTTGTAAAAGAACAGTTTCAAGGGGAGGATGAGAAGCTAAGGTTTTGGACTTATCTTCTTTTATCCATTAAGACTTAGTAAGAACTTTACAATGATTTCTATCATACCAATCATAAAATGTAAGGTTCTCTCTAGTAAGTTTAACAAAATTTTTCCAATTATGAACAATTTTATCTCTATCAATTTTATCATGCATATTACGAAAAACATGACGTTTAGCTTGATTAGTTTTAGAATTAAAATCATTAACAAGGCTATCCCAATCCAATTTAGAGACTTTAGTAAGGACTCTTAATTGGTGATTAATTGGGGCATCAAAGTCAGAGGGAGAAGGTCCGACCGACACAGTAGGAGAGACATCTTCATGTTCTCCATCAGTCTGAAAGGCAGGAGTATAACAAGGATGACTTGTCTGACCCTGATTATATTAATGATAATAAAATTATTTAGCAATTAAATCATTAAAACTGATATAAGTATTTAAAAAATCATTATAAATGATTTTAATGTTTGGAAAAATATTATAAATAATAATTAAATTATCTAATATAATATTTAAGTTCTTGAACAAAGTTTCATTAAAAAATAAATTAGTTAATTATCCGATAATGCAATCGGGATAGCAAAACAATACCGAACTCAAACCAAATTGATATAGTTTCACTAGGTATATGTTCTTATGTGTTGTAATGACTGACATGAATATGTGACAACATGTTTAAGCAGTATTATGTGTTAAGTTGTATTTTTCTAATTAAAAGAATAATTATATTGATGATAGGACTTCATATTAAAGATAAAAGCGTAAACTATACTACGTAGCAGTAATCAGCTATCAAGGAAAGTATCCTAACCCTTGCATTTACTTTATGCAATGGATCTTGTAAGAAAGTATCTGAACTATTCTCTTTCATTGTGCAAGTTTCTTTACTTAATTTATTATAGATCAAGTATCTATACTCCTTGCATTTATTTTATGCGATGGATCCCAGTAAGCTAAAACTATGTTCATGAATAATTATTATAAATTATTCATATCCATAATGATATCCATGATTCGTTCATGAAATTATTCTTATATTGTGGAATATTATTTCATTCGTTTATTATTTATTAATATCTCATTATTTTTTTTATTATACAAGTGTCCCCACTTGTATAAACTGTTGTATTCAAGCAAGAACTCTTGAACTTGAAATTCTTTGATATGACAAATCCTGTTACATACTATTAAACTTTGGTATGTATTTATGGTTTAAAGACTGTCTAAGCTAATCGACTCGGCTAGACATATTTTGAATTGTATTGTTGAATAGTATTATTTATGATAAGATCGTCCAATTGAATTGATTAGTTAGGACTCCAGACTGAGTATGAACAACCCGTAATGGAAAAATTATTTTTGTGCCCAAGGCGAATAGAGTGAACGCATTTATCGTTCAAATAGATACTATTGATCAATACAGAACATAACGGGGCTGATCACTCTATATGTCCGTAAGACTAGAGCGGTTTGCAAGTGAATTTATGTTTAAACTTTTTTGAAAATAAAAAATAAAAGTTCAAGGTCTATTGACCACTTAACATTTATAGTCACTACGTCGTTTCAAAATTTTAAACGATTTGATATGATATTAAAGATATGTTTCGAAAGACTTCACAATTACTGATTCATTGTAGAAGTATCCCTCAAAGAAAATATTTATTTTTTTCAGTAAAAGTTTATTAACTGCTATTGCTTGTTAAGCAATTGAATGCTCATTCTTGCTTTAAATTAAATATTTTTAGCTAAGCGTGATCGACCTGAAGGTTCTAACAAGGATAAAGGGAAGGGAAAGTTGACAGAATAAGTTTTATGATATCTTATGTAATATTTAGACTTTATTAAGACGATAATATTTATTATCTATCATGTAATGAAATGGTTTAAAGGTCGTGTACCTGGAATTAGATAACTCTGATATGTATATTAAGTTTGTTAATTATATTATTCCGCTCAAAGAAATGATATCGTGTAGGACTAATTTTGGTTTTCAAGTACCTGAATTTAGGGGCGTCACAGGTTGGTATCAGAGCTTTAGGTTAGAAACCTTAGGTGAGAGATTCCTTAGGCTATAACCTTAGGCTAGATAGAAGCGTAGAAAAATAAATAACTCAAATAGAGTTTAAAGAAGATGAATTAAGGAAATTCGTCATAAAATGAAATAAAAAGTAACATATATAAATTATTATTTGTTATGTGTATATATTATGTGCTAATCAAGATAATTTGTGTATAGATGTCAGGAAGGAAAGGATTAGAAGACTCTCATGTCATAAAGAAGGAGCAAATCACTCCGCCTGAAAGCAACCAAGATGAAGTCATCATTTTGGAAAATATAGAACCAGAACCAGAAACAGTATTATTGACAGATAGTAATTTATACATTGAAGTTAGAGCTGGCCAAGCATTAACGAAAGTGCAGAATCTAAAGAACAAATTGTTATGTTTGGAAAAGTTGTTGGAAATAGAAAGGCTATTAAATAGCCAGTTGCAAAAGGCGTTAATCGAAACAATGGAAGAACAAGATAAGTTGAAGGTTCAAATTGAACAAATGGAAGCTAAATGCAACAAATCGTGTGCAACTCCAAGCCAGAAAAGGAAAAGAAAAATGAATGATCGTGATTTAGGAAATTCTGATTTTAATCAAGGAAACTTCAAGAAAGTAGGAACATGTGCGAACTATAATTGAAAACATGAAGGAGTATGTATGAAAGGACAGAATGTATGCTATAATTGTGGACGTGAAGGACATATCTCATCTCATTGCCCTGATCCGAAGCAATGCGTATGTTTTGTATGTGGGATGGTAGGTCATCAGGCAAAGGCTTGTCCAGGATCTAGGGAAGGCGTAGAAAATGAATAGGATAAGTAAAATAGGATTATGTATGGAATGTGATATGATATGTATAGGTATGAAATGTATTAATTTTGCATAAGTATCATGATGAATCCCGACTTTGTTGTCACTAAGGGATAGTAAGTGACTATGGTAGCATGAACTGTGTGATAAAAAGTACTATATACTGTTTGAATATGAATATATATGTTATGATAATATTATATGTCAATATAGTATGTTGATTAAATGATAATTTGTTAATTCGGCAAGCTGAATTTGGGAATCTAGCAAGCTAAATTGGTCTAAATTTAGAATTTTATATTCTATCTTTTGTAATACCATTAATAATGGTATATGAATGATAAGATAATAATTTTAAGGTTTTGTTTAACCAGATAATGCCGCCAAGAAGACGAAATCGAAACCAAAGGGCAGAAGAATCTGTTCACAATGCAGAAAGACAAGCAGATCCAATGCAGAATTTTACGAATATGTTGGCACAAGCAGTGCGTAATCAAGCACCAGAAGCAAGAAGAAATCGGCCAGATAATGAATTGGCGAACTTCAAAGACTTCAAGGCAGTAGGACCACCTGAATTCAAAGGAACAAATGATCCTATAGAAGCCCAAACTTGGGTAAAGGAAATAGAAAAAGCATTTGTTATTGCTAGGGTAGTGGAGGAGCAAAAGACAGCTTTTGTTACCTACATGCTTAAAGGGGAAGCAAACTTCTAGTGGGAGGCTAATCAAACTCGAGCTAGAGCAAAAGTGATAACATGGACAAGGTTCAAAGAACTGTTCAACGAGAATTACTTCTCGTCCAGTATGCAGGACAGGATGGAGGTTAAATTTTTGGAATTAAAATAAGAAAATATGGCTGTCTCAGAATACGTCACAAAGTTTAACGAATTAGCTAGGTTTGCTCCACAGCAAGTGAATACGGAGGCAAGGAAGGCACGAAGGTTCGAACATGGCCTAAAACCCTGGATCTATAATAAAGTGGCGGTGCTGCAAATTAACTCGTTTGAATCGTTATTGGAAAAGGCTTATATTTCCGAAGTAGGAAGTGAGGCCATGAGCCTCTATAACAAGGAAAAGAAGAATAAGGGTAAGGTCGAATGAAAAGTTAAGGTGGAAGGAAACAGTGGAAGTGCAAGTGGGAAAAAAAAGTGGACAAATTCCGGAAGCACTGGTAATAGTCAAGGAGGAATAAGAAAAAAGGTTGAACCATGTAGAAATTGCGGGAAGAATCACTCAGGTGAGTGTCTTAAAGGAAAGTTTGTGTGCTACAAGTGCGGGCAGGAGGGACACATCTCTCCTAATTGTCCCAATCCAAGAAAGAATAGTGGTTGTTTTATCTGCAGATCAACTAGTCATATGGCAAAGGATTATCCAAAAAGAAACGCTGATGGGGGAAATGCGAATACGGAGAAAAGCAGTGGAAAGCTGACGATCACTTATCCGACTCCGACAAGCAAGCCAACTGCAAGGACCTTCAATATGACGGTTAAAGATACGGTAGCAGCCGGGGATGGAATTCCAGGTATTATTCGAATAAATTTTATTTTCTTATATATGATTTTCTTATAAATAATAAATCGTTTTATTAAGGAATTTTGAAGGAGGAATTTGAGTTCTATTAGAAATCAAATTTCCGTTTAATTGGATAGATAAGCTTTATGCTCAATACGTTAAAGATCAGTTCGATCGGATCTAATCGAGATCTACTTGCAATGAATGTGTATATTATTTATCCTTGTGTGTATAAGTTTTGAAACGGTGATTCCGGGGATGGAATCCTTATAAGGGAGGGTGAATGTAATAACCCAAGATTTTTATATAATTAAATAAGAAATTTTGCGTATAATTTTATATATATATATATATATATATTATGTTTATCAAAAATAATATTTGGGAATATGTACCAGGTAAAGCATATGTGAATATGTGATAAATATATATTTATTTATTACATGTATAATTTTAATTAAATTTTTCAAGAAAGGAATTGTTGATTATTTTAAATTATATTCTTATAATAAATTAATTTTGTAGTAAACATATTCTATTATGTATTTTTTCATGAAAATATGATTAATGTATTATTTAAATAATATATGAAATGATTCTTAGAATTATTATAATAATTATTTTATTATATGAATTTATCAAGATTAGTTAAGTTAATTATTTTAACTTAATTAATAATGATATATGATTTAAAGTGTGATTATAGAACAAAACCCTAATTTTGGATCTATGTTATGGAATTTCATGATTTATACAATTATTGTATAATTATATTTAAAAGGAAAGTATAATTATATTATGAATAATAAGGAATTATTTTCTTAAGGAATTTGAATATTAAATATGATTATTGATTATATTTGTATTCAAATATATGTAAGTATATTAATACAATTTATGATTATAAATTTTAATTATAATTATGATTATTGACATGATTATATGAATATATGTTAAGAATTTATTTATTGTATTTTATTTAAAAATTAAACATAATAATTGATTATGTTTGTATTTAAATAAAAGTCTGTATATTATGTGATTAAGGATAATTATTAGAAAACCCTAATTCATAATTTGGGAACCCTAATAATATCAAGAAACCCTAATTTTTATAAAACCCTAATTTTCTATTAAAAACCCTAATTTTTAATTAGTGTGTTCTAATTAAAATTTTATTAAATCCTAAACTTAAGTTTTCATACCCTTTAAATTATTTGGGAAACCTTAAGGGTTAAAATCTATTGATTAAACCCTAGATTCAAGTACCATGGACAAGAATACCCTTAAATTATTTTGTTAGTTTGCTTAAATAACATTTTTAGATTTATTAAATTGAGCTAGCTTACAAATCTTGCCATAATCTATGACTCAACACAATTTAAGATTTCACACATGCTCAAATCCTTTCTCATCAGCCAAAAATCGACAGCTAGCACATCCTAGATTCAATGAATCAAATAGATAGCAAGTAAAGAAAGAAAAAGAAGCAAACTTCATTTATTTTGCACACTCAAGCCAAGCTACTCTTTCTCTCTCTAAGACCCACAAATTTTCTCTCAAACTCAGTCCAAATATTAGCCAAGAACATCCTATAGCAATCCAAGAACAGATCAAAAGATCAGAAATCAAAATTAGTCAAGAAAGGTATAAAACCCAAACCCTAATGCTAGATCTTTAATTTTCGTTAGATTTTATGATTAAGTGTTTAAATATGTTATATGTTATGTGATTTAGTGATATGGGTTGAGAAATAACATTTTCATAACATCTAGATGCACGAAAATAAGAAATTTTGAAAACTGCACGAACCCTAAAAATGTTGTCTGATAGCCAAAGTCGGGGTTTATATTTCTCAATCAGTTTATGATATGTTGTGTTTAGGTATTTATATGTGTTCTATGCCATGATGTTAGTACACTGCAAGTGGAATTATGATCATAGCATGTGTAGATTGAAAGTTATTCACGGTCAAAACCCGTTGACCGGGCATGACCAAACGTTTTCTAGGTAACCCAGAAAACTCATAAACAAGCCGGACAGGCCGATTGACCGGCGTTGATCTCGTTACTGACAGGCTGTTAGGATGTAAAATTGTGTTTAGGTTATACTCTGACATGAGGACTACAAGTCCAGAGCACTCTCAAAGCGTAGAAAACAACGGATCGAAAGTTATTAATGGTCAAATGACGTTGACCGTCCAGCTATGTATTCTGGGTAACCCAGATTTCGCAAGGCAGCGTCTGAACAGTTTTTGTAAAGCTTATATCTTGCTAGTTATTGATATATAGACATTGTTAGTGCTAGAACCATGTACCCTGGTAGTTATACTACAATGCCCAACGTCTAAACCCCCAAAACAATGATCAGCCTACTCATTATAAGGTCACAAAGTGCGTTAACCGGCCATGACTTTTCATTTCTTGAAAACCTAGAAATGAAGAACATGCATTGGTTAGGTGGTTTGACCAGGCACTGAATTCTGTATAGATGTTGTTAGGTAATGCTATGACCTTAAGAGTGTAGTATTACACTAACACTACAATTTCATTACACTTGCTTGCTTAGAAACCGAACAGATTGTCAGTAAAATTCGGTCAAACTAAGACCCTTGACATTGACCGGACTGTTTTTGAGTTGCTGAAGAACACCTATTGTGACGCCCCCAGAATAGGTCCATTCAACCCAACCCATTCTGAGTCGCCAAATACATGGTACAGAATTCAAATACAAACTTTATATCATACGGTCGTGCAAAATACGACCACACAACTGTGAGTGTCAATACAAATATGTAGAAAATATTAAGATTCAAACTAAGTCCTCATTACAATTATTATCACACTATTTATCAGAAATAGTGAGGACTACTACTGCTCTAACTCGGACCATCATTCTGTCCCCCGACTAGTCCCCGCAACATTCTCATTTCCTGAAGAGGACAACAGATGAAAAGGGTGAGCTCAACTAGCTCAGTAAAGAATATTATGACTAAGATAATGGAAAATAAATTATCGTTAGCCTTCAACAGTTCAGATAAAATATTATTGACAACATGTTTTAGATCAATATTCGCAGCGGAAATAACCGTTCATCATCAATATTTTATCCCTGTAACATCAATCAATATCCATCTCATCAAATATTCATCTTTGCACTACAGGCCAAAGATATTCATTTGTATCATCAGTGGTCATGTTCATCTCAACACCTGTCATCTTTGCACTACAGGCCAAAGATATTCATCAGGTAATCATTCATCTTTGCTCTAAAGGCCAAAGAGATTCAGTTACATCACCTTTTAGGGCTGAGGATGATGGAAAATATTTTAAAGAACGAATCCAGTGAGATAAAAGACAAAGATTAGGGATTCGTCATTTAGTTTATCCAAATTCAAGAATAATCCATAATAATACTTTGTCGAGCAAAATTCAAGAATAAAGCCCAAAACTTGGATACAATCAAAGATAGTAACCTTAACAGACAATTTGGACAAATAGAAGAAAAATAAATTTTCCCGTGAATAGTGCCGTATACGTGAATAGTAACCCCGACGGAAAAAGTAAGAATTTCAACATAAAATCCATGACAATATTTTTGTATAATGATATTGAGAAGAATAACATCATTTACGAAAGAAATAACATCCCTTACCTCAAAAGAACAGTATCTCTGATTGGAATATCGGATATAATATTGAAGGAAACTTGCGCTGAATACTAATACTCAAAGTATAGAAATACTCACAAAAATACGCTCGATATTATAGAGAGAGAAAACTTATGATTCTGGTATGATTTTCAATTATAACCTAAGCACCCTATTTATAGGAAAAACTTAGGATGCCAAAGGAGACTAAAATAATAAAATAATATATTTTTTAAAAAATAATTCCGCCGCCGGCTGCTATGAAATCAGGATTTTTCAACCAAGAAACAAAAGTGGGGCCCACCAATTTATTAAAAAAATATTTATTTTCTGAAACTTCAATAATTCATAATAAATAGCACCTTTGTCAGAAAAATACAAATTCTATGTCCTTTCCATAGGAAATTTAATTCTCTACAACTTTGTAGAAGGAAAATTTTCTAAATTCCAAACATAAATTATCCGAAATCCATAAACAGATAATTTTTCACACCAAAATACTGATAAAAAACACATCAGCACAAATTCCTTCTTTAATATCCCCAAAATAAATATTTCCTTATCATATAAATCAATAATTAATTATTCACAAATAATATTATAGAACTACAATATTAACAACCAGGTCGTTCCCAGGACAGAGGGGGCCTTCCGATAAGGACTTCTCCTTACTGGCGCACAATTAAATAACCCCTCCTAGACAGAACTTCCTTAGACATTGTCAATAATGCTATCTAATAATATTATTCAAATAATATGAATTATTGAGTTGATAACGTGAAATACTGTGCAACGACAATTATTGAATCAATACTACAAAATATCAACTGTAGCCATCATAAAAAATAGCAACGTAGCAATTATTGAGTCAATAAAATATCAATGCAGCAATTATTGAGTCAATAATATAAAATATCAACGTAGCAATTATTGAGTCAATAATATAAAATATTGAACAGTAAATACTGTAACAATAATTGAGTAAGTTCTTTCTCACGTAAGACTCAATAATTCGAAATACCGTGCAATACCGTGTGCTACTGCGCAACACCGCGTACTGTATTTTAACCACCGGGTATTTCAACAGTACTAACGGTAACAACTACGCCGTTATCTTGTAAAAAAAATTATTTCTGTCGCTTTCTATATCCGACAGTTATTCCGTTGTGGGGCCCACAAATAGCTGCGCCGTCGTACGAATATTCCCCGACAACAAGAATATTCCACGACCAAACGAATATTCCCCGACAACAAGAATATTTTATAACCACTTGCTCATTTTAAAAATATTTGCACATTTCACCCATAACTTTCATATTTATCAAATCAACACCTTACTATTTCGAAATAATATATAAAGAAAATTAAACCTTTATTCATAAAAGTTGGGGTCTTACAACCTCCCCTCCTTATAAAATTTCGTCCTCGAAATTGACGTACGTACCTGGTATGTCGAAAAGGTGAGGATACCTCGCTTTCATTTCCGATTCCAACTCCCAGGTCATTTCCTCAATAGCCTGGTTTCTCCACAAAACTTTAACTTGAGGTATAATTTTCGAGCGTAGGACATGCTCCTTCCTATCCAAGATCTTGACAGGTACCTCCTCGTACGTTAAATCTTCGGCTATCTCGTCTGATTCTAACTCAATAATGCGGTTTGGATCCGTCACATATTTACGTAACATGGATATGTGAAACACGTTATGAACACGAGACATGCTTGGAGGTAAAGCGAGTCTGTAAGCCACATTTCCTATTCGGTCAAGAATCTCAAATGGACCAATGAATCGTGGGTTAAGCTTTCCTCTCTTCCCAAACCTTGTAACTCCTTTCCACGGAGCAATACGTAACAATACATGGTCCCCAACGTTAAATTCCACGTCCTTTCGATGAAGATCCGCATAACTCTTTTGTCGATCTTGTGCTGTTTGTATACGTTGTCGGATTATTTGGATCTTTTCCGTAGTCATACGTACTAACTCCGGTCCCAACACTGTTGTTTCACCCACCTCGTTCTAACATACTGGAGAGCGACACTTTCTCCCATACAATGCCTCGAATGGAGCTACGCCTATACTTGCCTGATAACTGTTGTTGTAGGAGAATTCCACCAATGGTAAGTACTTATCCCAACTCCCTTTGAAGTCTAGAACACAAAGTCTCAATAGATCTTCAAGAGTTTGAATAGTCCTCTCTGATTGTCCGTCTGTTTGAGGATGATAAGCCGAACTGAAGCGTAAGTCCGTGCCCATAGCTTTCTACAAACTGATCCAAAATCGTGAAGTAAATCTGGGATCACGATCCGAAACTATGAATACTGGAATGCCATGCAATCTCACAATCTCATTCACGTACATATGAGCAAGACGTTCAAGGGAATAAGTCTCTCTATCGGCAAGAAATGAGCAGACTTGGTTAATCTATCAACAATAACCCAAATCGCATCTAAGCCTTGAGAAACCTTGGGAAGACCCGTAACGAAATCCATCGTAATGTGTTCCCACTTCCATTTCGGAATCTCCAGTGGTTGCAATGGACCCTTCGGCACTTGATGCTCCGCCTTTACACGTTGACAAGTTAAACATCTCGAGATGAACTCCGCGATCTCTCTCTTCATATTGCTCCACCAAAATGTATGTCGAAGATCACGATACATTTTAGTACTCCCAGGATGGATCGCAAACGGTGTGTTGTGTGCCTCCATCATGATTCTATACTTCAAGTCGAAATCGTTAGGAACACAAAGTCTGGAGTTGACTCGAAGTATTCCATCTTCATCGATTCTTGCTTCTGGAATGACACCTTCTTGCACCTTCTTCTTCATCTTCATTAGCTCCGCATCTGTAGCTTGAGTAGCTTTAACTTTATCAATCAAAGCTGGTTCTACGCGTATACTTGACATTATCGCACTCGTTCCCACATATGATCTTCTACTCAACGCGTCAGCTACCACGTTCGCTTTTCCAGGATGGTATTGGATAGTATGATCGTAATCTTTCAACAGCTCAAGCCAACGTCGTTGCAGCATGTTGAGTTCCTTCTGAGTGAAGAAATATTTAAGGCTCTTATGATCCGTATAAATCTCCACTTTCTCTCCGTAAAAGTAATGTCTCCAGATCTTCAACGCGAAAACGACTGCTGCCAACTCTAGATCATGAGTAGGATAATTCCTCTCATATTCTTTGAGTTATCGCGAGGCATAGGCTATGACTTTCCCATGTTGCATGAGAACACATCCTAACCCTTTGCCCGAAGCATCGCTGTAAATAATAAATCCATCCGAACCAGATGGTATTGTCAGAACAGGTGCCGAGATAAGTCTCCTCTTGAGCTCTTGGAAGCTCTTCTCGCATTCCTCGCTCCAAACGAATTTTGTATCTTTTCGAGTCAAATGAGTTAATGGAGTAGCGATTCGAGAAAATCCCTCTACGAACCTCCGATAATAACCAGCTAAGCCCAGAAAGCTTCGTACTTCGGTCACCGACTTAGGTTGCTCCCAGTTTTGTATTGCTTCAATCTTCGCCGGGTCCACAGATACTCCACGTTTCGATACCACGTGCCCAAGGAATGCTACTTCCTCAAGCCAAAACTCGCATTTCTTCAGCTTGGCACATAGCTTGTTCTCACGAAGCTTTTGAAGTACCAACTTCAAATGGTGTTCATGATCTTCACGGCTTTTAGAATAGATGAGAATGTCATCAATAAAGACAACAACGAATTGATCTAAATACTCCTTAAATACACGGTTCATCATATCCATGAAAGCAGCAGGAGCATTAGTCAATCCAAAAGACATGACTAAGAACTCATAATGCCCGTACCGTGTTCTAAAAGCAGTCTTTGGAATATCCTCAGTTTTAATCTTCAACTGATGATATCCAGAACGAAGATAGATCTTTGAAAAGAATTGCGCTCCTTGCAACTGGTCGAACAGGTCATCAATACGAGGTAACGGATACCTATTCTTGATGGTGACATGGTTCAACTCCCGATAGTCAATGCAAAGTCGCATACTCCCGTCTTTCTTCTTTATGAATAAAACAGGAGCACCCCAAGGAGACGTACTAGGACGAATAAAACCGATGTCCAACAATTCTTGTAATTGAATCTTTAACTCCTGAAGTTCAATAGGAGCCATTCGATATGGGGTTTTAGAAATAGGCTTTGTATCGGGCTCAAGGTCAATAAAGAATTCAACTTCACGTTCTGGGGGTAGACCGGGAAGTTCTTCGGGAAATACATCAGGAAACTCATTAACAACGGAAATATCATTCAAATCTGACGTATTCTGATTTAGATCAGTGACATGAGCTAAGAAAGCTTGACATCCGTTTTTTAATAAACGAATAGCTTTATGACTTGAAATGATATTGACTGATTTTAGTGGTTTGGTGATTTGGATTTTCACAACAGGTTGATTAGGAATATAAAAACTAACAACCTTACGAAAATAATCAATTTTGGCATGGTAAGTGGTTAACCAGTCAATTCCTAAAATCACGTCAAATGCAAGTATTTTCAAAGATATAAGATCAACAGGTAAGGTAAGGGTACCAATCTGAATCAAGCAAGATTTATAAACTGTAGATGTAACAAAGGTTTCTCCTAACGGAGTTTCAACAGATAAGTCAAAGTCTAATTTATCAGAAGTCAAGTTCAAACGTTGAGCACAAGCAGGTGAAATAAAGGAATGGGTAGCACCGGTATCTAACAAGGTGTAAACTTCGCAAGAGTTTATGATCAGCTTACCCGTAATCACCTCGTTTGGATTCCTCGCGTTTTGGGCTGTCACGACAAACGCTCTTCCAGGAATCACCGACTTTGACTTGTCTGCAACCGCCTTTGGAATCACCACCCCCGCTGAATTTGGTTTCGCAACAGGACAATCTCGAGCTATATGTCCTTCTTTTCCACAGTTATAGCATCCTTTGAATTGTTGTGGGCAGTTTGGGCTGATATGTCCCTCTTTCCCGCATTTATAGCATACGACCGGTGGTCGTTCTCCTCCCCTCGAAACAGTTGATGCTGGTGCTGATGTTGACATCTTCGCGTTCTCATTGTTATACCTTCTCTTTTTGAAATCTCCTCCCGATTCGCTTCTTCTACTATCATGGCCACGATAACCACCGGAGTGGTTACCACTTCTGTCATACTTTCCTCCTCGCTGGTTGTCATTGCTCCTATGACTGCTGCCACCGGTACGACCTTGGTTGTGGTCCCTCGGTTGAACATAATCATTATCTCGTTCTAAAAACTGGGCCCTGTTCACTACATCTGAATATAGAGAAAATTTATGAGAAATGAGGTATTGACGTATTTCGGGTTTCAAACCTCTTAGAAACATCCGCGTCATACGTTCCTCATTCTCCACCAAATGAGGTGCAAACCTGGACAGCTCCGTGAACTTAGCCTCGTACTGGGATACTGTCATGTTGTTTTGCCCGAGTCTGATAAACTCTACTTCCTTCATATGACGAATACTTTCAGGAAAGTACTTGTCATTAAACAGTTTCTGGAACGCTTCCCAAGACATCTGGAGTGCGGCAGGCTGGGTACGTTTCACGGATTCCCACCAGTAATCTGCCTCTCCACGGAACATAAACGTGGCGAATGGAACCTTCTGTTCCTCTGTACATCCCAAGACATCAAATATCTTGGTAATTTGTTTAATCCATGTCTCCGCCTTGATCGGATCTGGCTTTCCCAGAAACTCTGGTGGTCCCAATTCTTTGAACTGCTTGGCAGTGACAGCTCGCGTGTTGTTATTATCTCCACCTGTATGTTGCACACGAGTCTCCCTCGTCTGATTTTGCATGAACTGCAAAAAACTTCTAAACATCTCATCGTTTATCGTCTGACCAGCGTTATTTTCAGGATGAACATTGCCTTCTTGTTGCACGTTCTCCTGGTTAACGATTAAAGGTGTCTCCACGGTCTCATTCACTTCGTTGTTAACATTCTCAGCTGCCATTCTCAAATACTGCCATAAAACAAGGGTTAATTAAACAAGTCAACATATCACATATTAACCCTATGCTCCGACTGACCAATTAAATACCACATAAGCTTAGGTAGGACACACTAGCGAATGATTTATTCGTCTCTCCCCTCCTAGTTCTATTCCCCGATCTCCGTCAGAGATCATATCCCTAAGCTCTGATACCAACTGTGACGCCCACAGAATAGGTCCATTCAACCCAACCCATTCTGAGTCGCCAAATACATGGTACAGAATTCAAATACAAACTTTATATCATACGGTCGTGCAAAATACGACCACACAACTGTGAGTGTCAATACAAATATGTAGAAAATATTAAGATTCAAACTAAGTCCTCATTACAATTATTATCACACTATTTATCAGAAATAGTGAGGACTACTACTGGTCTAACTCGGACCATCACTCTGTCCCCCGACTAGTCCCCGCAACATTCTCATTTCCTGAAGAGGACAACAGATGAAAAGGGTGAGCTCAACTAGCTCAGTAAAGAATATTATGACTAAGATAATGGAAAATAAATTATCGTTAGCCTTCAACAGTTCAGATAAAATATTATTGACAACATGTTTTAGATCAATATTCGCAGCGGAAATAACCGTTCATCATCAATATTTTATCCCTGTAACATCAATCAATATCCATCTCATCAAATATTCATCTTTGCACTACAGGCCAAAGATATTCATTTGTATCATCAGTGGTCATGTTCATCTCAACACCTGTCATCTTTGCACTACAGGCCAAAGATATTCATCAGGTAATCATTCTTCTTTGCTCTACAGGCCAAAGAGATTCAGTTACATCACCTTTTAGGACTGAGGATGATGAAAAATATTTTAAAGAACGAATCCAGTGAGATAAAAGACAAAGATTAGGGATTCGTCATTTAGTTTATCCAAATTCAAGAATAATCCATAATAATACTTTGTGGAGCAAAATTCAAGAATAAAGCCCAAAACTTGGATACAATCAAAGATAGTAACCTTAACAGACAATTTGGACAAATAGAAGAAAAATAAATTTTCCCGTGAATAGTGCCGTATACGTGAATAGTAACCACGACGGAAAAAGTAAGAATTTCAACATAAAATCCATGACAATATTTTTGTATAATGATATTGAGAAGAATAACATCATTTACGAAAGAAATAACATCCCTTACCTCAAAAGAACAGTATCTCTGATTGGAATACCGGATATAATATTGAAGGAAACTTGCACTGAATACTAATAATCAAAGTATAGAAATACTCACAAAAATACGCTCGATATTATAGAGAGAGAAAACTTATGATTCTGGTATGATTTTCAATTATAACCTAAGCACCCTATTTATAGGAAAAGCTTAGGATGCCAAAGGAGACTAAAATAATAAAATAATATATTTTTTAAAAAATAATTCCGCCGCCGGCTGCTATGAAATCAGGATTTTTCAACCAAGAAACAAAAGTGGGGCCCACCAATTTATTAAAAAAATATTTATTTTCCGAAACTTCAATAATTCATAATAAATAGCCCATTTGTCAGAAAAATACAAATTCTATGTCCTTTCCATAGGAAATTTAATTCTCTACAACTTTGTAGAAGGAAATTTTTCCAAATTCCAAACATAAATTATCCGAAATCCATAAACAGATGATTTTTCACACCAAAATACTGAAAAAAAACACATCAGCACAAATTCCTTCTTTAATATCCCCAAAATAAA
This sequence comes from Panax stipuleanatus, assembly GCA_020205555.1. Taxonomy (NCBI): domain Eukaryota; kingdom Viridiplantae; phylum Streptophyta; class Magnoliopsida; order Apiales; family Araliaceae; genus Panax; species Panax stipuleanatus. Next base: position 61,443,282 of record CM035118.1, read on the forward strand.
TATTTCCTTATCATATAAATCAATAATTAATTATTCACAAATAATATTATACAATATTAACAACCAGGTCGTTCCCAGGACAGAGGGGGCCTTCCGATAAGGACTTCTCCTTACTGGCGCACAATTAAATAACCCCTCTAGACAGAACTTCCTTAGACATTGTCAATAATGCTATCTAATAATATTATTCAAATAATATGAATTATTGAGTTGATAACGTGAAATACTGTGCAACGACAATTATTGAATCAATACTACAAAATATCAACTGTAGCCATCATAAAAAATAGCAACGTAGCAATTATTGAGTCAATAAAATATCAATGCAGCAATTATTGAGTCAATAATATAAAATATCAACGTAGCAATTATTGAGTCAATAATATAAAATATTGAACAGTAAATACTGTAACAATAATTGAGTAGGTTCCTTCTCACGTAAGACTCAATAATTCGAAATACCGTGCAATACCATGTGCTACTGCGCAACACCGCGTACTGTATTTTAACCACCGGGTATTTCAACAGTACTAACGGTAACAACTACGCCGTTATCTTGTAAAAAAAGTTATTTCTGTCGCTTTCTATATCCGACAGTTATTCCGTTGTGGGGCCCACAAATAGCTGCGCCGTCGTACGAATATTCCCCGACAACAAGAATATTCCACGACCACTTGCTCATTTTAAAAATATTTGCACATTTCACCCATAACTTTCATATTTATCAAATCAACACCTTACTATTTCGAAATAATATATAAAGAAAATTAAACCTTTATTCATAAAAGTTGGGGTCTTACACCTATAGTGACACTTCCCGTCAAAATAGCCCTTTAGCGACGGACTGATTTTTGAAAAATAATTATATTAATTAAAATAATTAAAATAAATAGGAATAAATAGAAATTAATTATTAAAAATTCATAAAATATTTTAAAAATTATTTTAAGTTATAAAAATTAACTTTTAATACTTTGATAAAAATTTTATTAATATTTTATTTTAATTAAATATTAATGATTTTTAATTTATTTAATAATTATATTAAATAAATTAGTTAAAAATGATTTTAAAATATTAAAAATCATTTTAAATGATATTAAATTATTAAAAAATATTTTAAGTTATAATAAATGACTTTTAATATTTTGAGATAAATTTCATTAATAATTTAATATTAATGATAATAAATTTATTTAATAATTATATTAAATAAATTAGTTAAAAATGGTTTTAATATTTTAAAAATGATATTAAAGTTTTAAAAAGTATTTTAAGTTATAATAAATAACTTATAATATTTTGTTTAGAATTTCATTAATATTTTAATATTAATGATAATAAATATATTTACTATTATATTAAATAAATTATTTAAAAATAATTTTAATGTTTTATAAGTCTTTTAAAGGTGAAATAAATATTTTAAGTTATAATAAATAACTTTTAATATTTTGATATGAATAACATTAATATTTAAATATTAATGATAATTGCTTAAAAATAATTTTAATATCTTAAAAATTATTTAAAGGTAATATTAAGGTTTTAAAAATATTTTCAGGTTATAATAAATAATTTTTAATGTATTGGCATGAAGTTCATTAATATTTTTAATTATATAAATATTAATGATAATGAAATTAATTAGCAATTAAATCATTAAAACTGATATAAGTGTTTGAAAAATTATTATAAATGATTTTAATGTTTGAAAAAATATTATAAATGATAATTAAATTATCTAATATAATATTTAAATTTTTGAAAAAAGTTTCATTAAAAAATAAATTAGTTAATTATCCGATAATGCACTTGGGATACCAAAACAATACCGAACTAAAACCAAATCGATATAGTTTGACTAGGTATACGTTCTTATGTGTTGTAATGATTGTCATGAATATGTGACAACATGTTTAAGCAGTATTATGTGTTCAGTTGTATTATTCTAATTAAAAGAATAATTCTATTGATGATATGACTTCATATTAAAGATAAAAGCGTAAGCTATACTACATAGCAGTAATCAGCTATCAAGGCAAGTATCCTAACCCTTGCATTTACTTTTTGCAATGGATCTTGTAAGCAAATATCTGAACTATTCTCTTTCATTGTGCAAGTTTCTTTACTCAATTTATTATAGATCAAGTATCTATACTCGTTGCATTTATTTTATGCGATGGATCCTAGTAAGCTAAAAGCATGTTCATGAATAATTATTGTAAATTATTCATATCCATAATGATATTCATGATTCGTTCATGAAATTATTCTTATATTGTGGAATATTATTTCATTCATTTATTATTTATTAATATCTCATTATTGTCTTTTATTATACAAGTGTCCCCACTTATATAAACTGTTGTATTCAAGCAAGAACTCTTGAACTTAAAATTCTTTGATATTATAAACCAAGTTGTAAGTCGAACTTAAGTGAATAGTTCAACAGTTAAACATGGTAGTTATGAAAACTAATCGATGTCGTATACATAATGTAATGTGTAGGACGTTGAGGAAGTGAATTGTAATTATATTTGTAGCTTGTGCAAGAGGCAAGTATCCTATCCCTAACTTATTGATTTAGCAAGTTCCCTAAATTCTAATTTATTCATTTATTAAGTCTTAGACTTATGTTTCTATATCGAGTAAGCTCGTGTTCTTAATTGTTTCAGTTCGAAATTCATATTAGATATTGTAACTCTTTTAAAAGCATGATTCAGTTATACAATACTTATTCGATTGTATACTCTTGAGATTTATTATTCAAGTTGAATATCGATATTATTGTTGAACCTTATAGGACTAGTGAACCCTTATTGATTCGACTAGTCCATAGTTGATAAACGTTCTAAATTCTAGAATACTTATTGAGCTTATCCAAACCAAACTTCCTTTGGTGCGGACTCTGATGTCAAAACTGAAATGAACAACCCTGTAAAAGGGGATTATTTACGCTTTAGCGTTGAGATATTGTGCACAGTATGATACTAAGGGCTGATCCCCCTAAGTACGAGAAGTAGAGTCCATAGTTTTATGACTGTTAAAGGTTTAAAGTATAAACACTTTACAACCTAGGACATAGTTTAGCTAATCGACTCGGCAAGACATATTTTAAATTATATTGTTGAATAGTATTGTTTATGATGATTAGTTAGGACTCCAGACTGAGTATGAACAACCCGTAATGGGGAAATTATTTTTGTGCCCAAGGCGAACAGAGTGAACGCATTTATCGTTCAAATAGATACTATTGATCAATACAGGACATAACGGGGCTGATCACTCTATATGTCCGTAAGACTAGAGCGGTTTGCAGGTGAATTTATGTTTAAACTTTTTTGAAAATGAAAAATAAAAGTTCAAGGTCTATTGACCGCTTAGCATTTATAGTCACTATGTCGTTTCAAAATTTTAAACGATTTGATATGATATTAAAGATATGTTTCGAAAGACTTCACAATTAATGATTCATTGTAGAAGTATCCCTCAAAGAAAATAATTATTTCATTCAGTAAAAGTTTATTACTGCTATTACTTGCTGAGCAATTGAATGCTCATTCTTGCTTTAAATTAAATATTTTCAGCTAAGCGTGATCGACCTGAAGGTTCTAACAAGGATAAAGGGAAGAGAAAGCCGACAAAATAAGTTTTATGGTATCTTATGTAATATTTAGACTTTACTTAGACGATAATATTTATTATCTATCGTGTAATGAAATGCTTTAAAGGTCGTGGATGTGACGCCCCCAAATTCGGACAGCCACTTGGTCACTCGAATTCGATTCGTCACGTTCTCATGGCAATACGATAATAACAAAAATCACACAATCACAGCGGAAGATCTAGAATAATATACAATGATTTATTATAATTATTCCCCCAAGTCTCGCAACATACAGTACTTAATAGATTACATAATAATATCAATTAACGACTTATTACATAATCTAACTTAAGCATAAACATAGTCAAATCCAGTCTTACTACATTATCTTAACACAACATTAAAATATTTAAAACATAAAAGAGACAAGCTAGTTGGTAGCCTTGCCCTTGCCCTTATCGACGCTCGAAGATTCGCCCTGCTCTGCCTTAACTGAAAAGTTTTAGGGAAAGCAAGAATGAGCACAAATTGCTCAGCAAGTAATATACAATAAGGGTGATGAGTATTATGCCACGAGTTTGAAATATCAAAGTATAATCTCTAAGATAATTCAGAGTTTCAGAATATGAACAACGAATATCAACAATTCTTGAATCAAATCTTTGGAATATGAAATTCAATATAGATCAACAGATATATATATATATATATATATATATATGAGTTCAAAGGCTATCAACGTATCCAACTGGATAAAACAATTTATACTGAGCAGTCACAAAGGACTATTGAACATCTACTAAAATTATCAATATTAAACTGATAACCCAAAAGAAATAAGTACGATAGATGATCAGTCTACAATACTCTATGTTATGCATAACACCACAGTAATATTCACGCGTGTGTTGGGGCTTCCAACAATATACACTCACTATAAGGGTTGTTCAACTTAGTTTTCAAGATTTCTGCACCAGTCAATTGGTTTGGACAGTTTTATAAACAGGCATATAGTCTAGCCGAATCAAATGGCATAGACACTTTCACAATATTCAAGAACAATACCAAGTTCAACATGAATAATAGCTTTCATAAGACTTAATGAAATAAGAGTTCAAGTTAGAGAACTTGCACAATAAAAGTAGGGTTCGGATACTTGCAAATAATACAAGAACGGGTTTAAGGAAACTTGCCTTTAGCGAGTTTATCCACGAAAATCAAATCAACACTTTCGAATCCCTATCGTAATATAGTTACGTATATATATGATATCCATTAGTCATATATTATAGCTTCATGTCTTATCATGGATATACAATCAACACACAAGCTAATTCTTAGCCTAGCTACACAGTTATATATATAGTATCATATTAATGAAACTTTTATCCTTAACGTTTCTCCTTTCGAGTTTAACATATTCTTATATCATTAATATCACATAAGATCACAACAAATAGCAAACATACTCTTTTTAGCACGTTATAACATTATTGTAAGTTAACCGTCAATTGGATTCAAGTATCACATAACATATGATATCACATAGTATGTATACTTATTAAAGGATACTTTTATGCTTATTCAACCTTTTCACGTTCAATTTACATGATATAGGTTCTAGGTCTATATTTTAAACAAATTAAGGCTTTACAACATCATGAAATCATGTAAGCTATCGCTTGTTATTTTAAGCATACGAGGTGATCACGTAGTTTGTTTTAGGCATGATCACAAGTATCTTTACCACATACATATTCCTATCCTAAGTTCACCTTTACATGTTAGGGTCTTAGTTTAGGATTTCTAAGAATTTAAGGCCAAATACAGTCATGCAATCACAACGCATACAATTTAATTATAGGTACATGCGAGAAAGTCATATAGATTGTAATATACATGCTCGCAATTATCCACATCATTTATTCATAATTAGCATTGTTTATCACTTTAAAAACATGCTTAAACTCATGCTTGGTTAACCTCTTATTGAATTTAACAAGTGAGTACACATGTATGGTATACTAGTGATGTTACACTCATTATTAAACATGTTAAAAATATCAGTATATGAATCTTAATATAACATGTCAAGTCCATGTTTCGTTAGTAAGTTCCATTAACAAAGTCTAACATGTTCATATTACCTTAAGATATATATATACACAAGTCATCACATCCTTCATGCATTTCTAAACCACAATAACATGTATCAAAGTCAGGATATAAATATAGCATATTCAAGTCCCTCTTTATAACTTTAAGTTCCTTTTTGAACCCATACGTTGTTTCGTCAAAAAGGTATACCATCTTGGTTTAAACATGCTTACGTTAGGCCTATGTACTCATACATATGTTCTACTCAAGCTAGCATGCTCATCAAAGTTATACAACAAACTATCACTTAGTAGAATTTAAGCAAAAATCAAAAACTGCAGCAGGGTTACGACGCAGCTTATCAGCATGCCAAGGTTAAACCGGCGCAGCTGCGCCACCACTGGTTCTGGCCTTACTGCAGTCTGCTTCGGCAGTTAACAGCCCAATTCACAAAATTACTTCAGGAAATTCAATTTTTAAACATGCTACATTATATACTAACATGTTACTAAGTCTACATAACAACTAATAATCATTCTATAATTCAATTAACATGCCTTGCAACCAAAATCAAGAAATGAGAATTTGATAGAGAATGAAAATGACGAACAAGAAATGTAGTTATACTTTTGTAATGTAATTGTTGTTAACTAAATTCTCAACTCTTGGAATACTTAACACTGATATATGTATATGCTCTTACTCTCAACACTTAAGAAATCTCAGCAATTTGCAAATGGAGAAGGAGAGTTCGTATTTATAGAAAAACCAATATACAGACAATGCATATATAAATCAAATTAAACCTAATAGGAATGTTGAATTGCATGGTGGCTAATAGGGGGTTGGTAAATGGTTGTTAGATTCATCATGAATCCCACATCCTTGATCATCATGAGCTATGAAAGCTATGAAATGTTTGCTGAGTTTGTGGAATATAGGCCTTAGACTTCATAATGCTATTCACGTGTACAAGGTTTGTGTCTATCAATATGGGACAAGGAATGGTATCTCAGCATTTGTAACACTCCACACTTAAACTATTATACATACATAACATATACTTATGTTATAATTTGAATCACAATGCATTTTTAATAGGTAACAAATATTACAATGTAGCAAGTAGGGATACATATATTTAACATATAATCCATGTACATTTTGTTAATATCAAATATAATTTTATCAGATATTACCACATTACATTGTCTCATTTATTATTAAATTCTATTATTCAATTATATTTTGAAGTAATCATCAACTATAATTGTTTACTACATATATTCATGATGTACTATTTTAATGTATACTCACATACCTATTGTCACATAAGCATTATGTAGCTTATATACTTTAATCAATCTTAATACATGGTCCATATATATATATGTATATATATGTATATATATATATATATGTATATATATGTATATATATATGTATATATATATATAGTATAGTCACATAAATGTTGCACCACACTATATAATATAGTTGTATTCCATATACTTTATATTATTAATTATTGCATGCTCGTACATAACAATCAATATAATCTTATTATATTAATAACTTACTTATTTGTTTTATTATTCCTAATGTCAAATAAGTAAATAAATTATTCATCTCATCGATTAATTAACATTAATATTAATTAATCCATTCCTCGTCAATTAATGTAATTATTAATTTTCACAATAATTGATTATTTATTAAAGTAAATAAGTATAAATCTTATTATATTTATAGGCACATCGCTTATTATTATTATATTTCTCATCATTGTGCCACACAAGGCACTTAACGAGTTTATCGCAAACTCCATAATTTCTCAATTATTATAAATATTCAATTTAATATAACTGAGTTAACTCATCTCGTAACACAAAATCATTTATTTTCAAATAAATACGCATTTACATTAATATATTCATTTAATAACATTAGGAAATTCTTGAGTATTACATCCTTCCCCCCTTATAAAAATTTTGTCCAGGAATTGCTACAAGGTTACATAAATAGATGGGGATAGTCCCTCATCATCCTATCTTCTAATTCTCACGTAGCCTCTTCGACATCGTGATTACGCCAAAGTACTTTTACAGAAGATATAATTTTATTTCTCAAGGTTTGCTATTTCCTATCTAGTATTTGGACAGGAATTTCTTCACACGCCAAGTTCTTCTCCACTTGAATGGGCTCATAAGAAATCACGTGCTTGTAGTCGGCCTTGTACGGTCGCAAAACAGAAACGTGGAACATGTTGTGGATGTGCTCCAACTCGGGTGGTAATGCAACTTTGTATGCCACTTCGCCCACTCGCTTCAGTATCTCGAACGGTCCTATAAATCTTGGACTCAACTTTCCTTTCTTGTCGAAATGGATCTTTCCCTTCCATGAAAATACCTTCAAGAATACGAAACTACCGACTTTAAAGTCTCGGTCCTGCCGATGCAAATCTGCGTACTTTTTTTGACGGTCTTAAGCAGCTACTAGTCTGGCTCTTATCACTATCACCACATCTGCGATTTGTTGTACTAACTCTGGTCCGAGTATTCGTCGCTCTCCGACTTCATCCCAATATAATGGCATTCTGCACTTTCTCCCATAAAGAGCTTTGTACAGTGGCATGCCGATACTCGCATGGTAACTGTTATTATACGCAAATTCGACTAAGGGTAGGTTGTCGTCCCAATTTCCCTTGAAGTCCATCACGCAAGTCCTAAGCATGTCCTCCAGCGTTTGTATAGTTCCGTCACTTTGTCCGTCTGTCTGAGGATGATAAGCAGTACTCAACCTCAACTGTGTTCCCATTCTCTCTTGCAAGCTCTTCCAAAAGTTTGACGTGAAGCGCGGATCCTGATCAGAGACAATTGACACCGGCACTCCATGTCGTGAAACAATCTCCTTTATGTATAGGCTTGTTAACTAGTTCATACTGTAGCGGATCTTAATTGGTAAAAAATGTGCGATCTTCATTAGTCGATCCACGATAATCCAAATAGCATCATATCCTTTCTGTGTGACAGGAAGTCCTACCATGAAGTCCATCGCAATATGCTCCCATTTCCACTCCGATATTTCCAACGGTTGTAGTAAGCCACTCGGCCGCTGGTGCTCTGCTTTAACGCGTTAGCAAGTCAAACATCTACTAACGCACTCTGTGACTTCCCGTTTTAGATTGGGCTACCAAAAGTGTTGCCTCACATCTCGGTACATCTTAGTGCCTCCCGGATGAACGGAATACGTCGTATTGTGTTCCTCGTGTAAAATGTCTTCTCTCAACTTGGTTACCGCTGGTACCCACACTCTTCCTTTGAATCTCAAAATACCGTCTTTATCCAATCAGAATCTTTCTTCTTCATTTTTTGCAATCCTCTTTTGGATTTTCTCGCATTCATCGTCTTTCTCTTGTGATTCCTTTACTCTATCCAACAATGTCGAACGAGCTTCCATTACAAATAACTTCTCTCCAGACCTCTCCGGTCCTTTTACCTTTATCTCTAATCTTTCCATTTCTGTTACCAATTCCTCCTGGGTTGTCAAATGAAATAGCTTCTCCCTTCCTTTCCTGCTCAGAGCGTCGGCAACCACGTTTACCTTATCCGAGTGATAAAGAATATCACAATCATAGACTTTGATCAATTCTAACCACCTCCTCTGACTCATATTCAACTCCTTCTGTGTGAAGATATATTTCAGACTTTTGTGGTTCGTGTATATCTCACATTTCTCTCCGTACAAATAATGCTTCCAAATTTTCAACGCAAAAACTACTGCCGCCAACTCTAAGTCGTGAGTAGGGTATCATTTTCATAATCCTTCAATTGTCGTGATGCATACGCAATGACCTTGACGTGTTGCATGAGCATACAACCAAGTCCTTTGTGCGATGCATCACTATACACCACAAAATTTCCCAGCATCATCTGGTAATGATAACATATGCGCTTCGCTCAATCTCTTCTTCAACTCCTGAAAACTCTCTTCACATTTGTCTGTCCATACAAACTTCACCGTCTTCCTTGTCAGATTAGTCAGCAGGGTTGCTATCATAGAAAAATCTTGGATGAATCTTCGATAGTACCTAGCTAACCCTAAGAAACTTCTTACCTCCGTTGGTGTTCTCGGTTGCTCCCAATTACTCACTGCTTCAACCTTTGCAGGGTCCACTGAGATTCCATTCTTAACCACCACGTGACCTAAGAATTGAACCTTCTCCATCCAAAATTCAAACTTAGAAAATTTTGCATACATCTTCTCCTTCCTTAGCGCCTCCAAAACTATCTTAAAATGTTCGGCGTGTTATTCCTCTATTTTTGAGTAGATCAAGATGTCGTTGATAAAAACTACCACGAATTTATCCAAGTATGACTTGAAAACTCGGTTCATCAAGTCTATAAATGCTGCCGAAGCATTAGTCAAACCAAATAACATTACCAAAAACTCGTAATGTCTTTGGTATGTCCTCATCCCGTACTTTCAGTTGGTGATATCCTGTCCATAAGCCGATCTTTGAGAAACACTCTTCACCCTTCAGTTGATCGAATAAGTCGTCTATCCTCGGTAGCGGATATCTGTTCTTGATCGTTACTCTGTTCAATTCTCGACAATCGATACAGAGCCTCATTGATCCATCCTTTTTCTTAACGAATAACACTGGTGCTTCCCAAGGAGATACACTCGGTCGAATGTAACCCTTATCCAATAACTCTTGCAGTTGTATCATCAACTCCTTCATTTTTACTGGCGCCATACGATATGGAGCTTTCAAAATCGGTGCCGTCCCCGGTGCTAAGTCTATTACGAATTCGATTTCTCTGTCTGGCGGAAGACCAGGCAGATCGTCCGAAAATACATCTCAAAATTCATTTACTATGGATATATCCTTAATTTCTACTCCCTTTTTCCGAGTATCAATGATGTAAGCTAAATTACCTACACATCCTTTCCTTAATAATTTCTTGGCCTGCATCATCGTAACGCAACACGATTACTTAAGCGATGATCTACCATAAAACACTACCTTAGACTTACTCGGAGTCTGAAGCTTCACACATTTGTTCTGACAGTCAATTATCGCAGCATGGTTATACAACCAATCCATTCCCAGTATTACGTCAATTTCTCCCAACCTAATAGGAATCAAGTCTACGCTCAGTTCATGTTCTCTAATGTTTGCGCGATAATTTCGATAAAGGTATTCTACAGGGATTACTTCCTTATTTGCAACTTCAATGTTCAAAGGATTTTCTAATCGTTCTCGGGGTAAATTAAATTTACTAGCAAATTCTTCAGATATAAAAGAACAGGTGGCACCCGAATCAAATAATATATAAGAATTTATATCATTGATTGGGATTATACCTAACACCACGTCCTTCGCAGCCACTGCGTCCTGGACGGTCATGTTAAAAGTTCTGGTGGTTGGGCGGTTGGATTGTGTCGTTCCGCCGATCATCAGTTTGTTCCCTCCTTGTTGGCTACTACCTCCGCCACTTCCCTTCTTTGGGCAATCCTTGATTCGGTGCTCCGTCGAGCCACATGCAAAGTATCCTTGTATCTTTTTCAGTTTCGGGCAGTTGGGCGAGATGTGCCCTTTATGTCCATAGTTGTAGCAAGTGCCACGTCCCTTCCAGCACTCACCTTGGTGATTCTTCCCACACTTCGAGCATCCTTCAGCCTTCTTCTTAAAAACTCCACGAAAATTCCCTGATTGATTGTTGTTGTTTTTGTTGTTGTTGTTGTTATTATTCTCCCACTTTCTCTTTCCCAAGTTGCTTCCTCCACTACTACTTCCTCCAGTACGATTCTCTCCTCCAGTATTCTTTTCTTTCTTCTCCTTGTAATACAGACTTAAGGCCTCACTGCCACCTTCCGCAATGATCGCCTTCTCCAGTAATGTCGCAAAGGAATCAATTTGAAGAACTGATACCTTATTGAACAACCATGGCTTCAGCCCTTGCTCGAATCGTCTCGCCTTCCTTTCCTCATCTCCAACTTGGTGTTTCGCAGATCGCGCTAGTTCATTAAACTTAGCTACGTACTGCGCCACCTTCATATCACCTTGCTTCAGTTCTAAGAACTTTACCTCCATTCTATTCTTCGTGCTTTTCGGGAAGTAGTTCTCAAAAAACAACGTCTTAAACCTATTTCATGTTATCGTCCCTTCTCCCGCTCTCTACTGGTTAGCCTCCCACCAATAGTTCGCTTCTCCTCTCATCATGTACGTAGAAAACACCGTCTTCTGATCTTCGCCCACGCGAGCTATAGTGAAAGCCTTCTCGATCTCCTTGATCCAGGTTTGTGCGACGATTGGGTCGGTAGTTCCCTCAAACTCTGGGGGTCCTACACTTCTAAAGTCTTTGAAGGTTGTTACTGGAACACCTTGAGGATTGGGGCGAACGGGTTCGTTGTTTCTCCTCCTAAGAGCTTCTCCTAGCAGATCAACTAGTTTCTGAATGGGATCTACTTGCTCCCTCTCGTTATTAACTGATTCTTCGGGTGCAGTCAATCTACGTCTTGGTGCCATGATCTGCATCACAAATTTTCATTTTATTATTATTCAGTTATATCACTAAGTATTTCTCTTAATACTAAAAGAATAAATTATAACACGTTTCTGAAATAAGATCATTTATATTCATATACCAAATCGTTTCATTATATGATTTTCCCTAGCATATTTCTATAAATGTTATCACATATTTTCCTTAATATCACAAAAGATAGGGACTATACCAACCTACTACCATACTACCCCTCTAACAAAAGCTTACTCGGGGTTTACATAACTATCCCACACTTTACACAAAAAGTTGGGATTATAACATAATATATACGTCACATAAGATAAATACTTCCAATACTACAACTAAACTGACTAGGGGTCTCATCCCATCATCCCTGTGACAAACGAGCATTTTGCAAAGTTGTTTGAATATTTATAATGGGACGAAATTATTAATCGAACCGTGATTCTGAGGACAGAATCCTTTTAAGGGGGGAAAGATGTGACGAACGAGAATTTTGTAAAGATATTTGAATATTTATTGAAATAAATAAATATTTTTAATAATTTAATTATTGAGTTAAATAATTAAGTCATGAATTTGTGATAGATTAATTTAATTATATGTGTTACATTAATTAAATTAATGTGTAGTGATTTAATAGTTCAAAGTATTTAATTAATTGAGTTTATTTGATTAATTGAATTAATTAAATAAGCATATGTTACTTTAATTAATTTAATAATTAATTAAAGAATTAGTGAATTAACATAATTAATAAATAAAAATATTAATTACGTGATAATGTGACTTAAATGTGAATTATATTATTTTATTTAATTGATTTAAATAAAATTAATTGATTAATTAAAGTGTTACAATTAACTATATACTAAATTAGTTAATTAAAATAAATAAAAAAGGAATTAGGATGGTTGCCAAACAGGGCCTTTGTGGGAGTTAGTAGTTGTTATACAACGGTAATATTATATATATGTATATCTTGTATTGCCAAAGTTATTTTTATCAGAAGAAAATTTAGAGATTGTCAGAGAGAAAAAGGGAAGAAGGAATTGAGAAGAGATTGACAGAAAGAAATTTGAGAAATCCTAAGTATTATCTGTGATTGTGTTATCTTCACACAAAAAGGGTAATCTTTCTTTTTAATTCTTTTTTTAAAAAATCTGTTTTTCTCAAAGTCTTCATTACGTATATTTTTAAGTTGTGTGAAAATTGGGTTTTCCAATTGGGTTACGATATGGCTTTATCTATATGGGTATGGAATCATAACGTGTTTTTCTAACGTATAAGCATGTTTTAAAGTAATCAATTTGATTTAATTGGCCTTAATTGGGTTGTTAAGGATTTACAGAGTTTTCATGTACGTGTTTTGTAAAAGTCCTCTGTGAATGGAGAAAGTTGACAATTGATTGATTTCATGGATATATATATATATATATATATAGTAACATATGTCCATGATATAATTTAGGCTATCCATTCATGATTCACAGTGATCACACCAAGTAATTTAGTTAATAATTGGGTTTATAAAATTACAGAGTATTGAATATGGGTGAATAACCCATATGGGTTAAATTAATGATTGAATCATATGTTTATATTTAAATTGATACATGAATATGATTGTATATGTTAAAACAAAGAAAATAAAATTGGAATGAGTGGATTTGGTGTAGTAACGAATCCGCAATGAGAAATTTTATATTTTTCTTTAAAGTTTGCAAAATGTTGAAGAACAGTGAAATTAAAAGTGTTTAGATTGTGTAACTATGTGATTATGATTGTTAAGAACATGATATAAGTGTTGTATAATATTTTTATGAAGTTTATACTTCATAGGTAACGTTATTAATCAGTGTAATGATGTGAATTGGGAGAAAATGGGAGAAAATATGTGTTCGTTCGCGAACTTCAGATTCTGAAATTCCGCAGCCGCGCGACCGCGCCGACTGCAAGGCAAAATGGTGCGCGACCGCGCCTGTCCGAAAATTTTGAAAAAAATTGCTAAGTGTTGGAAAATTTTAAAATGTGTTTTGAGTCTAATGAACATGAATACATGTTGTATAAATATGATAAAATATTGATATGAGTTTAATAATTTATGTTATGTGATTAATTAATAAATTAATTACGTGACTTAAACTATTATTTGTAAAGGTTAAATATTGTGATATAAATATGAAGACATTATTTTAAGTCTAATAAATATGAAGGCATGTGATGTAAGTAATAAGTTATTAATACAAGTTAATAACTTAAGTTATGTGATTAATTAACAAGTTAATTAATCAACGTAAACCATTATTTAAAAAAAATCTAATAATGAGTTTGAAGAATATAATTGTAAATCAATAATCATATCGAACTTGTGATTAATTGATATTGTAAATGTGTGATAGGTAAGAGTAATTAAAGAAGTGAGTAATAACTGTAGCTTGCGCACGAGGCAAGTTTTCTATCCTTAACTTATTATTATTGTTGGGCAAGTTTCCTAAACTAAACTCTTTAAATTAAGCAATTGCTATGCTTAATTACTATTGTTGAGCAAATTTTTACTCTTGAATATCCAAGTTTAGAATTTTACATGAGATGCCATGATTCTTTTAAAAGTATCATTTAAGTGTACAATACTTATTCGATTGTATACCTTGAGAAGTTAATATTCAATTTGAATATCATTTATTGAGTTATCCAAACCAACTTTATTTGGTGCGGATTCTGATGTTAAACTGAGATGAACAACCCTAATATAGGGGATTAATGAAGATGCTTTAAGCGTTAAGATAATGTGCATAGTATCAGTACGAAGGGCTGATCTCCCTAAGTACGAGAAGTAAAGTCTATAGTCTTATGATTGTTAAAGGTTGGAAAGGTTAATATACTTGACAACCTAAGACTCGGTTCAAGGTCTTAATGACCCTCAGAAGTAATTTGACTCTGGATTAATATTCTTGATTCAAAAGTTGAGAAGTAATTTGACTCTTGATTAATATTCTTGATTCAAATGTTGAGCTTTCTGATATTCAAAATTCTTTCACTCGCATGTCATTATTCTGTCATATTTTTATACTTGCGGGCATTCGTGCTCACTCTTGCATAATAACATTGCAGCTAATAATGAACGAAGTGATGTACCTTCTAGTAGCAAGGGCAAAGGAAAAGCTAACAAGTGTTGAGGACTTGTGTTGATGTTAAGAATGTTAAAGTTCAATATTTATGTGTGATGACTTAAGACTTATTTATTTACGTTTCCGCAATAGAGATTTAAGGTTAAGTTTAACCTGGGATTTACGATGTATTATTATTTCAGATGATGTAAGATGATGATTTATTTATCTAATAAATGAAATTCATTATTTATGGGTAGATAGTTGTATGATATTGGAACAGTGAACACCAAATTCTGTGGAAATTAAGATACCGAATTTGGGGGTGTCACAAGTTGGTATCAGAGCCGTAGGTTATGAACCTTAGGTGGGGGAAAAAAACCTTAGGATAGTAGCCTTCGTGAAGATAGTAATGCCAACTCTAATTGAGTTCTAAGAAAGATAATAAAATTACATTATTGCTATGTGCTTATGTGTTCATACTTAGAGTATTGATTAGCATCACGCAAAAACTAAGACTTAAAATTTATTTTGTCAGGATGTCAGATACTGGAGGAGCTAGTCAGCCCAGGGATGTGGTACCCCTAGAGACTAGAGATGAGGAGCCCCGGGACATACATACTGTCTGGGAGCAGTTAGTACAGCCAGAGCCATCTCTTGTGATTCCAGATTTTGGTCAGGAGCATGAGCCAGAGATTGACTCAGAGGAGGACCTTGAGGAGGTCGAGAGCTCGGCTGAGGCAGCCGAGGAGGAGGAAGAGGAAGACCCTGAAGAGAAAGAGGAGGAGGAAGACCCTGAGGAGTTCCCACCGAACTCTGTCAGTGCTGATATGTATGATTTATTATATGATTGCAACGTAGAGTTACGAGATACAATTCAGGAGTTGAGGGAGCAGTCAGTTGCTCAGGGTGGTGAGATTGAGACACTCCACACCCGTCTTGGCAATGTGGAGTGGAATTTAGTTCATGAGAAGGGCCAAACTGAGCAGAAGACAGAGGAGATAGAAAAGTTAAAGAATGAGTTGAAAGAGAAATCTAAAAGACTTGCCATAGTGGAAGAAGCTTGGGTGAGAAATGCACGACGTGCAGATCTGGAAGAGGATGATGCGCGTGCGAAGAGAGTTAAGGTTGCAGAGACGTACTACACGTTTCTGAGGGCAATGGATGAGGCCCAGGACCGAGTTATGAGATATCCAATTCAGTTCGAGGGACTGCCTGAGTATATGTTAGATCGAAGGACTATGTCCCGCATTATAGAGGAGGAGCATAGTGAAGCTGTCCGACGCCTTAGTAGGCCGTGATAGGACAATATGATATTGTTAATGTTTAAATAATCGTAAATAATGTAAATTCCGATGTGATTATAAACAAAGGAATATTGTGATAATGTAAATCCTGTAGAAACTTTATTTCAGGATAGTTGATGTAAATGGCAGAAATGCTATCGTATTATATTAAAAGCTTTTGGTTTTAATAAAATAATAAAGTTGTTAAAGATGATATGGGTTAAGTGAGTATGTTAAAGTATTTAACATTATGTGATACTCTTTGGAGTAGTTAATGTAAATTCCGATGTGATTAAAAAACAAAGGAATATTTTGAGAAATTAAATCCTGAAGATTCTTTATCTTGGGATAGTTGAAGTAAATGGCAGAGATGCTATAGTACTATGTTTAAAATTTTTGATTTAAATAAAATATCAAAGGTTATTTGAAAAGAAAAGAGTTAAAGTGGTTATGTTAAATATTTGAGTTAAGTCTTAAATATTTAAGAGATCGAATGAATATCTAATGAGCATATATTCTTAAAAGGAAATATGCCGCCAAGAAGGAGGCAAAATCGTCGACAAGCCCAAGAAGGGTCAACCAATAACAACAATGATGCCAATGCGAACCCCGTTCAGCAGTTGGTAAATCTGTTGGCTGGAGCGATGAACAATCAGCCTCAAGCTCCACCAAACACCTCATTTAAAGACTCCAGATTTTAAGGGTTCCACGAACCCGATAGAAGCTCAGACTTGGGTTATGGAAATGGAGAAAATTTTTGAGGTCGCCCGAGTTAGGGAGGACCAGAAGACCGCTTACGCGACATTTATGTTAAAATCAGAAGCCAGTTACTGGTGGCAGGCAAATAAGATCAGGGGAGGAGAAGGAGTAATAACCTAGAAAAGGTTTAAGGAAATGTTTTTCGAGATGTATTTCCTGAGCAGCTCCCAAAATCAAATGGAGGTGCAGTTTCTGGAGTTGAAGCAGGGGAATATGTCTGTGCCCGACTACGCGACAAAGTTTAACGAATTGTCTAGGTTTGCCCAATATCAGGTGCATACTGACGAAAGAAAGGCTAGGCGTTTTGAACAGGGACTGAAACCCTGGTTGTATAGCAAGGTGTCAATGTTTCAATTGAACACTTTTGCTGGAGTTCTGGAGAAGGCCATTCTCACTGAAGGTGGAAGCGAAGCGGTGTCTAAGTACAATCAGGATCAAAAGAAGAAGAAGAATGATAGTGAAGGAAACAATAAGGCTAGTGGCAGTCACACAGGGGGAACTAATAATCATAAACGAAAATGGAATGACAATTCGTCGTCTGTAAGTCAGCAAAGTAGTCAGAAGAAAAAGTTAGAACCATGCCCAACCTGTGGGAAGACTCATTTGGGAGTCTGCATGAAAGGAAAAAGAGTTTGCTACAATTGTGGTCAGGAAGGCCACATAGCACCTAACTGCCCTAACCCTAAGAAGGGCGCCTGCTACACGTGTGGGTCAAAGGATCACTTGGCTAGAGAATGTCCAAAGAAGGCATCTGGAGGGGCAGGGTCAGGTGGACATAAAGGAAATAATAGTGGAAATCCTCTTACCATTACCGGACCAACTTCGACAAACCGACCAACTGCAAGGACATTTAACATGACCGTATAAGACGCTGTGCAGTCTCGTGATGTGGTGTCAGGTATTATTCCGATCAATAAAGTCAATGCTTATGTTTTATTTGATTCGGGTGCTACTTGTTCATTTATATCCGATGACTTTGCAAAGAATTTAGAATTGCTTAAAGACGAATTAGAAATCCCTATGAACATGGAGATTGCGAACAAGGAAGTAATTCCTGTTAAGTATATACACAAGAACTGTAGAGTGGATATTAAGGGTAACGTTATGAATGTAGATCTTATCCCGATTAAACTTGGGGAATTTGACGTTATCCTGGGAATGGATTGGTTATTCAATTATGGAGCAGTAATTGATTGCCAGAAGAAATGTATTAGCCTTATGACTCCGTCAAAGGTTGTATTTTATGGCAGCAAATCGCCTAGACAAGCGAGTTTTCTGACGATGATGCAGGTCAAGAAGTTATTAAGACAGGGCTGTGTGGGGTATTTAGCCTACATAGTCAATAGTCGTAAAGAGAATCCAAAGTTAGAAGAAATACCAGTCGTAAGAGACTTCGTGGATGTTTTCCCAGATGATCTGCCAGGACTACCGCTTGACAGGGAAGTAGATTTTGTTATCGATTTGGTGCCAGGAACGGCTCCAATATCGAAAGCACCGTACTAGATGGCTCCGGTAGAAATGAAGGAATTGATGGTACAGCTACAAGAGCTGTTGGACAAGAAGTATATTCAATCGAGCGTATCACCGTGGGGAGTGCCGGTATTATTTGTTAAGAAGAAGGATGAAACGATGCGACTCTGCATCGACTATAGAGAATTGAACAAGGTTACCATTAAGAATAGGTATCCGTTGCCAAGGATTGATGATCTATTTGATCATCTAAAAGGAGCAAGATATTTCTCAAAGATAGATCTGAGAAGTGGTTATCATCAGTTGAAGGTAAGGCCAGAAGATGTCCCAAAGACAGCGTTTAGGACACGATATGGTCACTACGAATTTTTGGTTATGTCATTTAGTCTAACAAATGCGCCTGCAGCATTTATGGGCCTAATGAATGGAGTGTTCAAGCCGTTTCTGGACAAATTCGTAGTGGTTTTTATTGATGATATATTGGTCTATTCTAAGACCAAGGAAGAACATGTTGAGCATTTGAAGTTGATGTTTGAAGTATTAAGAAGAGAGAAATTGTATGCCAAATTCTCAAAGTGTGAATTCTGGATTGAAAGGGTGCAATTTCTCGGACATGTGATTGATAAGGACAGAATTTCGGTGGATCCCTCCAACGTCGAAGCGGTGATGCATTGGGATCAGCCGAAAACACCGTCGGAAGTAAGAAGTTTTCTTGGATTAGCTGGTTACTATAGAAGATTTATTTAGGATTTTTCCAAGATCGCCACTCCATTAACGAATTTGACTAGGAAAGTTGTGAAATTCGTTTGGACGGAGAAGTGTGAGAAAAGTTTTCAAGAACTTAAGAGAAGGTTAAGTACAACACCTGTGTTGTCACTTCCGGATGACACAGGAAATTTTGTGGTATATAGTGATGCGTCGCATAAAGGGCTAGGCTGTGTGCTTATGCAAAACGGCAGAGTCATTGCGTATGCGTCATGACAGTTGAAAGATTATGAGAAGGGATATCCAACCCACGATTTGGAATTAGCTGCGGTGGTATTTGCTTTAAAGATTTGGAGACACTATCTCTATGGGGAGAAGTGTGAAATATATACAGACCGTAAGAGTCTGAAGTATATTTCACACAGAAAGACTTGAATATGCGCCAAAGAAGGTGGCTGGAGTTAATAAAGGATTATGATTGTGATATCTTATACCACCCAGGCAAAGCGAATGTTGTAGCCGACGCCTTAAGCAGAAAGGGTCGGGAAAAGTTGATGATGCTGACAGCACAGGAAGAATTGATTTCAGCAATGGAAAAGCTGGAATTGGAAGTAGGATGTCCAATGGAGATTGATGAGAAACTCTTTCATATGCAAGTTGGTACAACTTTGTTGGATAAGATTAAGGAAGCTCAAATACTAGATAAGGAATGTGAGGAAGTAAAGAAAAAGATATCTGAAGGGACTGAACTTAGATTTAAAATGGACAGCGAAGGATTGTTGAGATTTGAAAGTAGAGTTTGGGTACCGCCAATACCAGAAATCAAGGAGGACATTTTGAGCGAGGCTCATAGTTCGAGGTATTCCATTCATCCCGGGAGTACCAAGATGTATCAGGATTTACGACAACATTTTTGGTGGCCAAATATGAAGAGGGACGTGGCCGATTGTGTTGCCAAATGTCTGACTTGTCAAAGGGTCAAGGCAGAACACCAAAGACCAAGTGGTTTGTTACAACCTTTAGAAATCCCAGAATGGAAATGGGAACATATTACAATGGATTTTGTTGTTGGCCTTCCGACGACCCAGAAAGGCTATGACGCAGTATGGGTTATCGTCGACCGATTAACGAAATCCGCACACTTTCTTCCGATCAAAATCAGATTTAACCTAGAACAATTGGGGAAGTTATATGTAAAAGAGATTGTTTCGAGGCACGGGGTGCCAGTGTCAATTATTTCTGACCGTGATCCGCGCTTCACATCAAATTTCTGGAAGCGACTGCAAGAATGCATGGGAACACAGTTGAGGATGAGCACCGCTTATCACCCTCAGACTGACGGGCAAAGTGAAAGAACGTTCCAAACATTAGAGGATGTGCTTAGATCATGCATAATGGATTTTAAAGGCAATTGGGATGATCATTTGCCGCTTGTAGAATTTGGTTATAATAATAGTTACCATGCTAGTAT
Organism: Panax stipuleanatus; assembly: GCA_020205555.1. Taxonomy (NCBI): domain Eukaryota; kingdom Viridiplantae; phylum Streptophyta; class Magnoliopsida; order Apiales; family Araliaceae; genus Panax; species Panax stipuleanatus. The sequence continues at coordinate 61,464,326 of CM035118.1, forward strand.
TGGTATGCCGCCTTACGAAGCATTGTACGGTAGAAAGTGCAGAACTCCACTGTACTGGGATGAAGTTGGTGAAAGACAATTGCTAGGACCAGAGTTAGTCCAACAAACGGCAGAGATAGTTAAAGTAATTCGGACAAGATTAGTAGCGGCTCAGGATAGGCAGAAGAAATACGCCGATCCACACCGCAAGAATGTAGAGTTTGAATCGGGTAGTTTTGTATTTTTGAAGGTCTCTCCTTGGAAGGGAAAGATCAGATTTGGTAAGAAGGAAAAATTGAGCTCGAGGTTCATTGGACCATTTGAGGTACTCCGAAGAATTAGAGAAGTAGCCTATGAGGTAGCTTTGCCTCCGGCACTGGAGCATGTTCACAACGTTTTCCATGTGTCGGTATTACAACGTTATAAACCCGATTACAAATATGTGATAGAATATGAACCCCTACAATTTGAGAAAGATTTATCATACGAAGAAGTTCCTGTTCAGATAGTTGACAGGAAAGAGCAAGTTCTCAGGAACAAAGTAATATCTTCTGTTAAGGTAATTTGGAGGAACCACAACGCTGAAGAAGCTACGTGGGAACTCGAAGAGAATATGATGCAGAATTATCCACACTTATTTTCTTGAATAGGTGAACGTGATTCTGGGGACAGAATCCTTTTAAGGGGGGAAAGATGTGATAAACGAGAGTTTTGCAAAGTTGTTTGAATATTTATAATGGGACGAAATTATTAATCGAACCGTGATTCTGAGGACAGAATCCTTTTAAGGGGGGAAAGATGTGACGGACGAGAATTTTGTAAAGATATTTGAATATTTATTGAAATAAATAAATATTTTTAATGATTTAATTATTGAGTTAAATAATTAAGTCATGAATTTGTGGTAGATTAATTTAATTATATGTGTTACATTAATTAAATTAATGTGTAGTGATTTAATAGTTCAAAGTATTTAATTAATTGAGTTTATTTGATTAATTGAATTAATTAAATAAGAATATGTTACTTTAATTAGTTTAATAATTAATTAAAGAATTAGTGAATTAACATAATTAATAAATAAAAATATTAATTATGTGACAATGTGATTTAAATGTGAATTATATTATATTATTTAATTGATTTAAATAAAATTAATTGATTAATTAAAGTGTTACAATTAACTATATACTAAATTAGTTAATTAAAATAAATGAAAAAGGAATTAGGAGGGTTGCCAAACAGGGCCCTTGTGGGAGTTAGTAGTTGTTATACAACGGTAATATTATATATACGTATATCTTGTATTGCCTAAGTTATTTTTATCAGAAGAAAATTTAGAGATTGTCAGAGAGAAAAAGGGAAGAAGGAATTGAGAAGAGATTGACAGAAAGAAATTTGAGAAATCCTAAGTATTATCTGTGATTGTGTTATCTTCACACAAAAAGGGTAATCTTTCTTTTTAATTCTTTTTTTAAAAAATCTGTTTTTCTCAAAGTCTTCATTACGTATATTTTTAAGTTATGTGAAAATTGGGTTTTCCAATTGGGTTACGATATGGCTTTATCTATATGGGTATGGAATCATAACGTGTTTTTCTAACGTATAAACATGTTTTAAAGTAATCAATTTGATTTAATTGGCCTTAATTGGGTTGTTAAGGATTTACAGAGTTTTCATGTACGTGTTTTGTAAAAGTCCTCTGTGAATGGAGAAAGTTGACAATTGATTGATTTCATGGATATATATATATATATATATATATATATATATAGTAACATATGTCCATGATATAATTTAGGCTATCCATTCATGATTCACAGTGATCACACCAAGTAATTTAGTTAATAATTGGGTTTATAAAATTACAGAGTATTGAATATGGGTGAATAACCCATATGGGTTAAATTAATGATTGAATCATATGTTTATATTTAAATTGATACATGAATATGATTGTATATGTTAAAACAAAGAAAATAAAATTGGAATGAGTGGATTTGGTGTAGTAACGAATCCGCAATGAGAAATTTTATATTTTTCTTTAAAGTTTGCAAAATGTTGAAGAACAGTGAAATTAAAAGTGTTTAGATTGTGTAACTATGTGATTATGATTGTTAAGAACATGATATAAGTGTTGTATAATATTTTTATGAAGTTTATACTTCATAGGTAACGTTATTAATCAGTGTAATGATGTGAATTGGGAGAAAATGGGAGAAAATATGTGTTCGTTCGCGAACTTCAGATTCTGAAATTCCGCAGCCGCGCGGCCGCGCCGACTGCAAGGCAAAATGGTGCGCGACCGCGCCTGTCCGAAAATTTTGAAAAAAATTGCTAAGTGTTGGAAAATTTTAAAATGTGTTTTGAGTCTAATGAACATGAATACATGTTGTATAAATATGATAAAATATTGATATGAGTTTAATAATTTATGTTATGTGATTAATTAATAAATTAATTACGTGACTTAAACTATTATTTGTAAAGGTTAAATATTGTGATATAAATATGAAGATATTATTTTAAGTCTAATAAATATGAAGGCATGTGATGTAAGTAATAAGTTATTAATACAAGTTAATAACTTAAGTTATGTGATTAATTAACAAGTTAATTAATCAACGTAAACCATTATTTGAAAAAAAATCTAATAATGAGTTTGAAGAATATAATTGTAAATTAATAATCATATCGATCTTGTGATTAATTGATATTGTAAATGTGTGATAGGTAAGAGTAATTAAAGAAGTGAGTAATAATTGTAGCTTGCGCACGAGGCAAGTTTTCTATCCTTAACTTATTATTATTGTTGGGCAAGTTTCCTAAACTAAACTCTTTAAATTAAGTAATTGCTATGCTTAATTACTATTGTTGAGCAAATTCTTACTCTTGAATATCCAAGTTTAGAATTTTACATGAGATACCATGATTCTTTTAAAAGTATCATTTAAGTGTACAATACTTATTCGATTGTATACCTTGAGAAGTTAATATTCAATTTGAATATCATTTATTGAGTTATCCAAACCAACTTTATTTGGTGCGGATTCTGATGTTAAACTGAGATGAACAACCCTAATATAGGGGATTAATGAAGATGCTTTGAGCGTTAAGATAATGTGCATAGTATCAGTACGAAGGGCTGATCTCCCTAAGTACGAGAAGTAAAGTCTATAGTCTTATGATTGTTAAAGGTTGGAAAGGTTAATATACTTGACAACCTAAGACTAGGTTCAAGGTCTTAATGACCCTCAGAAGTAATTTGACTCTGGATTAATATTCTTGATTCAAAAGTTGAGAAGTAATTTGACTCTTGATTAATATTCTTGATTCAAATGTTGAGCTTTCTGATATTCAAAATTCTTTCACTCGCATGTCATTATTCTGTCATATTTTTATACTTGCGGGCATTCGTGCTCACTCTTGCATAATAACATTGCAGCTAATAATGAACGAAGTGATGTACCTTCTAGTAGCAAGGGCAAAGGAAAAGCTAACAAGTGTTGAGGACTTGTGTTGATGTTAAAAATGTTAAAGTTCAAGATTTATGTGTGATGACTTAAGACTTATTTATTTACATTTCCGCAATAGAGATTTAAGGTTAAGTTTAACCTGGGATTTACGATGTATTATTATTTCAGATGATGTAAGATGATGATTTATTTATCTAATAAATGGAATTCATTATTTATGGATAGATAGTTGTATGATATTGGAACAGTGAACACCAAATTCTGTGGAAATTAAGATACTGGATTTGGGGATGTCACAATCTCACGCCCCACAGCGCTCTTGTACTCGATCTGTGCCAAGTACGCAACCAACTCTCGGCTCAAAGTTTGTAGGGTCTGTCCCTGCTCCGCCGGGTAGTGGTACACACCATCAATCACCCTCTCAAAGGCCTAACGGAACACGTACCCCATCTTGTTCATCTTCCTTTTCTTACATCTGACCTCATCCTCTAGGTCATCAGCCCTCTCATTGGCCGCCTCCCACTTCTCCTCGAAGTGTATGCTATCCATCACCTCTAATTCCAACTGAGTACGGAGTGCTTCCTTCTCAGTCTTCTCACTCAGCTCCCTCTTCTCTACTTCTTCCAGCTTTCCTGCCAGATCTACGTTTCTCGCCACCGACCTATGGAATAAGGTTCCCATCTGGATTCCTGCCTCCCTGCAGTAAGCAATCTCCACCTCTAACTCCTGTATGGCTAACTTCCTCTGGTGGTCCTCGTCCCTCAGCTTCTGGAACTCAGACTCTCTCTCCTTGGCCTCGGCCTCCAGCTCCTGGACTCTGCAGTCCAACTCCATAATACGCTCCTCGTACTCGCCTAACATATGCTCCTCAAGATTGGGCTCGTAGGAGTCCTCCATGGGCTCCTCCTCTGAAGGCTCGTCCTCCATAGGCTCCTCTTCGGGGTCAAACTCTACCTCGATCTCATCCTCGTCGTCAGACTCGGATGGTGCAACTGCCTGCACTAGCACAGCCTCTAAAGGTGCCTCGTATACTACATGTATATCTCTAGGTTCCTCCTCGGCCACTCTACTAGGTACTCCTGTGTCTGCCATTCTACAATCACAAACACAAGATAAACAAACAGCAACTCCATTAGAATGTTAAATAAAACATAAGTTCATTGTATAGAATGAAGTTATATTTCATAACATACTAAGTCTCTCAAGGAAAAATCTACATGAGTTTTATCCCCTTCCTAACTTCGAAGTTCTCCTAAGTTATAATCTAAGGACACTCGCTCCTAAGGTTTATAACTACAGCTTTGATACCAACCTATGACGCCCCCAAATTTGGACCACCACTTGGTCACTCGAATTCGGTTCGTCACGTTCTCCTGACAATACGATAATAACTAAAATCACATAATCACAGCGGAAGATCTAGAATAATATACAATAATTTATTATAATTATTCTCCCAAGTCTTGCAACCTACAGTATTTAATAGATTACATAATAATATCAATTAACGACTTATTACATAATCTAACTTAAGCTTAAACATAGTCAAATCTTGTCTTACTACATCATCTTAATACAACATTAAAATATTTAAAACATAAAAGAGACAAGCTAGTTGGTAGCCTTGCCCTTGCCCTTATAGACGCTCGAAGGTTTTCCCTGCTCTGCCTTAACTGAAAAGTTTTAGGAAAAGCAAGAATGAGTACAAATTGCTCAGCAAGTAATATACAATAAGGGTGAAGAGTATTATGTCACGAGTTTGAAATATCAAAGTATAATGTCTAAGATAATTTAGAGTTTCAGAATATGAACAACGAATATCAACAATTCTTGAATCAAATCTTTGGAATATGAAATTCAATATAGATCAACAGATATATATATATATATATATATATATGAGTTCAAAGGCTATCAACGTATCCAACTGGATAAAATAATTTATACTGAGCAGTCACTAAGGACAATCGAACATCTACTAGAATTATCAATATTAAACTGATAACCCAAAAGAAATAAGTATGATAGATGATCAGTCTACAATACTCTATGTTATGCATAACACCACAGTAATATTCACGCGTGTGTTGGGGCTTCCAACAATAAACACTCCCCTTACCATAAGGGTTGTTCAACTCAGTTTTCAAAATTTTTGCACCAGTCAATTGGTTTGGACAGTTTTATAAACAGGCATATAGTCTAGCTGAATCAAATGGCATAGACACTTTCACAATATTCAAGAAAAATACCAAGTTCAACATGAATAATAGCTTTCATAAGACTTAATGAAATAAGAGTTGAACTTAGAGAACTTGCACAATAAAAGTAGGGTTCGGATACTTGCAAATAATACAAGAACGGGTTTAAGAAAACTTACCTTTAGCGTAGTTTATCCACGAAAATCAAATCAATACTTTTGAATCCCTATCGTAATATAGTTACGTATATATATGATATCCATTAGTCATATATTATAGCTTCATGTCTTATCATGGACATACGATTAACACACAAGCTAAGTCTTAGCCTAGCTACACAGTTGTATATATAGTATCATATTAATATAACTTTTATCCTTAACGTTCCTCCTTTGGAGTTTAACATATTCTTATATCATTAATATCACATAAGATCACAGCAAATAGCAAACATACTCTTTTTAGCACCTTATAGCATTATTGTAAGTTAACCGTCAATTGAATTCAAGTATCACATAACATATGATATCATATAGTATGTATACTTATTAAAGGATACTTTTATACTTATTCAACCTTTTCACGTTTAATTTACATGATATAGGTTCTAGATCTATATTTTGAACAAATTAAGGCTTTACAACATCATGAAATCATGTAAGCTATCATGCTTGTTATTTTAAGCATACGAGGTGATCACGTAGTTTGTTTTGGGCATGCTCACAAGTATCTTTACCACATACATATTACTATCCTAAGTTCACCTTTACATGTTAGGGTCTTAGTTTAAGATTTCTAAGAATTTAAGGCCAAATACGGTCATGCAATCACAACGTATACAATTTGATTATAGGTACATGCGAGAAGGTCATATAGATTGTAATATACATGCTCGCAATTGTCCACATCATTTATTCATAATTAGGATTGTTTATCACTTTAAAAATATGCTTAAACTCATGCTTGGTTAACCTCTTATTGAATTTAACAAGTGAGTACAAATGTATGGTATACTAGTGATGTTACACTCATTATTAAACATGTTAAAAATATCAGAATATGAATCTTAATACAATATGTCAAGTCCATGTTCAAAGTCCATGTTTCGTTAGTAAGTTCCATTAACGAAGTCTAACATGTTCATGCTACCTTAAGATATATATATATACACAAGTCATCACATCCTTCATGCATTTCTAAACCATAATAACATGTATCAAAGTTAGAATATAAATATAACATATCCAAGTCCCTCTTTATAACTTTAAGTTCCTTTTTGAACCCATACGTCGTTTCGTCAAAAAGGTATACCATCTTGGTTTAAACATGCTTACGTTAGGCCTATGTACTCATACATATGTTCTACTCAAGATAGCATGATCATCAAAGTTATACAACAAACTATCACTTAGCAGAAATCAAAAACTGCAGCAGGGTTCCGGCGCAGCTGCGCCACCACTGGTTCTGGCCTTACTGCAGTCTGCTTCGGCAGTTAACAGCCCAATTCACAAAATTACTTCACGAATTCGATTTTTAAACACGCTACATTATATACTAACATGTTACTAAGTCTACATAACAACTAATAATCATTCTATAATTCAATTAACATGCCTTGCAACCAAAATCAAGAAATGAGAATTTGACAGAGAATGAAAATGACGAACAAGAAATGTAGTTATACCTTTGTAATGTAATTGTTGTTAACTGAATTCTATACTATTGGAATACTTAACACTGATATATGTATATGCTCTCACTCTCAACACTTAAGAAATCTCAGCAATTTGCAAATGGAGAAGGAGAGTTCGTATTTATAGAAAAATCAATATACAGACAATGCATATATACATCAAATTAAACCAATAGGAATGTTGAATTGCATGGTGGCTAATAGGGGGTTGGTAAATGGTTGTTAGATTCATCATGAATCCCACATCCTTGATCATCATGAGCTATAAAAGCTATGAAATGTTTGCTGAGTTTGTGGAATATAGGCCTTAGACTTCATAATGCTATTCACGTGTACAAGGTTTGTGTCTATCAATATGGGACAAGGAATGGTATCTCAGCATTTGTAACACTCCACACTTAAACTATTATACATACATAACATATACTTATGTTATAATTTGAATCACAATGCATTTTTAATAGGTAACAAATATTACAATGTAGCAAGTAGGGATACATATATTTAACATATAATCCATGTACATTTTGTTAATATCAAATATAATTTTATCAGATATTACCACATTACATTGTCTCATTTATTATTAAATTCTATTATTCAATTATATTTTGAAGTAATCATCAACTATAATTGTTTACTACATATATTCATGATGTACTATTTTATTGTATACTCACATACCTATTGTCACATAAGCATTATGTAGCTTATATACTTTAATCAATCTTAATACATGGTCCATATATATATATATATGTATATATATATATACATATATATATATATATATATAGTCACATAAATGTTGCACCACACTATATAATATAGTTGTATTCCATATACTTTATATTATTAATTATTACATGCTCGTACATAACAATCAATATAATCTTATTATATTAATAACTTACTTATTTGTTTTATTATTCCTAATGTCAAATAAGTAAATAAATTATTCATCTCATTGATTAATTAACATTAATGTTAATTAATCCATTCCTAGTCAATTAATGTAATTATTAATTTTCACAACAATTGATTATTTATCACAGTAAATAAGTATAAATCTTATTATATTTATAGGCACGTCGCTTATTATTATTATATTTCTCATCACTGTGCCACACAAGGCACTTAACGAGTTTATCGCAAACTCCATAATATCTCAATTATTATAAATATTTAATTTAATATAACTGAGTTAACTCATCTCATAACACAAAATCATTTATTTTCAAATAAATACTCATTCCCATTAATATATTCATTTAATAACATTAGGAAATTCTCGAGTATTACATCCTCCCCCCTTATAAAAATTTTGTCCCGGAATTGCTACAAGGCTACACAAATAGATGGGGATAGTCCCTCATCATCCTATCTTCTAATTCTTACGTAGCCTCCTCGACATCGTGACTACGCCAAAGTTCTGTTATAGAAGATATAATTTTATTTCTCAAGGTTTGCTCTTTCCTATCTAGTATTTGGACAGGAATTTCTTCACACGCCAAGTTCTTCTCCACTTAAATGGGCTCATAAGAAATCACGTGCTTGTAGTCGGCCTTGTACGGTTGCAACACGAAAATGTGGAACACGTTGTGGATGTGCTCTAACTCAGGTGGTAATGCAACTTTGTATGCCACTTCGCCCACTCGCTTCAGTATCTCGAACGGTCCTATAAATTTTGGACTCAACTTTCCTTTCTTGTCGAAACGGATCTTTCCCTTCCATGGAGATACCTTCAAGAATACGAAACTACCGACTTTAAAGTCTCGGTCCTGCCGATGCAAATCTGCGTACTTTTTCTGACGGTCTTGAGCAGCTACTAGTCTGGCTCTTATCACTGTCACCACATCTACAGTTTGTTGTACTAACTCTGGTCCGAGTATTCGTCGCTTTCCGACTTCGTCCCAACATAATGGCGTTCTGCACTTTCTCCCATAAAGAGCTTCATACGGTGGCATGCCGATACTCGCACGGTAACTGTTATTATACTCAAATTTGACTAAGGGTAGGTGGTCGTCCCAATTTCCCTTGAAGTCCATCACGCAAGTCCTAAGCATGTCCTCCAGCGTTTGTATAGTTAGCTCTCTTTGTCCGTCTGTCTGAGGATGATAAGAAGTCCTCAACCTCAACTGTGTTCCCATTATCTCTTGCAAGCTTTTCCAAAAGTTCGACGTGAAGTGCGGATCCCGATCAGAGACAATTGACACCGGCACTCCATGTCGTGAAACAATCTCCTTTATGTATAGGCTTGCTAACTGGTTCGAACTATAGCGGATCTTGATTGGTATAAAATGTGAGGTCTTCGTTAGTCGATCCACGATAATCCAAATAGCATCATATCCTTTCTGTGTGACTAGAAGTCCTACCATGAAGTCCATCGTAATATGCTCCCATTTCCACTCCAATATTTCCAACGGTTGTAGTAACCCACTCGGCCGCTGGTGCTCTGCTTTAACGCGTTGGCAAGCCAAACATCTACTAACGCACTCTGCGACTTCTCATTTTAGATTGGGCCACCAAAAGTGTTGTCTCAAATCTCGGTACATCTTAGTGCCTCCCGGATGAACGAAAAACGTCGTATTGTGTGCCTCGTGTAAAATCTCTTCTCTCAACTCGATTACCGCTAGTACCCACACTCTTCCTTCGAATCTCAAAATATCGTCTTTATCCATTCAGAATCTTTCTTCTTCATTTTCTACAATCCTCTTTCGGATTTTGTCGCACTCATCGTCTTTCTCTTGTGATTCCTTTACTCTATCCAACAATGTCGAACAAGCTTCCGTTATAAATAACTTCTCTCCAGACCTCTCCGGTCCTTTTACCTCTATCTCTAATCTTTCCATTTCTCTTACCAATTCCTCCTGGGTCGTCAAATGAAATAGCTTCTCCCTTCCTTTCCTGCTCAAAGCGTCGGCAACCACGTTTACCTTACCTGAGTGATAAAGAATATCACAATCATAGACTTTGGTTAATTCTATCCACCTCCTCTGACGCATATTCAACTCCTTCTGTGTGAAGATATATTTCAGACTTTTGTGGTTCGTGTATATCTCACATTTCTCTCCGTACAAATAATGCCTTCAAATTTTTAATGCAAAAACTACTGCCGCTAACTCTAAGTCATGAGTAAGGTATCATTTTTCATAATCCTTTAATTGTCGTGATGCATACGCAATGACCTTGCCAGTGTTGCATGAGCACACAACCAAGTCCCTTGTGCAATGCGTCACTATACACCACAAAATTTCCCGCATCATCTGGTAATGATAACACAGGCGCTTCGCTCAATCTCTTCTTCAACTCCTAAAAACTCTCTTCACATTTGTCTGTCCATACAAACTTCACCGTCTTCCTTGTCAGATTAGTCAGCGGGGTTGCAATCTTAGAAAAATCTTGGATGAATCTTCGATAATACCCAGCTAACCCTAAGAAACTTCTTACCTCCGTTGGTGTTCTCGGTTGCTCCCAATTACTCACTGCTTCAACCTTTGCAGGGTCCACTGAGATTTCATTCTTATCCACCACGTGACCTAAGAATTGAACCTTCTCCATCCAAATTCACACTTAGAAAATTTTGCATACATCTTCTCCTTCCTTAGCGCCTCCAAAACTATCTTCAAATGTTCAGCGTGTTATTCCTCTATTTTTGAGTAGATCAAGATGTCGTCGATAAAAACTACCATGAATTTAACCAAGTATGGCTTGAAAACTCGGTTCATCAAGTCCATAAATGCTGCCGGAGCATTAGTCAAACCAAATGACATTACCAAAAACTCGTAATGTCCATAACGGGTTCGAAACGCAGTATTTGGTATGTCCTCATCCCGTACTTTCAGTTGGTGATATCCTGTCCGTTGATCTATCTTTGAGAAACACTTTGCTCTTTTCAGTTGATCTAATAAGTCGTCTATCCTCGGTAGCGGTTATCTATTCTTGATCGTTACTCTGTTCAATTCTCGATAATCGATACAGAGCCTCATTGATCCGTCCTTTTTCTTAATGAATAACACTGGTGCTCCCAATGGAGACACACTCGGTCGAATGTAACCCTTATCCAATAACTCTTGCAGTTGTATCATCAACTCCTTCATTTCTATTGGAACCATACGATATGGAGCTTTCGAAATCGGTGCCATCCCCGGTGCTAAGTCTATTACGAATTTGATTTCTCTGTCTGGCAAAAGACTAGGCAGATCGTCCGGAAATACATCTCGAAATTCATTTACTACGGATATATCCTTAATTTCTACAACCTTTTTTCGAGTATCTATGATGTAAGCTAAATAACCTACACATCCTTTCCTTAACAATTTCTTGGCCTGAATCATCGTAACGCAACACGATTGCTTAAGCGATGAGCTACCATAAAACACTACCTTAGACTTACTCGAAGTCTGAAGGTTCACACATTTGTTCTGACAGTCAATTATCGAAGCATGGTTATACAACCAATCCATTCCCAGTATTACGTAAATTTCTCCCAACCTAATAAGAATCAAGTCTACGCTCAGTTCATGTTCTCTAATATTTGCGCGATAATTTCGATAAACGTATTCTACAGGGATTACTTCCTTATTTGCAACTTCTATGTTCCAAGGATTTTCTAATCGTTCTCGGGGTAAATTAAATTTACTAGCAAATTCTTCAGATACAACAGAACAGGTGGCACCCGAATCAAATAATACATAAGAATTTATATCATTGATTGGGATTATACTTGACACCACGTCCTTCGCAGCGACTGCGTCCTGGACGGTCATGTTAAAAGTTCTGGCAGTTGGGCGGTTGGATTGTGTCGGTCCGCCGATCATCAGTTTGTTCCCTCTTTATTGGCTACTACCTCTGCCACTTCCCTTCTTCGGGCAATCCTTGATTCGGTGCTCCGTCGAGCCACATGCAAAGTATCCTTGTATCTTTTTTGGTTTCGAGCAGTTTGGCGAGATGTGCCCTTCCTGTCCACAGTTGTAGCAAGTGTCACGTCCCTTCCAGCACTCACCTTGGTGATTCTTCCCACACCTCGGGCATCCTTCAGCCTTCTTTTTAAAACCTCCACGAAAATTCCCCGATTGATTGTTGTTGTTATTTTTGTTGTTGTTGTTGTTGTTGTTGTTATTATTCTCCCACTTTCTCTTTCCCAAGTTGCTTCCTCCATTACTACTTCCTCCAGTACGATTCTCTCCTCCAGTATTCTTTCCTTTCTTCTCCTTGTAATACAGACTTAAGGCCTCACTACCACCTTCCGCAATGATCGCCTTCTCCAACAATGTCGCAAAGGAATCAATTTGAAGAACTAATACCTTATTGAACAGCCATGGCTTCAGCCCTTGCTCGAATCGTCTTGCCTTCCATTCCTCATCTCCAACTTGGTGTTCCGCAGATCGCGCTAGTTCGTTAAACTTAGCTACGTACTGCGCCACTGTCATATCACCTTGCTTCAGTTCTAAGAACTTTACCTCCATTATATTCTTCATGCTTTTTGGGAAGTAGTTCTCAAAAAACAACGTCTTAATCCTATCTCATGTTATCGTCCCTTCTCCCGCTCTCTGCTGGTTAGCCTCCCACCAATAGTTTGCTTCTCCTCTCATCATGTACGTAGCAAACATCATCTTCTGATCTTCGCCCACGCTAGCTATAGTGAAAGCCTTCTCGATCTCCTTAATCCAGGTTTGTGCGACGATTGGGTCGGTAGTTCCCTCAAACTCTGGGGGTCCTACACTTCTAAAGTCTTTGAAGGTTGTTACTGGAACACCTTGAGGATTGGGGTGAACGGGTTCGTTGTTTCTCCTCCTTAGAGCTTCTCCTAGCAGATCAACTAGTTTCTGAATGGGATCTACTTGCTCCCTCTCGTTATTAACTGATTCTTCGGGTGCAGTCAATCTACGTCTTGGTGCCATGATCTGCATCACAAATTTTCATTTTATTATTATTCAGTTATATCACTAAGTATTTCTCTTAATACTAAAAGAATAAATTATAACACGTTTCTGAAATAAGATCATTTATATTCATATACCAAATTGTTTCATTACATGATTTTCCCTAGCATATTTTTATAAATGTTAACACATATTTTCCTTAATATCATAAAAGATAGGGAATATACAAACCTACTACCATACTACCCCTCTAACAAAAGCTTACTCGGGGTTTACATAACTATCCCACACTTTACACAAAAAGTTGGGATTATAACATAATATATACATCACATAAGATAAATACTTCCAATACTATAACTAAATTGACTAGGGGTCTCATCCCATCATCCCACGCTCCACAGCTCTCTTGTACTCGATCTGTGCCATGTACGCAACCAACTCTCGGCTCAAAGTATGTAGGGTCTGTCCCTGCTCCGCCGGGTAGTGGTACACACCATCAATCACCCTCTCAAAGGCTGAACGCAACACGTACCCCATCTTGTTCATCTTCCTCTTCTTGCATCTGAACTCATCCTCTAGGTCATCAGCCCTCTCATTGGCCGCCTCCCACTTCTCCTCGAAGTGTATCCTATCCATCACCTCTAATTCCAACTGAGTACGGAGTGCTTCCTTCTCAGTCTTCTCACTCTACTCCCTCTGTTCTACTTCTTCCAGCTTTCCTGCCAGATCTACGTTTCTCGCCACCGACCTGTGGAATAAGGTTCCCATCTGGATTCTTGCCTCCCTTCAGTAAGCAATCTCCACCTCCAACTCCTGCATGGCTAACTTCCTCTGGTGGTCCTCGTCCCTCAGCTTCTGGAACTCAGACTCTCTCTCCTTGGCCTTGGCCTCCAGCTTCTGGACTTTGCAGTCCAACTCTAGAATACGCTCCTCGTACTCGCCTAACATATGCTCCTCAAGATTATGCTCGTAGGAGTCCTCCATGGGCTCCTCTTCGGGGTTAAACTCTACCTCGATCTCATCCTCGTCGTCAGACTCGGATGGTGCAACTGCCTGCACTAGCACAGCCTCTAAAGGTGCCTCGTATACTACATGTATATCTCTAGGCTCCTCCTCGGCCACTCTACTAGGTACTCCTGTGTCTGCCATCCTATAATCACAAATACAAGAGAAACAAACAGCAACTCCATTAGAATGTTAAATAAAACATAAGTTCATTGTATAGAATGAAGTTACATTTCATAACATACTAAGTCTCTCAAGGAAAACTGTACATGAGTTTTATCCCCTTCCTAACTTCTAAGTTCTCCTAAGTTATAATCTAAGGACACTCGCTTCCTAAGGTTTATAACTACAGCTTTGCTACCAACCTGTGACGCCCCCAAATTTGGACCACCACTTGGTCACTCGAATTCGGTTCATCACGTTCTCATGGCAATACGATAATAACTAAAATCACACAATCACAACGGAAGATCTAGAATAATATACAATGATTTATTATAATTATTCTCCTAAGTCTTGCAACCTATAGTACTTAATAGATTACATAATAATATCAATTAACGACTTATTACATAATCTAACTTAAGCTTAAACATAGTCAAATCCAGTCTTACTACATCATCACAATACAATATTAAAATATTTAAAACATAAAAGAGACAAGCTAGTTGGTAGCCTTGCCCTTGCCCTTATCGACGCTCGAAGGTTCGCCCCGCTCTGCCTTAACTGAAAAGTTTTAGGGAAAGCAAGAAGGAGCACAAATTGCTCAGCAAATAATATACAATAAGGGTGATGAGTATTATGTCACGAGTTTGAAATATCAAAAAGTATAATCTCTAAGATAATTCAGAGTTTCAGAATATGAACAACGAATATCAACAATTCTCGAATCAATTCTTTGGAATATGAAATTCAATATAGATCAACAGATATATATGAGTTCAAAGGCTATCAACGTATCCAACTGGATAAAATAATTTATACTGAGCAGTTACTAAGGACTATCGAACATCAACTAGAATTATCAATATTAAACTGATAACCCAAAATAAATAAGTACGATAGATGATCAGTCTACAATAGTTTATGTTATGCATAACACCACAGTAATATTCACGCGTGTGTTGGGGCTTCCAACAATATACACTCCCCTTACCATAAGGATTGTTCAACTCAGTTTTCAAAATTTTCGCACCAGTCAATTGGTTTGGACAGTTTTATAAACAGGCATATAGTCTAGCAGAATCAAATGGCATAGACACTTTCACAATATTCAAGAAAAATACCAAGTTTAACATGAATAATAGCTTTCATAAGACTTAATGAAATAAGAGTTCAAGTTAGAGAACCTGCACAATAAAAGTAGGGTTCGGATACTTGCAAATAATACAAGAACGGGTTTAAGAAAACTTGCCTTGAGCGTAGTTTATCCACGAAAATCAAATCAACACTTTCGAATCCCTATCGTAATATAGTTACGTATATATATGATATCCATTAGTCATATATTATAGCTTCATGTCTTATCATGGACATACGATTAACACACAAGCTAAGTCTTAGCCTAGCTACACAGTTGTATATATAGTATCATATTAATATAACTTTTATCCTTAACGTTCCTCCTTTCGATTTTAACATATTCTTATATCATTAATATCACATAAGATCACAGCAAATAGCAAACATACTCTTTTTAGCACCTTATAGCATTATTATAAGTTAACCGTCAATTGAATTCAAGTATCACATAACATATGATGTCATATAGTATGTATACTTATTAAAGGATACTTTTATGCTTATTCAACCTTTTCACGTTTAATTTACATAATATAGGTTCTAGATCTATATTTTGAACAAATTAAGGCTTTACAACATCATGAAATCATGTAAGCTATCATGCTTGTTATTTTAAGCATACGAGGTGATCACGTAGTTTGTTTTATGCATGCTCACAAGTATCTTTACCACATACATATTACTATCCTAAGTTCACCTTTACTTGTTAGGGTCTTAGTTTAAGATTTCTATGAATTTAAGGCTAAATACGGTCATGCAATCACAACGCATACAATTTAATTATAGGTATATGCGAGAAGGTCATATAGATTGTAATATAGATGCTCGCAATTGTCCACATCATTTATTCATAATTAGCATTGTTTATCACTTTAAAAACATGCTTAAACTCATGCTAGGTTAACCTCTTATTGAATTTAACAAGTGAGTACATATGTATGGTATACTAGTGATGTTATACTCATTATTAAATATGTTAATAATATCAGAATATGAATCTTAATACAACATGTCAAGTCCATGTTCAAAGTCTATGTTTCGTTAGTAAGTTCCATTAACGAAGTCTAACATGTTCATGCTACCTTAAGATATATATATATATATATACACAAGTCATCACATCCTTCATGCATTTCTAAACCATAATAACATGTTTCAAAGTCAGAATATAAATATAACATATCCAAGTCCCTCTTTATAACTTTAAGTTCCTTTTTGAACCCATACGTCGTTTCGTCAAAAAGGTATACCGTCTTGGTTTAAACATGCTTACGTTAGGCCTATGTACTCATACATATGTTCTACTCAAGCTAGAATGCTCATCAAAGTTATACAACAAACTATCACTTAGCAGAATTTTAGCAGAAATCAAAAACTGCAGTAGGGTTCCGGCTCAGCTGCGCATCATGCCAAGGTTAAACCGACGCAGCTGCGCCACCACTGGTTCTGGCCGTACTGCAGTCTGCTTCAGCAGTTAACAGCCCAATTCACAAAATTACTTCACGAATTCAATTTTTAAACATGCTACATTATATACTAACATGTTACTAAGCCTACATAACAACTAATAATCATTCTATAATTCAATTAACATGCCTTGCAACCAAAATCAAGAAATGAGAATTTGACAGAGAATGAAAATGATGAACAAGAAATGTAGTTATACCTTTGTAATGTAATTGTTGTTAACTGAATTCTCAACTCTTGGAATACTTAACACTGATATATGTATATGCTCTCACTCTCAACATTTAAGAAATCTCAGCAATTTGCAAATGGAGAAGGAGAGTTCGTATTTATAGAAAAATCAATATACAGACAATGCATATATACATCAAATTAAACCAATAGGAATGTTGAATTGCATGGTGGCTAATAGGGGGTTGGTAAATGGTTGTTAGATTCATCATGAATCCCACATCCTTGATCATCATGAGATATGAAAGCTATGAAATGTTTGCTGAGTTTGTGGAATATAAGCCTTAGACTTCATAATGCTATTCACGTGTACAAGGTTTGTGTCTATCAATATGGGACAAGGAATGGTATCTCAGTATTTGTAACACTCCACACTTAAACTATTATACATACATAACATATACTTATGTTATAATTTGAATCACAATGCATTTTTAATAGGTAACAAATATTACAATGTAGCAAGTAGGGATACATATATTTAACATATAATCCATGTACATTTTGTTAATATCAGATATTACCACATTACATTGTCTCATTTATTATTAAATTCTATTATTCAATTATATTTTGAAGTAATCATCAACTATAATTGTTTACTACATATATTTATGATTTACTATTTTAATGTATACTCACATACCTATTGTCACATAAGCATTATGTAGCTTATATACTTTAATCAATCTTAATACATGGTCCATATATATATATATAGTATAGTCACGTAAATGTTGCACCACACTATATAATATAGTTGTATTCCATATACTTTATATTATTAATTATTGCATGCTCGTACATAACAATCAATATAATCTTATTATATAAATAACTTACTTATTTGTTTTATTATTCCTAATGTCAAATAAGTAAATAAATTATTCATCTCATCGATTAATTAACATTAATGTTAATTAATCCATTCCTCGTCAATTAATGTAATTATTAATTTTCACAACAATTGATTATTTATCACAGTAAATAAGTATAAATCTTATTATATTTATAGGCACGTCGCTTATTATTATTATATTTCTCATCACTGTGCCACACAAGGCACTTAACGAGTTTATCGCAAACTCCGTAATTTCTCAATTATTATAAATATTCAATTTAATATAACTGAGTTAACTCATCTCATAACACAAAATCAATTATTTTCAAATAAATACTTATTCCCATTAATATATTCATTTAATAACATTAGGAAATTCTCGGGTATTACAGTGTACTTGAGATTAGATAACTCTGATATGTATATTAAGTTTGTTAATTATGTTATTCCGCTCAAAGAAATGATATCATGTAGCACCAAGTTCAGGTTTTAAGTACCTGAATTTGGGGGCGTCACACGCATCGTTTTTACGCGATAGTCATGGGATTGTTCCTTGTGATGCTAATCAAATTAGAACGAAGTAATAGTACTCCTAATCACCTCTTTCTTTGAGAATTTTAAAGAACCAATGAAACAATAAGAAGGTCTCCTTAAATGAAGACTTGTGTGAATTGTAAACATCGTTTTGAATGCGATGGTCATGGGATTGCTCCTTTTGATGCTAATCAAACTAGAACGAAGCTATAGGACTCCTAATCACCACTTTCTTTGACAATTTTAGAGAACCAATGAAACAATAAGAATGTCTTTCGAAATGAAAACTTGTGTGAGATGTACGCATGATTTTGAACATGATAGTCATGGGTTTCTACTTTTGACGCTAATCAAACTATAACGAAATAATACAACTCTTAATCACCTCTTTCTTTGTAAATTTGAAACAACCAATAAAATAATATGAAGGTCTTCCTAAATGAAGACTTGTGTGAGATCTACGCATTGTTTTGGACGCTATAGTGATGGGATTGCTCCTTTTGTTGCTAATTTAAACTAGAACTAAGTACTTAATCACCTATATTTTGACAATTTGTAAGAACAAATGAAACAATAAGAAGGTCTCCCTAAAATAAGACTTGTGTGAGATGTACTGATCGTTTTTAAGGCACTAGTGATAGGATTACTCTTTTTGATGCAAATCAATCTAGAACAAAGTCATAGGACTCATAATCACCTCATTCTTTGACATTTTAAGAGAACCAATGAAACAATAAGAAGGTCTCCCTAAATCAAGACTTGTGTGAGATGTACGCATTGTTTTTATGCGATTGTTATGTGATTGCTCCTTTTGATGCTAATCAAATTATAACGAAGTAATAGAACTCTTAATCACCTCTTTCTTTGACAATTTTAGAGAACCAATGAAACAATAAGAAGGTCTCCTTAAATGAAGATTTGTGTGAGATCTGTGCATCGTTTTGGATGCGATAGTGATGTGATTGCTCCTTTTGATGCTAATTTAAACTAGAGCGAAGTAATAAGACTCATAATCATGTATATTTTGACAATTTAAGAGAACAAACGAAACAATAAGAAGGTCTCCCTAAATGAAGACTTGTGTGAAATGTACGGATCATTTTGAAGGCACTAGTGATAGGATTGCTTCTTTTGATGCAAATCATAATAGAACGAAGTCATAGGACTCATAATACCCTCTTTCTTTGACAATTTGAGAAAACCAATGAAACAATAAGAAGGTCTCCCTAAATCGAGTATTGTGTGAGATGTACGCATCATTTTTACGCGATAGTCATGTGATTGCTCCTTTTGATGCTAATCAAATTAGAACGAAGTAATAGGACTCGTAATCACCTATTTCTTTGACAATTTTAGAGAACCAATGAAATAATAAGTTCTCCTTACATGAAGACTTGTGTGAGATATACGTATCGTTTTGAACGCGATAGTCATGAGATTGCTCTTTTTGATGCTAATCAAACTAGAACGAAGTTATAGGACTCCTAATCACCTCTTTCTTTGTCAATTTTAGAGAACCAATGAAATAATAAGAAGGTCTCCCTAAATGAAGAGTTGTGTGAGATGTACGCATCATTTTTACAAGATAGTCATGGGTTTCTCCTTTTGACGCTAATCAAATTAGAACAAAATAATAAAACTCTTAATCATCTCTTTCTTTGTTATTTTGAAACAACCAATGTAACAATATGAAGGTCTCCCTAAATGAAGACTTGTGTGAGATCAACGCATCGTTTTGGACGCGATAGTGATGGGATTGCTCATTTTGATGGTAATTTAAACTAGAACGAGGTAATAGGACTCATAATCACCTATATTTTGACAATTTGAGAGAACTAATGAAACAATAAGAAGGTCTCCCTAAATGAAGACTTGTGTGAGATGTACGGATCATTTTGAAGGCACTAGTGATAGGATTGTTTCTTTTGATGTTAATCAAACTAAAACAAAGTCATAGGACTCATAATCACCTCTTTCTTTGATAATTTAAGATGACTAATGAAACAATAAGAAGGTCTCCCTAAATCAAGACTTGTGTGAGATGTACGCATCGTTTTTATGCGATAGTCATGGGATTGCTCCTTTTGATGCTAATCAAATTAGAACGAAGTAATAGTACTCATAATCACCTCTTTCTTTGACAATTTTAGATAACCAATGAAACAATAAGAAGGTCTCCTTAAATAAAGACTTGTGTGAGATGTAAGCATCATTTTTAACGTGATAGTCATGGGATTGCTCCTTTTGATGCTAATCAAACTATAACAAAGTTATAGGACTCCTAATCACCTCTTTCTTTTATACTTTTAGAGAACCAATGAAATAATAAGAAGTTCTCCCTAAATAAAAACTTGTGTGAGATGTACGCATGGTTTTGAATGCGATAGTCATGGGATTTTTCCTTTTGACGCTAATCAAACTAGAACGAAATAATACAACTCTTAATCACCTCTTTCCTTGTGAATTTGAAACAACCAATAAAACAATCTGAAGGTCTCCTAAAATAAAGACTTGTGTGAGATCTACGCATTATTTTAGACGAGATAGTGATGGGATTGCTCCTTTTGATGCTAATTTAAACTAGAACTAAGTACTTAAGCACCTATATTTTGATAATTTGAGAGAACTAATGAAACAATAAGAAGGTCTCCCTAAATGAAGACTTGTGTGAGATGTACGAATCATTTTGAAGGCACTAGTGATATGATTGCTCCTTTTGATGCTAATCAAATTATAACGAAGTCATAGGACCCATAATCACCTCTTTCTTTGACATTTTTAGAGAACTAACGAAACAATAAGAAGGTTTTCCTAAATCAAGACTTGTGTGAGATGTACGCATCGTTTTTACGCGATATTCATGGGATTGCTCTTTTTAATGCTAATCAAATTAGAACGAAGTAATAGGACCCGTAATCACCTCTTTTTTTGAGAATTTTAGAGAAATAATGAAACAATAACAATGTCTCCTTAAATAAAGACTTGTGTGAGATCTATGCATCGTTTTGGACGCGATAGTGATGGGATTGCTCCTTTTGATGCTAATTTAAACTAGAACGAAGTAATAGGACTCATAATCACCTATATTTTGACAATTTGAGAGAACTAGTGAAACAATAAGAAGGTCTCCCTAAATGTAGACTTGAGTGAAATGTACACATCGTTTTGAAGGCACTAGTGATAGGATTGCTTCTTTTGATGCTAATCAAACTAGAACGAAGTCATAGGACTCATAATCACCACTTTCTTTGACAATTTGAGAAAACCAATGAAATAATAAGGTCTCCCTAAATCAAGACTTGTGTGAGATGTACGCATCAGTTTTTTCACGATAATCATGGGATTGATACTTTTGATGCTAATCAAATTAGAACAAAGTAATAGGACTCCTAATCACTTATTTCTTTGAGAATTTTAGAGAACCAATGAAAAAATAAGGTCTCCTTAAATGAAGACTTGTGTGAGTTGTATGCGTCGTTTTGAACGCGATAGTCATGAGATTGCTTCTTTTGATACTAATTAAACTAGAACAAAGTTATAGGACTGCTAATCACCTCTTTCTTTGAAAATCCAAGTTTAGTTAATCCTGAATTAACCAAGCAATCCAAGTTTAGTGACTCAATAGTCCAAAATGCCTTTATTTTTATTTTAAATTTATTTTTCTACCTTCTTGGTAATAAATTTTGGATACCCAAAAACTGACTCAACAACTCAAAAGGTCAAGTTTTACACAAAATTGTTTCGTCCAAATAATCTAACTATATAATCAAGTTTCATAATTGTTTCATCCAAATAATGTTAAGACCCCCCACCAGCCATAAAAAGAGAGAAAAAATGAGAAAAAAAGAGGAAATTCTGCCCATTTCAGCTCTTAACCCTACCTACAGTGCTCCAAACTTTGATATATCTTTTCCTAAACACTTGTATACATATATATACTAACATATCAAGTTTTAACCGGTGCAAAAGTGGTTTAAAGCCTCTAGCGCTATACACTATGAGATTTCTTGTGATCTGAAGCTTTTTACTACTTTAACATATATATAGAAGTATATATATATTTATAGCTTTTAGTTTCGCCTAAATTTCAAATTTGTGGCCTTTTTGGCTTCAATCTATGTATATATAAGTATATATATACATTTATAATTGCTATTTCAACCTGGATTGCAAATCTGTGGCTTTTATCGCTTTAATATATATATATAAGTATATATATTTATAAGTGTTATTTAGCTTGGATTGTTAATCTGTGGCATTTTTGGCTTTAATATATATAGAACTATATATATATTTACATTAACTCAGTCATGCCTGGATTGTAAATCTATGACTTTTTCTGCTTTAATATATATCTAACTATATATATATATATATATATATATATACGGTCCGGATCTTAGGCTCACCCAACTAAAAACTCACCCAAGATCACCCCCTTTAGCGACGGACCGGACGACGGTTTGGTCCGTCACTATATATACAATCGTCGTCTTAGCTTTTAGCAACGGACAACATATAGCGACAAACAACATATAAACGACAGTTGTATATATAGCGACGGACCAAACCGTCGTCCGGTCCGTCGCGAAAGGGGGGTGAGCTTGGGTGAGCTTTTAGTTGGGTGAGACTAAGATCTTTATCGTATATATATATATATATATATATATATCTATATATATATATATATATATATATATTTCTATTAACTCCGTTAGCCTGGATTGCTAATATGTGGCATTTTCATGCTTTAATATATATATATATATATATCTAACTCGTTTGGCCTGGATTGCTAATCCGTGGTATTTTCAGCTTCAATATATATATAAGTATGTATATATATTTACATTAATCAGTCAGCCTAGATTGTAAATCCGTGGCTCTTTCTAGCTTTAATATATATATAAGTAATGCATATATTATTTATTCACTGTGATTAAATATCTGTTTTAACTATTCATTTGATGTAAATCTGTTCTAATGTAAAGTTTATTGATTAGATTTATCTAAATCTAGTCATATCTCACTTTTAATCGGTTCAAAAGTTGTAAAACTGGAACAGTTAAGCTAAAATGGCTAAGATTTATTTAAATCTAGTTTTTTTTCTAGTTTTGTAAATATTAAAGCAACTACGCGACCCTAGATCCGTATCTAGAGAGAACGAGAAGTTTTTGCTACTGCGCATGCAAGGATTTAATTGATGAATCCTTTGTTTTGCGATGTTTAGATATTAATTTATATTTTATTTCAATATATCTGCTGTGCAAGCTTTTTGATGACATTTTGTGAGCCTAAGAATCACGGGATCTACGATTAACCACATGGATCTAGATCGGACTCTCACGATGAACAAATTTAAACTGTAAATACGGCTTGCCTGTCTTTTTATAAATGTAAATCAAAGGGACCTTAAAACGGTTATCTGAATTTAAGGTCTCAGCCTAGTAAATCGTGGTTTGTAGTGCTTGGGTCACTTCGATGGCTTTTATGCCGATAAGGAGCCCGACACTTGTATATATATTATTTGGTCGAGGATGCTTCGCATCCCAATAATAAAATCAAAATCAGCCGAATGCAGAATAAAATGGAAGTATCAAAAGGCTTCAATTCCTATGTTAGCGAAAGGGTTTGAAAATCATCTTTCAAAACATCGCTTTCATATCTTGTCTAAAAATGGACTATTTCATTAAATCAAACCCTTCGTATATAGGTCCAACGAAGCACATCACTACTTTCAAATAAAGCACTTACACCCAATTACTTCAAGCACACACACACACACACACACACACACACACATTGCAAATAAATTAGGGAAATTGATAAGACGTGATAACTGTGTTTCACGGAAGTCAGGGGGGTGTCTAACACCTTTCCCCTACTTAATCAAGCCCCCGAGCTCTATGAATCTTGGTTTTCAAGGCCAAGTTAAAACGAGTCCAGTAATTGGACCTACTAACAAACCTTTTCAAATAAAACTCGGTTGAGTTGGTACAACCATTTCAGACATACCAACTGGCGATTTTGTAAAGTCAAACTTTTCAACTCGTCGACATTATATGTCGGTCTTTTCCTAAAAATTTCACCCTTCAGATCAAAAAAATCAAATAGAGGGGATCAAGGGTAGAAACATATAAGAAAAGGGATTGCCAAAGACTTTTCTCGACGTCGACAGGTGGCGACTCTGCTGGAGACAGTAGAGGGCTTAAGCCGCATTTCAATCTTTTCAAAAATTCCCTTTTTATCTGCATATGTGTGGATGCTGTGTTTATATTGAATGGATGTAAATAAATGTTTTACTGCTTTAAATATTAGTGCTTTGAACAATGTCATCATTTTATGCAGTGAGACACGTTGTATGTGAATGTATGTTGTGTGATTCCTCCAGTAGGAGGCGAACCTGTCGGCGTTTGATTATTGGACTGAAAGGATACTAATCCTGCGAGGCTCAGGAAAGGCCCCACTCAGATCCACTCCAATTGAAAGAATGGATTAATTTTCCCTCTAGTAAATTGCTATGATCTGGGGACCTTTATGCTGAAAAACCGCGAGAGTAGCCTAAGATAGGCCAGCCTTAGATAAACCAAATTCGAAGGGGAGTCTCTTCATGCCTTCCTTGGTTCAAATTTAATGTAAATTCAATGTAAATTTCAAAATTCCATGTAATTATCAAATAAATTTAAATATACATTCCATTTCTTGTCAATTTTATTAAATCCCGTCATACTATCATGTCATCAAAATAACTGACCTTTGTTTTACAGGAAAAAGATTAAAAAACTTCAAAAATAAAAATAAAAAATGACGCATTGCATAGCATGCATCTTGTTAATATATGTCAAAATTAACATACTTACTTTTATTATAGGAAAAATTTGGTCACGTTACCAGATCAAAAGTCTAATAAGGTACTTAGCCCATCTCCAAGCATGGCTTCAAGTGCCCAACCTGAATCCACTCCTGCCTCTCGGGAAGAGTTCGAAGGACTAAAAAACTAGATAGCTTAATTGGCTGTTTTCCTAAAAGAGCAAAGCAAAAGTATTCAGGGTAAACAAATACCCGTTCAAATAGAGTCATCCACATAAGGTAGCAGTCAGGATACCGACAAAAAGAAAGATACTCAGATACCTGAACCTCAAAACAAGGATATGACCAAGAAAACCCTTGAAATCACCAATCTCAGAAATGATCAGGAAATTAGTGATATTAAGAAAAAAGTCCAGCAAATGGAATAAACAATCCGGTCCATCAAAGGAACTGGGGCATTTGGAAGTGTAAACTACTCAGATCTTTATATATTTCTAGGGGCTCGATATCCAGACAAATTTTAAGTCCCGAATTTTTAAAAGTATGACGGATTAATAGATGTTTACACTCATTTAAAAGTGTTCATTGGAGAACTCAGATCCTATGTAGAGGATGAAAAACTCAAAACGCAGTTATTCCAAAAGAGTCTAACTGGAGAAGCCCGAGCTTGGTATAACCGACTCGACAATTCCAAGATCCATAGTTGGGAAGAACTAGCCCATGCATTCTTAAATCAATATAGCTTCAAATCTCAGATGGCTCCAGATCGATATCAAGTGACCAAGGTCAAAAAGCAAAGTAATGAGTCTTTCCGTGATTATGCCCAAAGATGGAGACGGATGGCTGCACAAGTCACCCCACCTATGACAGAGACCGAGATATTGATAACTTTCATAGACATCCAGGAAGCTCAATATTATGAGAGTGTCCTAGCAGGTATAGGAAAACCATTCTCATAAATGATTAAAGATGGAGAAATGGCCGAAATGGGTCTAAAGTCTGGAAAGATCAAAGACCTTACCGCTTTGGAGGCAGTGGCCGAACATATTCAAACTAGAAGGTATGGGAATAATCCTCGGAGAGTCCACAAAACGGAGGAGGATGTGTCCTAGATACTTCATGGGACAAAATCAGAGAGGTAATCCAAAATTGCCTATTCAAAAGAGAAATTATGTGACACCCCCAAATCCGGGTACTTCAATTTCCACGGGATTTGGTGTTCACTATACAAATATCATCTATCTATCTACCCATAATAAATGCAAACCATGCAATAGATAGAAATAAATCCATCATGTCCCCTTATGTGGTTGCAACATCTGAGTAATAAATACATAATCAATCCTAGGTCATACTAACCTTAAATCTCAAATGCGGAAACGTAAACAATAAATAGTCTTACAAAACTTTAACATAAGTCTTAAACAATGACATATCATATAAATAACAAGTCTTCATCACTTGTTGACCTTGCCCTTGCCTTTGCTAGTAGAAGGCTCGTCGGACCTTTCGTTCTTAATTGCAATGTTATTATTACGCAGAAGTGAGCACAATTGACCACAAGTATAACAATATAACAATAATATAATAACATGCGAGTGAATCAAAGACTTCTGAAATAAGAAAACTCAACTTTTGAATCAAGAATGAATACAAGAATCAAAAGAACATCTGAGGGTCATAAGACCTTGAACTTTGTCCTAGGTTGTCAAGTGTTTATACTTGAAACCTTTAATAGTCATAAGACTATGGACTCTACTTCTCGTACTTAGGGGGATCAACCCTTAGTACCCATACTGTGCACAATATCTTAACGTTAAAGCATCGTTAATCCCCTATAATAGGGTTATTCATCTCAGTTTGACATTAAAGTCCACACCAAAGGAAGTTTGGTTTGGATAAGCTCGCTAATAGTTCTAGAATTTAGAACGTTCATCAACTATGGACTAGTCGAATCAATAAGGGTTCTCTAGTTTTACATGGTTCAACAATAAACGATATTGAAATTGAATAATAACTTCTCAAGAGTATACAATCGAGTAAGTATTGTATAACTGGAATCATGCTTTTAAAGGTAATATAATATCTCATATGAAATCTCAACTTGACTAACAAGTATAAGAACTTGTATCATGATAATATTTCAAGAATAAAAAACTTGCTCAATAAAGGTAAACTCTAAGTTTAGTACATTGCTTGACATAAGAATAAGGAATAGAATGCTTATTCAACTTCAAGAGTATAGATAAGAAAACTTGCTTAACAACAATAAGTTAGGGATATAATACTTGCTCAATGTAAAAGTAGGATTTAGAAACTTGCATAATCATAAACGAGTTAGGGTACGGAAACTTGCCTCTTGCGCAAGCTACAAATATAGTTACAATTCAATTCCTCAACGTCCTATACATTACATTATGTGCATAACATCGATTAGTTTTCATAACTACCATGTTTAACTGTTGAACTATTCACTTAAATTCAACTTACAACTTGGTTTATAATATTACTCGTTGACTAACCACATAATAGGAATATAAACTCACAACATGCATATCACACATGTATAACCCTTTAAACAATTATAATCAAGTTTTACAATCACAATATTCAAGTTCGCATTTAGTTTGTTAACTTGAACCTTCACATTATCTTATATATGTCAATAACTTAGTTTATTAATCATAACCTTCAAATCATATAATATTCATTTTTATAACTTAGAACAACATCTTTTATTGTCGAGAGCACTACACTTGCGTGCGTGCATGTTCGACGCCCTCCGATTGCCTCCAAATACGCATCAGTCACAACGATAGCCATTTTGACCCATGTTAACGACTTCAAATCGAAAAACTTAAAGAACAAAAGTTGTAGGTCTACTCGTTATCTTTCTGAATAATCTTGAATCTCCTTAATCAGAGTTTGTATGAAGAAGTTATGCTTATTTTACTACAGGAGGTCAAAACTAAATTTTTTTTCTCTACACTACCCCAGTTGGGGCGGGATTTACGCCCGCTAGGGCAGTTATAATCTGCATG
Source organism: Panax stipuleanatus (assembly GCA_020205555.1). NCBI lineage: Eukaryota > Viridiplantae > Streptophyta > Magnoliopsida > Apiales > Araliaceae > Panax > Panax stipuleanatus. Next base: position 61,492,791 of record CM035118.1, read on the forward strand.
GTGCCCGCTGTGGCGGGTATAAAGCCGGTTGGGGCGAGCATGCCCTTGCGGTTCAGCAACAGTTCATAATTTTGATAGTTTTTAGCCCAATTAAATGCAAATTAAACTACCACAGTGATTTTTATGAAGTATAAACTTCATAGAAACATCATACCATATTACTAACATGTTTTTAACATCTTAAATCATGCAATTACTCGAATCAAATCATGAAATTTCATTGTTCTTGGTGTTCTTGATAGTTTTGAAGAAAAACACGAAATTTGACGTCACAGATTTGTTATAACTCTGAATCCGTCCGTTCAAAGTTTGTTTTCTTTGGTTTAACATGTATTATCATAATTTACTAACAAATATAAGTTAAATAAACAATTTATGGCATACAATTGTTCGTATAGGCCATAAGGGCCATATATACAACTTTTATACTCTGTAACTTTTGAAAAACTCAATTAAACCATAATTACATAAAATTGATGGTTTGAAAACATACATAGATGGTAAAAAACATGTTATGATTATATATTAACATTTATATACAAATAAATAATCAATTCATGCATTGATCACAAAATAATTATTTTACAGAGAACTTAAAATAGTCGTTAATGGAAAACTCTGATTATTGCATGTCTATATGAAATTGGTTACTCTAGCATATGAATACATGATATAAACCATATAATATACATATACTAACATATATATCATCATATACTCATCAATTATCAATCTCTTCAATCACAGAGGACTTGAACAGTTTTTCATAAAAATATAAGAACGTGAGTTAAAGGTTTGGGTTGAAGAGATTACCCCTTGAAATCTTTTTGATGATGATATGAAATCTAGAATCTACAACTCTTCTTCTCATTTCCTCTCGAACTCTCTCTGAGTATTCTAAGCTTCTCTCACAAATGTGATATAAAATATGAATGTGAATATAAGATATACGTATATATTATATAACTGATAATGTCATGGGTTGTCAGTTAATTCCATAATGGGGCCCCCCACTAAGGCCTTGTTTGGCTAGCTCTTTATTCTTCCTTTTTCTTTATTTTAATTACATGCTTTATAATATAGTTTCATGTCACGCTTTTAATTAGTCATAATCTTATTTAAATTAATTAAATAAAATAGAATAATTCCACATTAAATCACATAGTCACATAATTAAATTTTTTATTTATTAATTATGTCAAATCATTAAATCTCTAATTAATTATTAAATTATTAGAATAATATTATGCTTATTAAATAATTCATTTAATCAAATAAGCTCAATTAAATTTATACTTTGAATAATAAAATTCTCCACATTAATTTAATCAATGTAACACATATAATTAAATTAATCTACCACAAATTCATCAATTAATTATTTAATTCAATAATTAAATCATCAAATAATATTTATTTAATTCAATAAATATTCAAATTATATTATAAAATCTCGTCCATCACATCTTTCCCCCCTTAAAAGGATTCTGTCCCCAAAATCACGGTTCAATTAAAAATTTCATCCCGTTACATTCTCCCCCCTTACAAAGATTCTGTCCCCAGAATCGCTTACATATAAATTAAGTTAATAATTGCGGGTAATTCTTCATCATATGCTCTTTGAGTTCCCACGTAGCTTCTTTAGCGTTGTGGTTCCTCCAAATTACCTTAACATAAGGTATAACTTTATTTCTGAGAACTTGCTCTTTTCTGTCAACAATCTGAATAGGAATTTCTTCATAAGATAAGTCTTTCTCAAATTGTAAGGGTTCATATTCAATCACATGTTTGTAATTGGGTTGGTAGGGTCTTAACACTGACACATGAAAGACGTTGTGGACATTGTCTAGCGCCGGAGGTAAGGCTACCTCATATGCAACTTCTCCAATCCTACGCAGTACCTCAAAGGGTCCAATGAACCTCGGGCTCAATTTTTCCTTCTTACCGAATCTGATCTTCCCTTTCTAGGGAGAGACTTTCAAGAAAACAAAGCTACTCTATTCAAATTCTACATTCTTACGGTGTGGATCGGCGTATTTCTTCTGCCTATCCTGAGCCACTACCAGTCTTGTTCGGATCACTTTAACTATCTCTGCTGTCTGTTGTACCAAATCTGGACCTACCAATTGCCTCTCGCCAACTTCATCCCAATAAAGTGGAGTTCTGCACTTTCTGTCGTACAACGCTTTGTAAGGCGGCATGCCAATACTAGCGTGGTAACTGTTGTTGTAACCGAATTCCACGAGCGGTAAGTGATCATCCCAATTTTCTTTAAAATCCATGATGCACGCTCTCAACATATCTTCCAAAGTCTGGATCGTCCTTTGGCTCTGCCTGTCTGTCTGAGGGTGATAAGCCGTACTCATTCTTAACTGTGTTCCCATGCACTCCTGTAGTATCTTCCAGAAGTTCGATGTAAAGTACGGATCCCTATCGAAAATAATTGACACCAGAACTCCGTGCCTTGAAATAATCTCTTTTACATATAGCTTTGCCAACTGGTCTAAGTTGAATCTGATTCTGATCGAAAGGAAGTGTGCGGATTTCGTCAATCGGTCAACGATAACCCATACTGCGTCATAGCCTTTCTGAGTCGTCTGGAGGCCAACCACAAAATCCATCATAATGTGTACCCATTTCTATTCTGGGATCTCTAAAGGTTGTAGCAACCCACTCGGCCTCTGATCTTCTGCTTTCACTTTCTGATATATCAAACACTTTGCAACACACTCTGCGGCATCTCATTTCAAATTCGGCCACCAGAAATGTTGTCGAAGATCCTGGTACATCTTGGTACTACCGGGGTGAATCGAATACCGTGAGCTATGAGCCTCGCTCAAAATGTCTTTCTTAATCTCTGGCACTGGCGGTACCCAAACTCTGCTCTCAAATTTCAGCAGTCCCTCACTGTCTATCTTGAACCTCGGTTCGGTTCCTTCAGATATCTTATTCTTTACCTTTTCACATTCTTCGTCCTGAAGTTGAGCTTCCTTAACTTTATCCAGCAAAGTTGTACCAACTTGCATCTGGAATAGCTTCTCGTCAATCTCCATCGAATACTTCACTTCTAATTCCAGCTTCTCCATTATTGAAATTAGCTCATCCTGAGCAGTCAACATCATCAATTTCTCCCGACCCTTTCTGCTTAAGGCGTCGGTAACAACGTTTACTTTGCCCGGATGGTATAAAATCTAGCAGTCATAGTCCTTAATTAACTTCAGCCACCTTCTCTGGCGCATATTCAAATCCTTTTGTGTAAAAATATATTTCAGACTTTTATGGTCTATATATATTTTACACTTTTCCCCATAGAGATAGTGTCTCCAGATCTTTAAAGCAAATACCACTGCAGCTAACTCCAAGTCATGGGTCGGATACCCTTTCTCATAGTCCTTCAATTGTCGTGACGCATACGCAATGACCCTATCGTTTTGCATAAGCACACAACTAAGTCCTTTATGTGACGCGTCACTATAAACCACAAAATTTTTTGTGTCATCCGGAAGGGATAACACAAGTGCTGAACTCAACCTTTTCTTAAGCTCTTGGAAGCTTTCCTCACACTTCTCCTTCCAAACAAATTTCATCGATTTCCTAGTCAAATTCGTCAGTGGAGTTGTGATCTTGGAAAAATCCTGAATGAATCTTCTGTAATAACCTGCTAATTCAAGAAAACTTCTCACTTTCGACGGCATTTTCGGCTGATCCCAGTTAATCACAGCTTCGACTTTAGAGGGATCTACCGAAATTCGGTCCTTATTGATCACATGTCCAAGAAATTGCACCCTTTCAATCCAGAATTCACATTTCAAAAATTTGGCATACAACTTCTCCCTTCTCAACGCCTCTAATGTTAATTTCAGATGCTCTATATGTTCTTCCTTGGTCTTCGAGTATACCAAAATGTCGTCGATAAAGACCACCATAAATTTGTCCAAAAATGGCTTGAACACTCCGTTCATTAGGCCCATAAATGCTGCAGGAGCATTCGTTAAACCAAATGACATCACCAGAAATTCGTAGTGACCATATCGAGTCCTAAACGCTGTCTTCGGAACATCCTCTTGCCTCACTTTCAGCTGATGATAACCACTCCTCAAGTCTATCTTTGAAAAGTATCTCGCTCCATTCAATTGATCAAACAGGTCATCGATCCTTGGTAATGGATATCTATTCTTAATGGTGACCTTGTTTAACTCTCTATAATCGATGCAGAGCCGCATTGTCCCGTCCTTCTTCTTTACAAATAACACCGGCGCTCCCCATGGCAATATGCTTGGTTTTATGTACTTCTTGTCCAGTAGCTCTTGCAGTTGTACCATCAATTCTTTTATCTCTATCGGAGCCATCCAATATGGTGCCTTCGAAATTGGGGCCGTTCTTGGCGCCAAATCGATCACAAACTCAACCTCTCTGTCTGGCGAAAGTCCTGGCAGATCGTTAGAAAATACGTCTGCGAAGTTCCTCACGACTGGTATCTCCTCTATCTTTGGGTTCTCTTTACGACTATCGACTATGTAGGCTAAATATCCTATACAGCCTTATCTTAACAACTTCCTGGCCTGCATCATTGTCAGACAACTCGCTTGTCTAGGCTACTTGCTGCCATAATACACAACCATTGACGGAGTCATAAGGTTAATACATTTCTTCTGGCAATCAATTACAGCCCCATAACTGAATAGCCAATCCATTCCCAGAATAACGTCGAACTCCCCAAGTCTAATCGGGATAAGATCTACATTCATAACGTTACCCTTAATATCCACCCTACAGTTCTTGTGTACATACTTAACAGGGATCACTTCTCTATTCGTAATTTCTATGTTCATAGGGTATTCTAACTCATCTTTATGCAATCCTAAGTTCTTAGCAAAGTCATCGGATATAAATGAACAAGTAGCACCCGAATCAAATAATACATAAGCATTATTTTATTGATCAAAATGATACCTGACACCACATCGCAAGACTGCACAGCATCCTGCACTATCATATTGAACGTCCTGGCAGTCGGTCGGTTGGTTGCGGTTGGTCCCGTGATAGTTAGAGCATTGCCATTGCTGCTTCCCTTGTTCCCTCTTGTTCTTGCCTCTCCAGATCCTTTCTTAGGATAGTCCCTATCCAAGTGATCCTTTGAGTTGCAAGTGAAGCAGACGCCCTTCTTTGGGTTAGGACAGTTAGGTGCTATGTGGCCTTCCTGACCATAATTGTAGCACACCCATTTTCCCTCCATACAGATCCCCATGTGAGCTTTCCTGTAGGTCTGACATGCTTCAGTTCCCTTCTTCTGACCTCCTTGCTGAATTACCAGTTGACGAGTTATCAGTCCACCTCCTCTTCTGATTGTTATTTCCTCCCGTGTTGCTGCAGCTAGTCTTGGTATTTCCTTTACTCTCATTCTTCTTCTTCTTCTGATCCTGGTTATACTTGGTCACGGCGTCTCTACCACCTTCAGCTAGGATGGCCTTCTCCAATACTCCAGCAAAAGTGTTCAACTGGAACATTGACACTTTGCTATACAACCAGGGCTTCAGGCCCTGTTCAAACCTCCTTGCCTTCCTCTCGTCGGTGTGCACTTGATACGTGGCAAACCTAGCCAACTCATTAAATTTTGCTGCATAGTCTGGTACCGACATATTCCCCTGTTTGAGCTCCAGAAATTGTACATCCATCAGGTTCTGTGAACTGGTCGGGAAATACATCTCGAAAAACATTTCTTTAAACCTCTCCCAGGTTATTACGCCTTCTCCTTCTCGAACCTTGTTTGCCTGCCACCAAAACCTGGCTTCTGATTTTAACATAAACATTACATAGGCGGTCTTCTGGTCTTCCCTGACTCTAGCGAAGTCAAAAACTTTCTTCATCTCTATAACCCAAGTTTGAGCTTCTATCGGGTTCATAGAGCCTTTAAACTCTGGCGGTCCTACCGCTTTGAAGTCCTTAAACGAGGTATTTGGTGGAGCTTGAGGTTAATGGTTAATTTCTTTGGCCAGTAAGTTCACGAACTGCTGCACAGGGTTAGCATTAGCATTGGCATCGTTGTTGTTCGTTTACCCTTCTTAGGTCGGTTGACGGTTTGGTCTTCTTCTCGACGGCATATTTCTATTTAAGATATACGCTAATTAGATCTTTATTCAATCCTTTAAATATTTAAGGCTTAACTTAAACATTTAAACATAATCACTTAACAAATAACATCTCAAATAACTCTGATATTTTATTTAATCAAAAGTTTTAACATAATACGATAGCTTCACTACTATTTACATCAACTATCCCGAGATAAAAAATCTACGGGATTTAAATCATCAAAATATTCATCTGTGTATAAACACATCGGAATTTACATTATTAACTACCAGATAGGTTTTCACATAATCAAACTATTCCTATCACTGCTTACTAAGGCGTCGAACAGCTTTGCTACGCTCTTCTTCCATAATACGGGACATCGTCTTGCTATCTAGCATGTACTACGGTAGACCTTCGAACTGGACTGGATATCTCATAACCTGATCCTGGGCCTCATCAATTGCATTTTGAAGCGTATAGTGCGTCTCCTCAAGCTTGACCTTCTTCGCCCGACAGTTATCTTCTGTAAGATTTGCACGTCGTGAATCTCTCACCCAAGCACCCTCTGCTATGGCAAGCCTTGCTGATTTCTCTTTCAATTTATTCTTCAATTTCTTTATCTCTTCTGACTTTTCTTCACATTGGCCCTTCTCATGGATCAACTCCTACTCTACGTCTCCAAGACGTGTGTAAAGAGCCTTCATCTCACCATCCTTCTGCTCGATGGTAGACTGTTGAGCAACTGTCTGCTCCCTCAGCTCCTGAACAGTATCTTATAACTCTGTGTTATGGTCATACAGTTCGTCATACATCTCAGCACTGATAGAATTTGGTGGGAACTCTTCAGGGTCTTCCTCATCCTCCTCAGCTGACTAAGCCTGAATCTCTATCTCCTCAGAGTCCTCCTCTGAATCGAACACCGGCTCATGCTCTCGACCATCGACAGTGATCAAAGGAGATGGCTCTCGTCGAATCAACTGCTCCCAGACTGTGTGAATGTCTCGGGGCTCCTCCTCCCTAGCCTCTAGGGGTACAATGTCCCTAGGCTGACTGGGTTCTCCAGCATCCGAATTCCTGACAAATCAAATTTTAAGTCTTAATTATTATGTGATGCTAATCGATACTCGAGTATATAAGTATAAACACGTAGCACATAAGGTAAGTTATTATCTTTCTTAGAAGTCGATAAGAGTTTATCATTACTATGTTCTTGATCTCTTAAAAGGCTACTACCCTAAGGTTATCCCCCACCTAAAGTTCATAACCTACAGCTCTGATATCAACCTGTGACACCCCCAAATTCGGGTACTTTAATTTTCATGGGATTTGGTGTTCACTGTATAAATATCATCTATCTATCTAACCATAATAAATGCAAACCATGCAATAGATAAAAATAAATCCATCATCTCCCCTTATGGGGTTACAACATCTGAATAATAAATATATAATCAATCCCAGGTCATACTAACCTTAAATCTCAAATTCAAAAACGTAAACAAATAAATAGTCTTACACAACTTTAACATAAGTCTTAAACAATGACATATCAAATAAACAAGTATTCATCACTTGTTGACCTTGCCCTTTCCTTTGTTAGTAGAAGGCTCTCGGACCTTTCGTTCTTAACTGCAATGTTATTATAACAATAATAATAACATCTGAGGGTCATAAGACCTTGAACTTATAACAAGAGTGAGCACGATTGCCCACAAGTATAACAATATAACAATAATAAAATAACATGCCAGTGAATCAAAGACTTCTAAAATAAGAAAACTTAACTTTTGAATCAAGAATGAACACAAGAATCAAAAGAACATCTGAGGGTCATAAGACCTTGAACTATGTCCTAGGTTGTCAAGTGTTTATACTTGAAACCTTTAACAGTCATAAGACTATGGACTCTACTTCTCGTACTTAGGGGGATCAGCCCTTAGTACCCATACTGTGCACAATATCTTAACGCTAAAGCATCGTCAATCCCCTATAATAGGGTTGTTCATCTCAGTTTGACATCAGAGTCCGCACCAAAGGAAGTTTGGTTTGGATAAGCTCGCTAATAGTTCTAGAATTTAGAATGTTCATCAACCATGGACTAGTCGAATCAATAAGGGTTCGCTAGTCTTACAAGGTTCAACAATAAATGATATTCAAATTGAATAATAACTTCTCAAGCGTATACAATCGAGTAAGTATTTTATAACTGGAATCATGATTTTAAAGGTAATATAACATCTTATATGAAATCTCAACTTGACTAACAAGTATAAGAACTTGTATCATGATAATATTTCAAGAATAAAAAACTTGCTCAATAAAGGTAAACTCTAAGTTTAGTACATTGCTTGACATAAGAATAAGGAATAGAATGCTTATTCAACTTCAAGAGTATAGATAAGAAAACTTGCTTAACAACAATAAGTTAGGGATAGAATACTTGCTTAATGTAAAAGTAGAGTTTAGAAACTTACATAATCGTAAACGAGTTAGGGTAAGAAAACTTGCCTCGTGCGCAAGCTACAAATATAGTTACTATTCAATTCCTCAACGTCCTACACATTACATTATGTATATGACATCGATTAGTTTTCATAACTACCATGTTTAACTATTGAACTATTCACTTAAGTTCAACTTACAACTTGGTTTATAATATTACTCGTTGACTAACCACATAACATGAATATAAACTCACAACATGCATATCACACATGTATAACCCTTTAAACAATACCCAATGAGGAGAGCGTTAATATGATCAACATGGGAAACGGAGAAGGATCCAAATAGCTCCAGTATGTCGAAGAGTCATCCCAAGAAAACAAAGATAGGCCAGAAAATTGGGAATATTCAGAAAGGCAGTTTCTGTTAGAACAAAAAATCAAATCTACCAAGGAACATATTGGGCAATTGGCAAAACTAGTAGTTTATCAACATCAGATAACGCGACAACTGATAAATCAGACCAATCAACAAGAAACAAATCTTCCTACTCCTGAAATTAGTCCCATGGCCAGGAGAGATCATTACCGATTCCACGAGCTTGAACCCTGGGCAGACAAGGTTGCTAAGGAAGAGAAGTTCTGAGTTAACAGGGAGTTCGCCTTCAAAAGGATATTCACTCATTTGAATCAGCCTATGAAAGAAATTCTCCAAATGCTAATCAACGAGGGGAAAGTCACAGAGGTTTTACCCACGATAGACCCTCGATCCAAGAAGTTTAATCCTGATAAGATCTGTCAATATCATTCCAACACGCCCGGTCATAACACAGAGGATTGTTGGGGACTTTTTCATTTGATTCAAAATCTAATTTAAAGTGGTGAGCTGCTGAAGGCAAACTAAGATTATGGCTATCCTGGTGAGGAAGCAATCTTTCTTCTCATGGCATGGAATCTGAAAGAAGTAGTGGCTGTCATTTCCTGTGAGAAGGATCTAGCCATAACTCCCCTGATACCGCAGGGAAAAAGGGCCCTAGAAGGAAAGAATCTTGTGAAAGTCGTTGCGTCTGAACCTCTAATATTGCCATTCAGATCGCAATATCCTATAGTCAACTTGAAGAAAGTCCCATGGAACTATGGGAAAGAAGAAGGATCAACATCAAACCACATTGCTATTATATCAAAGGAAAACCAGCTATACCTACCTCAGCGAGTAGTCAACTCAGTCATTAAAGCCAAGGGAAGAGTGTCTGAGGATAAAATTAAAGAATTCCTCAGCAAGATGGGGCATAATGAGGTCAAAGAGGTGAAAAGCTTAAAAGAGGCACCTCAATAGATATCCATTTTGGATTTGGTATTATCTTCGAAAGATCATTGCAAGATTCTAGTGAAAGTACTGGAAGAAGCACATCTGTCGAAGACGGTAGATACCGAGAAATTTATCACGTGATAGAGCACATTTTCAACAGTAATGTGATATCTTTCACTAACGATAATATACTAGTGGAAGGGACTGGTCATCGCAAATCCTTGCACATAGAGGTAATGTCATCAGGATATGTTATCGGAGGTGTGCTGATAGATGGAGGATCATCCCTGAACATCTATCCCTATGACATATTGGAGAAAATAAAGATTAATCCAAACCAAATCCTGACTAGTCATGTAGTCATCAAGGCTTTTGATGGATCTCGTCGAGAGGCTGTGGGAGAAATTAAACTTTCATTGGAGATTAGACCCCATACTTTCTACGTATCCTTCCAAGTACTAAACATTACCATATGATATAATTTACTATTGGGAAGACCGTGGATACATATGGCAGGAGCAGTTCCGTCCACCCTTCATCAATAACTCAAGTACATCATTGATGGCAATCTGATAACTTTAAATGTCAAGCCAGAGTATCATGTCTATATACAAAGCGATATGCCTATGATCAGTCTTGATGAAGGAGTTGAGCCTGTCAGTTTTCAAGCTTTTGAGGTGACCAATACTTAATACCTACCTATTGGGTAGCCAACCTTAAAACCAAGAGTTTCCACCGAAGTAATGACGGTCGGTCAAGAAATGATATCCTTGGGTTTCTACCCTGGAAAAGGGTTAGGGAAAAATTAGTAAGGAATTAGAATCCCAGTTCAAATCCCTAGCCAGTAAGGAAGGCTGGATTAGGCTATTCCTCTGGATCAAACCATCGGAACCTGCACAAGCATCCACTGGTTCCTGCCTCTACCATGCTGTTACCAAACCTCACTGATGCAGGATTTGTGAAGCCTATGAGGAAAATTCATGTTTCCATCTCTAGTATGCTGAGGCCTAAACCTATCATTGAAAAAGAAGTCCCGAAGCTTGATGGGGAAAGAAAAAAAGGGAAGCAAAAGTTCCTGCTGGGAGGACGAGATCCGTTTGCAAAAATATATTTTTTGGTGCACACTGAGGGAATGAACAATGATATCCCAGATGATGATCATGTAGAAAATCAACTCCCAATCCCTTGTATGGGCCAAGTTGAAGGGAGTACCACAAAGAGGAATGCCGACTTTAATGGAAATGTTGTCTTAGTCATCATCAAAGAGGAGACAGACGACAACAACTCCTTTATCCTCCCTGTTCACGAGGACTTGACTCTAGACAATTGGACCAGCACTCCGTGCATCATTCGAAAAGGGTAAAAGGGCATAAAGTCCATCTGCCTTGAAGCGTGGTTTTATTTCCTGCTTATTTTTGTTGCACAGCGATAGCAGTTACTTTTGTCATGCTTTTTGCTAAATGCTTTGTATGATCAAACAGTTTCATATATTAAACTGAAAGCATTTTGTTTTTAGGACTCCAAAGTTGGATTTGTTTGGCCTTGCTGATGAGATGCCAAATTTTCATAGTGACTACAACTTTGATGTAGAACTGGACTTCGAATTCTTTTTAATATGTTATACCGAACCAATTTGTTACCAATTATTGTGAAGTTATTGCTATTGCTTAATCATAACTTAAGAAATGAATTACTTATTAATGTGATATTGAACTATTATTTATCAAGTATAAACTGTTATGTCAAACCAAATTATTTTGGTAAGATATCTTATATACTGAGTTGAAATTACCCTTGATGGTAAATTGTGTCTACGAATTGACACTGAGTGCAAATGGGCACAATTAGGATGATATGCATACTCCTAGGATACTGAATAGGCTGATCCCCTATATCATATCCAAACTAAACAGATTTCTAAGTCTTTGTGACTGACAGAAATAGTTGATATAAAAATTCAGTAATGGTTATCAACCCTCAGTTAAATAAAATTGTTGAACTATCATTCTTCAAATCAAACGTTGTGTTTATAAATATAAAATTGTTGAGCATGTCATAGCTCATTCTTGCAAATCATTTCCTTTGCAGTTTTAGATGGTAATCCCGGAATTTCTGAAATACATAATGGAAAGAGGCTATGTTTAGATTAGCTTTAAATTATTGTCTTTATTAATGTAAGTCTTATAAGACTTTTGTAATAAAAACTCAATATTTAGAATTGTAGACACTCGAAATTTTACATTCCTAATACTAACCCTATAGGAGGGCAAAAACCATCTTTTACCTTCCAGAGACAACCCTAGAAGTCCAAATAATCAAATCCAACCCCGGAGACAACACCAGAAGATCATGTTTTTCCCCGACGACAACCCCGGGATATCAAATCCAACCCCGGCGATAACCCCGGGATATCAAATCCAACCCCGGTGATAACACCGGGAGATAAAGTCCAACCCCGGCGATAACACCCGGAGATCAAATCCAACCCCGGCAACAACACCAGGAGATCAGGTTGAACCCCGATGACAACACTGGGAGATCAAGTTCAACCCCGATGACAACCCCGAGAGATTAAATCCAACCTCGAAGAAAACCCCGGGAAATCAAGTCCTACCCCGACGACAACACCAGGAGATCAAGTCCAACCCGGATGACAATCCCAGGATATCAAGTCCAACCCCGACGAAAACCCCGAGAGATTAAATCCAACCCCGACGACAACCCCGGGAGATCAAATCCAACCTCGGCGATAACACCGGAAGATCAATTCTAACCCTAACGACAACACCGGGAGATCAGGTCGAACCCCGACGACAACCGCGAGAGATCAAGTCGAACCCCGGCGATAACCCCAACAAATCAAATCAACCCCTGCGACAACCCCGGGAGATCAAATTAACCTTCGGAGCCAGCCTCAAAGCATTAAATCGACCCCGACGATAACCCTGGGAGATCAAATAAACCCTTGGAGACGACCCTGAGGAAGAACAGAGTCGGCTGGGATCAAACCTCGGAGACAACCCCGAGAAACATTTTAAAACCCTGTCAATCTTAGAGACAACCCCCGGAAGGGTAAAACAGTTATTTTACCAATTTAACATCAAATCAAGTTAAAATCAAGCCAAATCACTGCCATAAAGGTCATGCAAAACAATAACGTCAATCCCGAGTGAAAACAACACAAGACAACTCAACGGACGGACTGCGAAGACTCGAAGATCTAGTCATGGACCCATCTTCCCATATTCAGAAAAGGTCAAATCCTATGTCATTATGTAGCTCTCAGAAAGGGCTTTTTGGAAAGGTATAGCATTCCTCCATCGGACTGCCTGATTGAAAGTTATGAACGTTCGAAGCAGACAACGCGTTAGTCAGAGTGCACGTACTTCGAGACAACAGGACCCGTGGGACCAGGCCTACCCAGGAGCTGCACGTAGACTTGCGACTGCCGCAGGTAGAGCCGCGGCTCCCTGTTCTATAAATAAGACCCCCCATTAGCAAAAAAATAGAAAAAAAGAAGAAAAGAGAGGAAATTTTGCCAATTTTAACTCTTAACCCTACCTACAGTGCTCCAAACTTCGATATTTCTCTTCCAAAACACTTGTATACATATATATACTAACATATCAAGTTCATATCAAGTTTTCACCGGTAGAAACGGAGTTTTCAAGCCTACCAAGTGGTTTAAAGCCTATAGCTCTATACACTATGAGATTTCTTGTGATCTGAAGCTGTTTACTGCTATAACATATATAAATATATATAAGCATATATATATATATAGCTTCTAGTTTCACCTGGATTTCAAATCCGTGGCCTTTCTGGCTTCAATCTATGTATATATAAGTGTATATATATACATTTATAAGTTCTATTTTGGCTTAGATTGCAAATCTATGGCTTTTGTTGCTTTAATATATATATATATATATATATATATATGTATAAGTGTTATTTAGCCTGGATTGTTAATATGTGGCATTTTCAACTTTAATATATATGTATTTATATATATTTACATTAACTCTATCATGCCTAAATTATAAATCTGTGGCTTTTTTGCTTTAATATATATATATATATATATATATATATTTATTAATTCCGTTAGCCTGGATTGCTAATCCGTGGCTTTTTCTGTGGCACCCCCAAATCCGGGTACTTCTTTTCCACAAGATTTGGTGTTCACTTTCTAAATAAAAAATTTATCTACCCAATAATAAAGGATTACAAAGTAGATTACAACCTTCATAATTACTTAAATAAAAATAATCTTCCTTATAAAAGGATTACAACCTTGTCCAAAATAAATTCCAGGGTTATCTAACCTTAACATAACAAATAAGTGCAGAAATAAAATATCATCAACTAGTCTTATTACAATCAAGATTGAAGAGAACAAGTCTTCACTTGCTCATCTTTCCTTTTCCTTTACTGGTTGACGGTACGTCAACATTCTCAGTTTTAACTGCAAAGGGTTATAAAATGGGCAAGAGTGAGCAAACAAAAGCTCACTTGAAATATAACAATGATATGACATAACTGAATAACTTCAAAAAGGGTTTGAATAACTTTACTTTCGTCAAAGTAAAGAATTGAATAATAATTCTTTCATCATATTTAAAATTTGAATATAGAATTTATCTTAGGCTCATACGACCTTGAACTATGTCCTAGGTTATAAATATTTCTATTTAAAACCTTTAACAGTCATTGAGACTATGGACCTTTAACTCGTACTTAGGGGAATCAGCCCTTCGTACCTATATTGTGCACAAACATTCAACGCTTTCGCGTAGTAACCTCCCCTAATAAATAGGGTTGTTCATCTCAGTATTTGAATAGAAGTCCGCACCAAAGACAGTTTGGTTTGGATAGTTAAAAGGAAATTTGGAGTTTCAACTATCATCAACTAAGGAGTAGTTGAATCGACTCACAATACTTTAGCAGTTCGATAATATAAGAACTATGAACCAATTGTAAGATATAACAATAGACTTCATAATAAGTAGGCATGCTTTAGAAATAACTTAAAGCAATTGAAAGATTAAGTAGATCTTGCTTGAACAATTAAGTCAAGATCGCAATACTTCAATAATACTTCAATACTTGTGTATTATGAATATTAGAATACAACATAACTTGTACAATACATAACAAGTTAAGAAACGGAAATAAACTTGCATGATATAATTGATAGTAGTGTGCATACAAGTCAATCATGTATGATGATAAAGTACATACTTTGTAAACAATCTTATTTATTTATTAATAAAATATTTATTTATTAAAGGCATTTAATTATCTACATGGTGCTGTTTTTATAATATGTAAATAATCCATAGTTTTAAGTAATGCTTTTAGAATCATAATGTTGATCATGCTAATGAGATCTAAATTCTTAGAAAGCTTTAAAACTAAAATAGTTCCCAATCGTGGGATTACTAAAAAGGGGATTAGTAAATCCGGATAGATTGGTACATATGTTGCTTGCTCATTGGATGAGGATGATTGATCTCATGATCATTTGTGTGGAGACACTAAAGCAAGTATGTAGGTGCTTATTGGAGAATAAGTTCACTGAACGTGACTCGCTATGGAATACCTAATGGAGTTTTACTCGCCTGTCAATAGGAATTCCTAATGTGATAGTAGTACAAGTGATCCTTGGACTTGAGATCATCATAGTATCTTGTATGTAATGAATTATACTTTGACTTATTCCTTAAAGTCCTTTAGGATATATAAAAGGGTATGCTTGGGTATAATGAGTTACATATGGAGATAATGAATGATCAATAAAGAATCTACCACCTCTAGTAAAAGAGGAGATATGTCCTATGTGATTCGTTAAATGACAACCCAGGAATCCTTGGCCAAGGTGGAATGAAATTAGAAAGAGGTTTCTAATTTGCATTAATCGGAGTTGTGCATTTTCTAATCGAAATACATATAATTAAATAAAATAAGACTTGACAGTAAATTCATGTCTTATATTTAAGTGGGACATTGTATGGTGGAAGGATTGAATTGTATGGTAACTATTTACTCACAGGTTCTTTTATGATTAATGTTGAAATCTATATTATCTGAAATGTCGTTGATCGCTAGGGAGGCTTATCCCTATTGTAGAATAAATATTATTTATTTAAATAGATTATTAGTTTAATTTATTTATTTAAATAAGATTAGAATTGTTCTAATTGATTTATTCACAACCGGTTTAATATAGATAACCTAAAGGGTCACACCATAAAAGGAAGAATAATTATTTAAGAAGGTAATGACATAATCGTAATAATGCATTAAGTATAATTAATTTAATCTATAGTGATAGAATAAATTAAATAGCTTAATGTTTATTATTTAATATTTTAGAAATATTAAATATAAATTAATAAGAGGAGTCTTATTAATATTATTACGATTATTATTATTTTAATTTCTAAAGGAGTTTAGTAATTAATTTAATATTAGTACTCTCATTTATTCCTAATAAGATTAGGAGAAAAATTAATTAAATGAATTTAATTAATTATTCCCATGTGGTGGGACGCCTAAATTAATTAAAGGAGTTTACTTAATTAAAAGAAATCTCATGTCTAATAGGATTAGAAGGGTTGACCAATATCTATATAAGATGAGTCTTATAATAGATATTAATTTGATGAAATTCCAATTGTTAGAGAGTATTCTTTTTCTATAGAGGATAGAAAACTAAGGTTTAGCCAAACACCCTCCTTCTTGATAATTCCTCTTCCTTGGTGGATCACCTCTAGAGGCCAAACACTTGGATTGCTAACGTTGATCAAAGGAAGGAATCTGACCCGAAAATTCAAGGAGATCACGAAGAACAAGGAGTTGAACTAGTACCTGTGGAAGCTTCGTTCTACAAGGGTATGATTCCATAACTTCTTATTTATCGTTTTAAATTAATAATTTGCATAAAGGATGATCCGGGTAATGGTTTTGTAGAAATTTGTTAAACTCTGATATACCATGCTTCCGCTAATTTTTCCAATTTGATTGCGTCACGATTTCGTACAAACCTAACAATAATGAGTAAGGGTTAAAGAACTTTCACAATGGAAAGATTTAATGAGAAAGCTCGCATAAACGTAAAAGAAAGGTCTTAAGAAACTTGCTTAACGTAAAAAAATAAGGATTAGAAAACGTGCTTAATATAAAAGAATAAGGATTAGAAAACTTGCTTAACATAAGAGAATAAGGTTAGAAAACTTGCCTCAAATGCAAGCTACACTTTATAATTACAAACCACTTCCACAATTACCCTACATATTATATTATTTTTATAATATCAATTAGTACACTATTGTTACGTTAGCATCGTTGAACTTCTTACTTAAGTTCAACTCACAACATGGTTTACAACATAAGTTGCTAACTAGCCACATACGTGAGTCTATACTCACAACATTCACTTCACAAGCTTATAATGCTTTAAACTATCAGGCGTACCTTATGAAAGTAATACACAGATACACATATAATATATTCATTTAAGACTTCAAGTCATCTTAAACATATCAAAAGTATGTTATCTCATTGTCTATTACACTTAACAAGTCATCAATATAAGTTAGCTAAACAAACACTACATAAAAACTCAACGAAGCACAAACAAAATTCCAGGACAGTAGGTTGCCCCGATGGGGCTGGTCCCCCAAGGCTAACAGCCCTGCTGGGGTGGGGCCCACTACTAGTGGGTTCCCCCAGCTCGCGAACGGCAGAGAAATAAACTAATTTGGCTTATTTCTTCACACCAAAGTCCAATTTTTCTCAACATGATGTACATGAAACTTAATGAAAATAAAAGTTTAGACTCTTAACATGATTATAACATACAAAATCATTACAACACATAATCAAAACATAGTTTTCATGAATTTTTTGAAGAAAACAACAATATCAAGCGTTCTTGACGAAAATTGCTATTGCAAATTCGTTTTTAAATCGATTCATGAAATTCCAATTGTGTTAACTCTATTTCTTAACATATAAACATAATCCATGATCAATTTGAACAATAATTGACAAACACATACCAATTTTGGTGATTTAAAAACTATTTTCAAAATAAGCTCACAGTAAATTACTATGAACATGATTTTTTCATGTTCATCGTAATTACGTGAATTGAATCACTTAAACAACTATAAAAATCATATGTAAGCATATATATATATACACACACACACATCCCATACACATATCATAATCAAGAAATTTACACAAAAATATTATTACAGAGAAGTTCTTTTTGAAAAACATGGAATATATAAAACACAATAAGAAGAAAGTGAAACTTAGAGATTTTACCCTTAGATTGTGAGGAAGAAGAAGATGATGGCTTCTAGCAAGGACTCCTCTTCCTTCTTCTCTGAGTTTCTCTCTAACCTTTCCTCTACTCTTTCTTTTCTTTGTTTTGTTCTAACTGACTAACCTTTAACTAACGTATATTGTAATATACATATAATATATAACTTACATATATTATACATAAATACACAATATATAACTTATAAAATATAATGACTCTATAATAATTATAATAATTATAATTAATATATAAGTTACAAGTTTTGAATTTGAAAAGCCATGAGGCTTGTTAGGCCAAAATAACATTATTTTTAAAAACAGATTAATAGTAACTAAGGTTATGTTTGGTAAAACGGGTTTAAAACAAAAGTAAGGGCCTTGTTTGGTACAACCAATTTAAAACCCTTTTTTATTCTTTTAATAAATTTTTTACCCCATAGTTTAAATGCTATACTTTATTTAATTAAATTGCAACCTTCTAATTTAATTAAATACAAGCTAACATTTATTAATTAATTAAAATTGCACATAATACTAAATTACTACACAATTGTAATTCCCTTATTAATCATAATTCATGTAACAAATTAGTAAATTATTATAAACACTTAGCACATAATATTGCTCTAATTTAATTATTCTTAATTAAATTAGAATTATGCTACACCATTACTTACACATTAATTTAATTAATTCTATTGCACTTAATTAAATTACTCCACAACAATCACACAATTTATTTATTTAGCTCAATAAATAAATAAATCAAATATTTATTTAATTTAATAAATATTTACAATTAATATATAAAATTTTCATTCATTACAATCTTCTCTCCTTAAAAGGATTCTGTCCCCAGAATCACATAAAAAAATCTCATCTGTTACATTTTCTCGCTTTAATATATATATATATATATACTAACTCGTTTGGCTTGGATTTCTAATCCGTGACCTTTTTAGCTTCAATATGTATATATATATATATATATATATATATATATATAAGCATATAAATATATTTACATTGATCAGTCACGCCTAGATTGAAAATCCATGGCTCTTTCCAATTTTAATATATATATATATATAAGTATATATTTATATATATTATTTATTCAATGTGATTAAATATCAATGTTAACTGTTCATTTGATGTAAATCTGTTCTTATGTAAAGTTTATTGACTAAATTTATCTAAATCTAGCCATATCTAACTTTTAATTGGTTCAAAAGCTGTAAAGCTGGAATCGTTAAGCTAGAATGGCAAAGATTTATTTAAATATAGTTTTCTTTCTAGTTTTGTAAATATTAAAACAATTACGCGATCCTAGATCTTTATCTAGAGGGAACGGAAAAGCTTTGGCTACGAGCATGTAAGGATTTAACTAATGAATCATTTGTTTTGCGACGTCTAGTTTTTTATTTGCATTTTATTTCAATATCTCTAATGTGCAGGCTTTATGATAATATTTTGTGAGCCTAGGAATCATGGGATCTACAATTAATCGCATGGATCTAGATCCGATTCCCACGATAGACAAATTTAAACTGTAAATACGGCTTGTTTGTCTTTTTGTAAATGTAAATCAGAGGGACCTTAAAACAGTTATCCGAATTTAAGGTCTCAGCCTAGTAAATTGTGGTTTGTAGTGCTTGGGTCACTTCGATGGCTTTCATGCCCATAAGGAGCCAGAAACTTGTATATATATTACTTGGTCGAGGAAGCTTCGCATCCCGAGAATCAAATCAAAATCAGCCGAATGCAGAATAAAATAGAAGTATCAAAAGGCTTCAATTCCTATTTTAGCGAAAGGGTTTGAAAAATCATCTTCCAAAATATCACTTTCATATCTTGTCTAAAAATAAACTTTTCATTAAATCAAACCCTTCGTATATAGGTCTAACGAAGCATAACACTACTTTCAAATAAAGCACTTAGGCCCAATTTGTTGGGTTTGTATGAAATCATGTCGTAATCAAATGGCAAAAATTAGCGGAAGCATGGTATATCGGAGTTTAAAAATTTCTACAAACCATTACCCGGATCATCCTTTATGCATATTATTAACTTAAAACGATAAATAAGAAGTTATGGAATTCATACCCTTGTAGAACAAAGCTTCCACAGGTACAAGTTCAACTCCTTGTTCTTCGCGATCTCTTTGAATATCCGGGATTGATTCTTTCCTTTGATCAACGTTAGCCACCCAAGTGTTTGGCATCTAGAGGTGATCCACCCAGGAATAGGAATTATTCAAGAAGGAGGGTGATTGACTAAACCCTAGTTTTCTATCCTTTATAGAAAAAGAGTACTCTCCAATAATTGGAATTGCATCAACTGATATCTAACATAAGACTCCTCTTATATAGATATTGGTCATCCCTTCTAATCCTATTAGACATAGGGTTTTATTTAATTAATTAAACTCCTTTAATTAATTAGGCTTCCCAATATATTGAGATTAATTGATTAAACTCCTTTAATTAATTTGCCTCATAATCTTATTAGGAATCAATGAGAGTACTAATATTAAATTAATTCCTAAACTCCTTTAAAAATTAAAATAATAATAATTATAATAATATTAATAAAACTCCTCTTATTAATTTATATTTAATATTTTCAAAATATTAGATAATAAACATTAAGGTATTTAATTTATTCTATCACCATAGATTGAATTAATTACACTTAATGCATTATTACGATTATGCCATTACCTTCTTAAATAATTATTCTTCCTTTTATGGTGTGACCCTTTAGGTTCTCTATATTAAATCGGTTGTGAATAAATCAATTAGAACAATTCTAATCTTATTTAAATAAATAAATTAAATTAATAATCTATTTAAATAAATAATATTTATTCTACAATAGTGATAAGCCTCCCTAGCGATCAACGACTTTCTCGATAATATAGATTTCAACATTAATCATAAAAGAACCTATGAGTAAATAGTTACTGTACAATTTAATCCTTCCACCATACAATGTCCCAATTAAATATAAGACATGGAATTACTGTCAAGTCTTATTTTATTTAATTATATGTGTTTCGATTAGAAAATGCACAACTCCAAATAATGCAAATTAGAAACTCCTTTCTAATTTCATTCTGCCTTGGCCAAGGACTAATGGGTTGTCATTTAACGAATCACATAGGACATATCTCTTCTTTTAATAGAAGTGATAGATTCTTTATTGACCATTCATTATCTCCATATGTAACTTATTACACCCAAGCATACCCTTTGATATACCCTAAGGGTCTTAAGGAATAAGTCAAAGTATAATTCATTACATACAAGATACTATGATGATCTCAAGTCCAAGGATCACTTGTACTACTATCACATAGGAATTCTTAATGACAGGCAAGTAAAACTTCATTAGGTATTCCATAGCGAGTCACGTTCAGTGAACTTATTCTCCAATAAGCACCTACATACTTGCTTTAGTGTCTCCACACAAATGATCATGAGATCAATCATCCTCATCCAATGAGCAACCAACATATGTACCAATCTATCCGAATTTACTAATCTCTTTTTTAGTAATCCAACGATTGGGAACTATTTTAGTTTTAAGCTTTCTAAGAATTTAGATCTCATTAGCATGATCAATATCATGATTCTAAAAGCATTGCTTAAAACTGTGAGTATTTTATATATTACAAAAACAGCATCATGTAGATAATTAAATGCCTTTAATAAGTTCATACTTTTATTAATAAATAAATAAGATCGTTTACAAAGTATATGCTTTATCATCATACATGATTGGCTTGTTTACATACTACTTTCACAATTACTGCAAGCACACACACACACACATTGCAAATAAAATAGGAAAATTGAAAAGACATGGTAACCGTGTTTCACGGAAGTCGGGGGGTGCCTAACACCTTCCCCCCGCTTAATCAAGCCCCTGAACTCTTTGAATCTCGATTTCCAAGGCAAAGTTAAACAGAGTCCAGTAATTGAGCATACTTGCAAAACTTTTCAAATAAAACTCGGTTGAGTTGGTACAACCATTTCAAACATACCAACTGGCGACTCTGTAAAATCAAACTTTTTAAATCGTCCACATTATATGTCGGTCATTTCCTGAAAATTCACTATTCAGGTCAAACAAATCAAATAGAGGACATAAAGGGTAGAAAAACATAGGAAAAGGGATCGCCAAAGATTTTTTCCCAACATCGACAAGTGGCGACTTTGCTGGGGATCGTAGAGGGCTTAAGCTGCATTTCAATCTTTTCAAAATTTCCTTTTTATCTGTATGTGTGTGGATGCTGTGTTTACAATAAGTGGATGTAAATAAATGGTGTACTGCTTAATTATTAGTGCTTTGCACAATGTCATCATTTCATACGGTGAGACACGTTGTATGTGAATGTATGTTGTGTGATTCCTCCACTAGGAGGCGAACCCGTCGGCGTTTGATTACTGGACTCAAAGGAGACTAATCCTGTGAGGCTCATGAAAGGCACCACTCAGATTCGCTTCAATTAAAAGAACAGATTAATTTCCCATCTAGTAAATTGTGATGATCTGGGGACCTTCATGTCAAAAAGTCGCGAGAGTAGCCTAAGATAGGTCAGCCTCAGATAAACCAAATCTGAAGGGGAGTCTCTTCATGCCTTCCCCTTTCAAATTCTATGTAAATTTAATGTAAATTTTAAATTCCCTGTAAATATCAAATAAATGTAAATATACTTTGCATTTCTTGTCAATTTTATTAAATCCTGTCATACTATCCTGTCATCAAAACAACTGACCTTGGTTTTACAAGAAAAGATTAAAAAATTTTAAAAAAAATGACGCATTACATAGCATGCATCTTGTTAATATATATATATATATATATATATATATATATAAATATAAATATATATATCAAAATTAAGATACCTACTTTTATTGTAGGATAAAATTGGTCTCGTTACTAGATTAAAGTCTAAAAAAGCACTAAGCACATCTCTAGGCATGGCTTCAAGTGCCCAACCTGAATCCACCCCTGTTTGTCGGGAAGAGTTCGAAGGACTAAAAAACCAGATAGCTGAATTGGCTATTTTCCTTAAAGAGCAAAGCAAAAGTATCTAGGGTAAACGAATACCCGTTCAAACAGAATCATCCACACAAGGTAGCTGTCAGGATACCAACTAAAAGAAGGATACTTAAATACCTGAGCCTCAAAATAAGGATATGACTAACAAAACCCCAGAATTCACCAATCTAAGAAATTATCAGGAAACTGGTGATATTAGGAAGAAAGTCCAACAAATGGAAGAAACTATTCGGTCTATCAAAGGAACTGGGGCATTTGAAAGTGTAAATTACTCATATCTTTGTATATTTCAAGGGGTTAGATATCCCAACAAATTTCAAGTCCCTAATTTTGAAAAGTATAACGGATTAGGAGATCCTTACACTCATTTAAAAGTGTTCATTGGAGAACTCGGATCCTATGCTGAAGATGAAAAACTCAAAATTTAGTTATTCCAAAAGAGTCTGACTGGGGAAGCCTGAGCTTGGTATGACCGACTTGATAATTCCAAGATCTATAGTTGGGAAGAGCTAGCCCATGCCTTCCTAAATCAATATAGCTTCCAGTATCAGATGGATAAGGATCGATATTAAGTGACCAAGGTCAAAAAGCAAAGCAATGAGTCTTTTCGTGAGTATGCCCAAAGATGAAGACGGATCACTGCACAAGTCACCACACCTATGACAGAGACTGAGACAGTAATGACTTTCATAGACATCCAGGAAGCTCCATATTATGAGAGAGTCCTAGCAGGTATAGGAAAAGCATTCTCAGAAATGATTAAACATGGAGAAATGGTCGAAATGGGACTGAAGTCTGGGAAGATCAAAGACCTTACCACTTTGGAGGCAGTGGCCGAGCATATTCAAGCTGGAAGCTATGGGAATAATCCTCGGAGAGTCTATAAAAAGAAGGAGGAGGATGTGTCCTTGATACTTCAGGGACAAAATCAGAGAGGCAATCCAAACTTTCCTATTCAAAGGAGAAATTATTCCCCTTTTCAAACTCCTGCACAATCTTTGAATTCTCCCTTTCAAAATATTGGAGAATTTAAACGTCGAAGAACTTTCACACCCTTAGGGGACTCACTGAAAAATGTACTGAAACTTCTGACAACACAAAAGAAGATTGTCCAACTCCTTCCTCCATCTAATCCTAGTGGACGGAATTTTGATCCAAGCAAGAAATGTGCTTATCATTCTAGAGCATTGGGCCACGATACCTAAGATTGTTGGTCTCTCAAACACAAAATCCAAGACTTGATAGATAATGGGGAGATTGTGGTGAAAACACAAGAACAACCACATGTTCAAGACAATCCTCTGCCTCAATATAATGAGGAGACTGTCAATATGATCAGTATGGGAAACAGAGAAGAATCCAAATACCTCCAGTATGTCGGAGAGTCATCCCAAGCAAACAAAGATAGGTTGGACAAGTGGGAATATATTCAGAAAGGCAGTTTCTGATAGAACAAGAAATAAAATCTATTAAAGAGCAGATTGGTCAATTGGCAAAACTGTTAGTTTATCAACATCAAATAATGAAGAAATTGATAAATCAGACCAATCAGCAAGAAACAAAGTTTCCAATGCCTGAAATTAGCCCTATTGCCATGAAGGATCATTACCGGTTCCACGAGCATAAACCCTGGGCCGATAAGGTTGCTAAGGAATAGAAGTTCCAAGCTAAAAGGGAGTTCGCCTTCAAAAGGAATTTTACTCATTTGAATCAGCCTATAAAAGAAATTTTGAAAATGCTGATCAACGGGGGGAAAGTCACAGAATTGCTACCCCCGGTAGACCATCAATCCATGAAGTTCAAACGTTATAGGATCTGTCAATATCATTCCAACATGCCTGGTCATGACATAGAGGATTGTTGAGGACTTCGTCACTTGATTTAAAATCTAATTAAAAGCGATAAGCTGCTGAAGGCAAATCAAGATTATAGCTATCCTGGTGAGGAAGCAATCTTTCTTCCCATAGCATGGAATCTGAAAGAAGTAGTGGCTGTCATTTCCTGTGAGAAGTATCTAGCCATAACGCCCTTGATACTTCAGGGAAAAGGGGCTCAAGAAGGAAAGAATCCTGTGAAACTGGCTGCGCCCGAGCCTCTAATATTGCCATTCATACCGCAATACCCTCTAGTCAGCTTGAAGAAAGTCCCATGGAACTATGGAAAAGATGAAGGATCAACATTAAACCACTTTACTATTATATCAAAGAAAAACCTATTGTACCTGCCTCAGCTGAGTAATCAACTCAGTCATTAAAGCCAAAGGAAGAGTTTCTGAGGAGAAAATTGAAGAATTCCTCAGTAAAATGGAGCATAATGAAGTCAAAGTGGAGCAAATATTAAAAGAGGCACCCCAACAGGTATCCATTATGTATTTGGTCTTATCTTCGGAAGATCATCACAAGATTCTAGTGAAAGTACTGCAAGAAGCACATCTGCCGAAGACGGTAGATATTGAGAAATTTCATCATGTGATAGAGCACATTTTCAACAGTAATGTGATATCTTTCACTGATGATGACATACCCATAGAAGGGATGGGTTATTATAAGTCATTGCACATAGCAGTGATGTCCTCAGGATATGTGGTAGGAGGTGTGCTGATAGATGGAGGATCATCCATAAACTTCTGTCCCTATGACACATTGGAGAGAATGAAGATCAATCAAAACTGAATTCAGACTAGTCATGTAGTCATCAGGGCTTTTGATGGATCTCGTCGAGAGGCTGTGGGAGAAATCGAACTTTCATTGGAGATTGGACCCCATACTTTTTGCATATCCTTCCAGGTACTAAACATTACCACATGATATAATTTACTGTTGGGAAGACCGTGGATTCATATGGCTGGAGCAGTTCCGTCCACCCTTCATTAACAAGTCAAGTACATCATTAATGGCAATCTGGTAACTGTTAATGCCGAACCAGAATATCATGTCCATACACAAAGCGATATGCCTGTTATCAGACTTGATGAAGGAATTGAGCCTATCAATTTTCAAGCTCTTGAAGTGAGAAACACTTAGTACCTACCTATTGGGGCGCCAGCCTTAAAACCAAGAGTTTCCACTGAAGTAATGACGGTCAGTCAAGAAATGATATCCTTGGGTTTTTGCCCTGGAAAAGGGTTAGGAAAGAATCAGCAAGGAATTAGAAGTCTAGTTCAAATCCCTAGCCAGACAGGGAAGGCTAGATTAGGCTATTCCTCTGGATCAAACCACCAGAATTCGTACAAGCTTCCACTGGTTCCTGCCTCTACCATGCTGCTACCCAACCTTAGTGATGCAGAATTTGTGAAGCCTATGAGGAAAATTCATGTTGTCGTCGCTACTATTCTGATGCCTAAACCGATAATTGAAAAAGAAGTCCCGAAGCATGATGGGGAAAGTAAAAAAGGGAAGGAAAAGCTCCTACGGGGAGGACGAGACCCATTTGCCAAAATGTATTTTCTGGTTCACACTAAGGGAATGAACAATGATATCCCAGATGATGATCATGCAGAAGATTAACTCCCAATCCCTTGTATGGACCGAGCTGAAGGGAGTACCCCAAAGAGGAATGCTGACTTTGATGGAAATGTTGTCTTAGTCATCATCAAAGAGGAAATAGACGACAGCAACCCCTTCATCCTCCCTGTTCATGAGGTCTTAACTCTAGACAATTGGAGCAGCACTCCGTGCATCAGTAGAAAAGGGTAAAAGGGCAGAAAGTCCATCTTCCCTAAAGCGTGGTTTTATTTACTGCTTATTTTTATTGCACAGCAATAGCAGTTACTTTTGTCATACTTTTTGCTAAATGCTTTGTATGATCAAATAATTTTATATATTAAAGTGAAAGCATTTTATTTTTAGGACTCCAGATTTGGATTTGTTTGGCCTTGTTGATGAGATGCCAAATTTTCACAGTGACTACAACTTTAATGTAGAAATGGACATCAACTTGATGGGGATTGATCAAGACGAGATATATGACTATGAGGTGCCCGAGGAGATCAATGAATGGATCAAAGATAAACCCAAACCAAACCTCGATCAAACCATTACTGTCAATATCAGAACCTCAAAAAACCCTAAAAAAATCCAGATAGGCATGGACCTTACCCACAACCAAAGAGCAGACCTGATTGAACTCTTAACTCAGTTCCAGGATGTGTTTGCATGGTCACATGAAGACATGATTGGTTTGTCTACTGACATTGCAATTCATCGACTGCCCATTAAAGATGGATTCAAGCCAGTCAAGCAGAAGCTCAGGCGATTGAAACCTGAGTGGAGTCTGAAAGTCAAAGAAGAAATTGTTAAGCAATTCAAAGCCAGCATCATCATGGTGTTAACTTACCCTAAGTGGTTATCCAATATAGTTCCTATGCCTAAGTCTGGAGGGAAGGTATGAGTATGCATTGATTACTGGGATTTGAACAAGGCTTTTCTCAAGGACAACTTCCCAGTACCTTTTATCCACATACTAATAGACAACACGATGCAGTATGGTATGTATTCTTTTATTGACTGTTTTATCGGGTATCATCAAATCATGGTTATTGAAGAGGACAGGGAGAAAATAGCCTTCATCACTCCCTGGGGTACCTTTTGTTATAGACATTTTTCTTTCGGCCTTATCAATGTCAGTGCCACTTATCAGCGAGCCATGGTGGCCCTTTTTCATTACATGATTCATAAAGAAATAGAGGTCTATGTGGATGATATCATAGTCAAATCCCGGAAGGAGGATGACCACATCAGCCATCTTAAAAAGCTTTTCAACCGGTTGCGCAAGTATAACCTAAAGCTGAATCCGGCCAAATGTGCTTTTGGTGTTAAATCAAGCATGTTATTGGGATTTCTAGTGAGCAACAAAGGCATTGAGCTGGATCTCGCTAAGATTAAAGCCATCACCGAGAAGCTCTTGCCCCGAACAAAAAAGGAAATACGGGGATTCCTGTGGAGAATTAATTTCATCAACAGATTCATCTCTCAACTCACGCCAACGTGTGAACCCATCTTTAAGTTGTTTAAGGAAAAATTCCTCCATGAAATGGAATGAAGATTGTCAAAAATCCTTCCTTTTCATCAAGAAGAAGTTGATCGAAGCACCTATCTTGGTACCCCCAAGGGATTAGGTTCCCCTGTTTATGTACCTGTCAATTAATGCCAATGCTATGGGTTGCATGCTGGGACAGAAGGATGATAGAAAAAAGGAAAGATTTATCAATTACCTTAGCAAAAGATTCAGTAGAGGCGAGCAGAAGTACACTTTTATTGAAAAGACCAGCAGTACGTTAGCATGGGCCGCCATGAGGTTACAACATTATCTGCATGGGCACACGACCAATCTCATATCTCGCATGGATCCTCTAAAGTACGTATTTAGCAAACCCATATTAAATTGCCAATTGTCCAAATGGTAGTTGATCCTATAATAGTTCGACATTATCTACATGACTCAAAAGTCTGTCAAAGGTCAAGGAATTGCGAATCAATTAGCTGAAGCATCGTTAGGGGATTTTGAACCCTTGAAAACTTATTTCTCGGATGACGGGATAATGACAATTCAACAAATCCCTCAAGAAAATACAGTCCAATTTTAGAAAATGTATTTTGATGGAGCCGTGAACATGGAAGATGCCGGAGCAGGGGCAGTTCTTATATGCCTTACAGGAGAACAGTATCCTATGACCATCAAGCAACAGTTTGTCAACACCAATAACGTAGCTGAGTATGAAGGCTGTATAATGGGATTGAAACTGGCCCAATCCGTGGGTATCAAACGTGTACTGGTCTTTGGGGATTCTGAATTGGTTATCAAACAAACCACCGGGGCATATCATACCAAAGAATTGCATTTACTGCCCTATCATTGGTAAGTTATCAAGATAGCTATGGAGTTCGAAGAAAGAACCTTCATCCACATCCCTCGAGGTAGGAATGACTTTGCTGATGCATTGGCAACGTTGGCTTCCTTGATCCACATATCTGATTGGATGAGAATTCCTGACATCAAATTTGCAAGCCAAAAGGGCCCGACATATGGGAATTACATTGGAGAAATATTAGATGAACTTCCTTCTATCAAACAGCCTTGGTACCAATATATAAGAGAATATATGCGAGATGGATCTACGCCTACCGGGGCAAGTCAAGCTGAAAAAAATAGATTTATAAGATGGTTAGGAAATTCTATCTAAGCGGAGACGCTCTTTATAAAAGGGATGCTGGAATAGGCCTTTTAAGATGCTTGGATAAGGATAAAGCCCAAAGACTGAAGGAAGAAGTCCACGGTGGAGTCTATGGTCACACATGAGCGGTCCTTTACTTTCTAGGAAAATATTGAGAACAGGGTATTACTGGATCTCTGTCAAAGCTGACTATGATGATCATGTCAGAAGATGCTACCAATGTCAAGTCCATAAAAATGCCATCCAAGCTCCTCCGAATGAACTGCACAATATGAGTTCACTATGGCCCTTTTCCATGTGGGGAATGGACATGATTGGGTCAATAGAACCCAAAGCTAATAATGGTCATCGATTCATCTTCACTATGTTCGACTACTTCACGAAATGGGTAGAGGCTGCATCTTTTCCTAAAGTCACCAAAGAGGTAATCATTGGTTTCATCAGAAACAATGTAATCGATCGATATGGACAACCGGTGGTGATTATATCAGACACTGCCAAGAATTTAAACAACCAGATGATGAAAGAATTATGTAGCAAGTTTCAGATCAAGCATCTTAATTCTGTCATCTATCGTCCCAAGATGAATGGTGCTGTCAAAGCGGCCAACAAGAATATCAAGAAAATTATGCAAAAAATGTCCGCCAATCACAAGGGATGGCCTGACTTATTGTCTCTGACTCTGTTAGCCTACAGAACGTTAATGCACACTTCTACTAGGGCTACCCCCTACTCATTAGTCTATGACATAGAAGCAGTACTCCCCATAGAAGTAGAAATGGAGTCATTGAGGGTGTTAATAGATGCTTAGATGGAAAGTGACCAGTGGTTGGAAGAGCGATACCACCAGTTATCCCTGATAAAGGAAAAAAGGGCTACAACCATATTTCACGGGTAATTATATCAGCAAAGGATTGTTTGGTCATACAACAAGAAAGTTCGACTCCGACAATTCAAAGAAAATGACTTGGTACTGAAGAAAGTCCTTGCCAGGAAAGATGAAGCCAAACAAAAAAGTTTTCCCCAAATTGGGAAGGCCCTTTCATTGTCAAAGAAGTGTTGACAGAAGGAGCTATTAGATTACAAGAAATGGATGGGAAAGAATTTCCCTAGCTCATCAATTCAGACACCGTGAAGAGGTACTATGTCTGAAGCACCTACAAGCCATCATCCTGGTCCTGTGAAAAAAAGAGAGCAGAAAAAAGATCAAATCAATTTAGGTTTTCACTAGAAGCCTGAACTATGAATGACCTGATCTCCCTCAACCACGGGAGTACGTAGGCAGTCAGCTATGGTGCGGTCAGACCAAATAAAAAATCCAAAAACCCCTCAAACGAAGATCAAACCCAAATGAACACTTTTCAACTGTTCAGGCCAAGCCTGAACTACTAATGACCTGATCTCCCTCAACCACGGGAGTACGTAGGCAGCCAGCTATGGTGCGGTCAGACTAAACAAAAAATCTAAAAACCTCTCAAACCAAGCTCAATCCCAAATAAACACTTTTTAACTGTTCAGGCCAAGCCTGAACTACGAATGACTTGATCTCCCTCAAACACGAGAGTACGTAGAAAGCCATTTATGGTGCGGTTTAACCTTCAAGAAAAAATACACTTTTTGAAATCCAGTCCCAACACACCAAAACCTCATATAAAACCCAAATACTATCAAGCCTCCCTGGTCAACAGGCCCTTTGAGGTACTCTCTGACATCTCAATGTCAATCCATCAAGGAAAAGTTCATGATACATCAAGACAACAAGTCATGAAAAAAGTGGTAATCATTCAGCAATGACAATGTAGACACTCAAAATTTTGCAGTCCTTTTATAAACGCTCAAAAATTTTGTTTTCCTGTTACTAACCCTGAAGGAGGGTAAAATTAACAAATCAGCCTTGGTCTCAATACCGGGATGTCAACTCAATAACAGTCTCAATATCGGGATGTTAACTCTGCCTCGGTCTCAATATCGGGATGTCAACTAAGCCCCGGTCTCAATATCAGAAGGTCAACTCAGCCCCGATCTCAATACCAGGATGTCAACTCAGCCTCGGTCTCAATACTGAGATGTCAACTCAGCCTCGGTCTCAATTCTGGGATGTCAACTCAGCCTCGGTCTCAATACCGAGATTTTAACTCAGCCCCAGTCTCAATACCAGGATGTCATCTCAACCCCGGTCTCAATACCGGGATGTTAACTCAGCCTCGATCTCAATACCGGGATGTTAACTCAGCCTCGATCTCAATACCAGGAGGTCAAGTCAGCCCCGGTCTCAATACCGGGATGTTAACTCAGCCCCGGTCTCAATACCGGGATGTCAACTCAGCCTCGGTCTCAATACCATGATGTCAACTCAGCCTCGATCTCAATATCGGGATGTCAACTCAGCCTCGATCTCAATATCGAGATCTCAACTTAGCCTCGGTCTCAATATCGGGATGTCAACTCAGCCCCGGTCTCAATACCGGGATGTCAACTCAACCCCGATCTCAATATCGGGATGTCAACTCTGCCTCGGTCTCAATACCGGGATGTCAACTCATCCTCGGTCTCAATATTGGGAGGTTAAATCAGCCCCGGTCTCAGTACCGGGATGTTAACTCAACCCCGGTCTTAATACCGGGATGTTAACTCAGCTCCAGTCTCAATACCGGGATGTCAACTCTGCCCCGATCTCAATACCGGGATGTTAACTCAGCCCCGGTCTTAATACCAGGATGTCAACTTAGCCCAGGTCTCAACTCGAGAGTTACAGGTCAACCCAGGTCTCAAACCGGGAGGCACAGGTCAACCCCAATCTCTACCCGGGAGGTACAGGTCAACCCCGGTTTCATCCCGGGAGGTACAGGTCAACCCCGATCATAGTCTAGGAGGCTAAATCAACTTCAGAGTCAACCCCGAAGAATAACATCATCCCCAGAGATAGCTTTGGAGACACCAAGTCAGCCTCAAAGATAACCCTGTGTTGGGTTTGTACGAAATCGTGACGCAATCAAATTGCAAAAATTAGCGGAAGCATGGTATATCAGAGTTTAAAAAAATTTCTACAAAACCATTACCCGGATCATCCTTTATGCAAATTATTAATTTAAAACGATAAATAAGAAGTTATGGAATCATACCCTTGTAGAACGAAGCTTCCACAGGTACTAGTTCAACTCATTGTTCTTTGTGATCTCCTTGAATTTTTGGATTAGATTCCTTCCTTTGATCAACGTTAGCCACCCAAGTGTTTGGCCTCTAGAGGTGAACCACCAAGGAAGATGAATTATCAAGAAGGAGGGTGGTTGGCTTAGTTTTCTATCCTCTATAGAAAAGGAGTACTCTCCAACAATTGGAATTGCATCAAGTAATATCTATTATAAGAATCCTCTTATATAGATATTGGTCAACCCTTCTAATCCTATTAGACATGGGATTTCTTTTAATTAATTAAACTCCTTTAATTAATTTAGGCTTCCCACCACATGGGAAATAATTAATTAAATTCATTTAATTAATTTGTCTCCTAATCTTATTAGGAATAAATGAGAGTACTAATATTAAATTAATTACTAAACTCCTTTAGAAATTAAAATAATAATAATTATAATAATATTAATAAGACTCCTCTTATTAATTTATATTTAATATTTCCAAAATATTAAATAATAAATATTAAGCTATTTAATTTATTCTATCACCATAGATTAAATTAATTTCACTTAATGCATTATTACGATTATGCCATTACCTTCTTAAATAATTATTCTTCCTTTTA
Source organism: Panax stipuleanatus (assembly GCA_020205555.1). NCBI lineage: Eukaryota > Viridiplantae > Streptophyta > Magnoliopsida > Apiales > Araliaceae > Panax > Panax stipuleanatus. The sequence continues at coordinate 61,525,964 of CM035118.1, forward strand.
TGGTGTGACCCTTTAGGTTCTCCATATTAAACCGGTTGTGAATAAATCAATTAGAACAATTCTAATCTTATTTAAATAAATAAATTAAACTAATAATCTATTTAAATAAATAATATTTATTCTACAATAGGGATAAGCCTCCCTAGCGATCAACGACTTTCGAGATAATATAGATTTCAACATTAATCATAAAAGAACCTGTGAGTAAATAGTTACCATACAATTCAATCCTTCCACCATACAATGTCCCAATTAAATATAAGACATGAATTTACTGTCAAGTCTTATTTTATTTAATTATATGTATTTCGATTAGAAAATGCACAACTCCGATTAATGCAAATTAGAAACCTCTTTCTAATTTCATTCCACCTTGGCCAAGGATTCCTGGGTTGTCATTTAACGAATCACATAGGACATATCTCCTCTTTTACTAGAGGTGGTAGATTCTTTATTGATCATTCATTATCTCCATATGTAACACATTATACCCAAGCATACCCTTTTATATATCCTAAAGGACTTTAAGGAATAAGTCAAAGTATAATTCATTACATACAAGATACTATGATGATCTCAAGTCCAAGGATCACTTGTACTACTATCACATTAGGAATTCCTATTGACAGGCGAGTAAAACTCCATTAGGTATTCCATAGCGAGTCACGTTCAGTGAAATTATTCTCCAATAAGCACCTACATACTTGCTTTAGTGTCTCCACACAAATGATCATGAGATCAATCATCCTCATCCAATGAGCAAGCAACATATGTACCAATCTATCCGGATTTACTAATCCCCTTTTTAGTAATCCCACGATTGGGAACTATTTTAGTTTTAGAGCTTTCTAAGAATTTAGATCTCATTAGCATGATCATCATCATGATTCTAAAAGCATTGCTTAAAACTATGAGTTATTTACATATTATAAAAACAGCACCATGTAGATAATTAAATGCCTTTAATACATGAATATTTTATTAATAAATAAATAAGATTGTTTACAAAGTACGTGCTTTATCATCATACATGATTGGCTTGTATGCACACTACTATCAATCTCCCACTTGCACTAAAGCCAATCGCCATGGTATCTCATACCCATCTTCTCTAAGTGACGATCAAACTGCTGTTGTGTTAAAGCTTTAGTAAATGGATCTGCAATGTTGTCTTGAGAGTCTACACGCTCCAAGGTGACGTCTCCTCTTTCAATGATCTCCCTGATCAAATGAAATTGCCGCAACACGTGTTTAGATTTCTGATGAGACCTCGGTTCCTTAGCCTGTGCAACTGCTCCTGTGTTGTCACAGTAAATGGGAACTGCTTCTCCAATGCTAGGAACCACACCAAGTTCAGTTATGAACTTCTTCATCCAAACAGCTTCCTTTGCAGCTTCACTTGCAGCTATATACTCTGCCTCTGTCACTGAATCAGCAACTGTTTGCTGCTTGGAACTCTTCCAACTCACTGCGCCTCCGTTCAAGGTAAAAACATACCCCGAAACAGATTTACTGTCATCTTGGTCCGTTTGAAAACTTGAGTCTGTGAAGCCCTCGAGTTTTAATTCAGACCCACCGTAGACAAGAAAAATATCCTTAGTCCTTCTCAAGTATTTTAGGATATTCTTCACTGCCTTCCAGTGCTCTTCTCCTGGATTCGACTGGTATCTGCTCGTTACACTAAGTGAATGAGCAACATCCGGTCTAGTACATATCATACCGTACATGATAGATCCTATTGCAGAAGCATAAGGGATCTTACTCATACGGTCTCTCTCCTCAGGTGTCTTTGGGGCCTGTTTCTTGGAGAGATGTATTCCATGGCTCATCGGCATGAGACCTCTTTTGGAATCTTCCATGCTAAATCTCTTTAGCATTGCATCAATGTACGTTCCTTGGGATAAACCAAGCATCCTTTTAGATCTATCTCTATAGATCTTTATCCCCAAAATAAAGGATGCTTCTCCCAAGTCCTTCATGGAGAAGTGTTTAGATAACCAGATTTTAATCGATTGTAGCATAGGAATGTCATTCCCTATCAGTAATATATCATCAACATATAATACAAGGAATGAAACTGCACTCCCACTAACCTTCTTGTTCACACATGGTTCATCGTCGTTTTTGACAAAATCAAACTCTTTGATTGTCTCATCAAACGAATGTTCCATCTACGAGAAGCTTGCTTCAATCCATAAATGGATCGTTGCAGCTTACAGACTTGATTTGTTCCAACCTTTGAAACAAATCCCTCTGGCTGTGTCATATACACATCCTCCTCAAGTTTCCCATTGAGGAAGGCCGTTTTCACGTCCATCTGCCAGATCTCATAGTCGTTATAAGCTACAATCGCAAGCAAAATCCGAATGGACTTGAGCATAGCTACTGGTGAGAAGGTTTCATCATAGTCAACTCCTTGTCTTTGTTTGAAACCTTTTACAACCAGTCGGGCCTTATAGGTCTCTACCTTGCCGTCCGCTCCAGTCTTTCTTTTAAAGACCCATTTACACCCAATAGGCTTAATGCCTTCAGGTGGTGAAATCAAAGTCTATACTTTGTTTTCATACATGGAGTCCATTTTGAATTTCATAGCTTCAAGCCATTTCCCTGAGTCTTTATTACTCATAGCCTGTTCGTAATTCAATGGATCATCATCATTCATGATGTGTACCTCATCGTCATCCTCTATAACGAATCTATATCTCTCAGGTATATTCGGTACTCTTCCAGATTTACGAACAGGGTGTGGTATAGTAGGTTCTTCTACTTTGTCAGGTACCTGACTTTGATCCGTGGTAATTTGTGGGTCTTGAACTTCTTCAAGATATATCTTACTCCCACTGACCCCTTCATGGATAAAATCCTTTTCCAAGAAGGCAGTATGTTTCGCAACAAACACCTTTTGATCAGTTGGATGATAGAAATAATACCCTAAAGTTTCTTTAGGGTATCCCACAAATCTACACTTATCGGATTTAGTCTGTAGCTTATCGTTTTCAAACTTTTTGACATAAGCTGGACAACCCCAAGTCTTAACATGCTTAAGATTTGGTTTCCTCCCCTTCCATATCTCATATGGAGTCTTTGGGGTGGATTTGATTGGTACCTTGTTAAGTAGGTATGCAGCCGTTTCTAGGGCATATCCCCATAAGGAAATTGGAAGGTCGGTAAAACTCATCATAGATCGAACCATGTCCAACAGTGTTCGATTTCTCCTTTCAGATACTCCATTTACCTGTGGTGTACCTGGAGGAGTCCATTGTGAGATTATACCATTTTCTTTGAGACAATTGAGAAACTCACCGCTTAAGTATTCTCCGTCTCGATCTGATCGAAGTATCTTTATACTCTTGCCCGTTTGTTTCTCTACTTCACTTCTGAACTCTTTGAACTTTTCAAATGATTCTGACTTGTATTTCATTAAATACACATATCCAAATCTTGAGTGATCATCAGTGAAAGTAATAAAATAAGAATACCCACCCCGTGCACTTGTTGTCATAGGCCCACAAACGTCTGTGTGAATCAATGCCAACAACTCTGTAACTCTTTCTCCTCTTCCACTAAAAGGAGATTTAGTCATTTTACCCATGAGACAAGATTCACAAGTTGGATATGATTCATAATCGGATAGCTCGAGGAGCCCATCTTTATGCAACTTGGATAATCTTGTTTCATTGATATGACCGAGTCTACAGTGCCACATGTAGGTATAATTAATATCATCTCTTTTCCTTTTCTTAGTTTGTTCAATTTGAAATATATTTTCTTGTAAGTCAAGTGTATAAAGTCCATTTCGCAAATTTTCAATACCATATAAAACATCGTCTTTATAAATAGAACAACTATTGTTCTTTATAATAACGTTAAATCCTTCCATATCCAATACAGAAATTGAAATAATGTTTTTAATAATATTCGGAACATAATAACAATTATTAAGATAAATGGACTTGCCCGAAGGCATTGCTAAATAATAAGTTCCTACAGCTAATGCAGCAACCTTTGCTCCATTCCCCACTCGTAGGATCACCTCATCATTGTTCAGCTTTCTACTTCTGACCAGTCCCTGCACAGTATTACATATGTGAGAACCACAGCCGGTATCCAATACCCAAGTAGAATTATGACTTTCAGAAAAATTAATTTCAATCATAAACAAACCTTGATTGGAAGTCGAAGCTTCTCCAAGCTTCTTCTTTGCCAGAAACTTCTTGCAGTTCCTCTTCCAATGACCCGGCTCGTTGCAATGGAAGCACATTCCTTTGCTAGCTGGATCAGATTTCTTTTGTTCTTTTATGTTCACTTTGCCCTTGGTCATCCGAGATCGGAAGAGCTCCTTAGATATCTCATATCTAGCAGTCCTACTTTGTTCACCATACAACTCCTTGAGGTGAATCAACATAGTAGGAGCATCCATGTTTTCGTGCTGACGCTGAAGCTCGTTATTCATGGATGCGAGCATGATGCATTGAGCCACAGATGCATCATCTTGCCACTTTACAATGGTGGCAATCTCTTCCTCAGAGGCTGTTTCTGGAACAGTTCCAGGGACAGGTGAGTTTAGGACATAAGAAATCTTTTCAGTAGTGAGAACTATTCTCAGATTTCTTAGCCAGTCCATATAATTCGGCCCGGTAAGCTTATTAGCATCAAGTATGCTTCGCAGTGAAATTAGTGATTTTGACATTTTTAAAATTTTGCATGTGAAAAACAACATTTTAGCAAACATTCATTTTATTAATTTTGCATACCAAAATAAATTTAGGTCTTTATTTTAAATTGGTATCTCCCACTATTTTTATCAAACTATATTACCCTCACTTATATAGTTCGGCAACATCTAATTAAAGATTTGCTAGTGAGAATAAGGATCCCATTTCAAATGTATATAACCTTGTGGATAGCACAACAAGCGATATACAAATAAATAGGTAGACAACTCTTGTCAATTACATCACTATATAACTCCTTTTATTTTGCCTCTTAAATCATAATGGTCAAGTGTGTGCACATCCGAACTAAAACGATTTAAGTTAAGTCCAGCCTAGCACTTCTATAAATTCAAAAAAGAAAAATGTTCGTCCTTGTGGATAGCACAACAAGACTAGATCGTTCAATTTTCTTGATAAGCATCAAATGTGATTAATTAACATCTTAAATATGCAATACTCGCCTTGTGGATAGCACAACAAGCTCATATTAAATATTTAATACTCTATTAATTTATCATACTAGAAGGCGACGTTCGATATTCCAAATATCATTTGAACGCTTCGGACTTAATATTATTTCTTTGAGGGATTTGTTATTATTTGTCTCATCTTGTTTAGCGTGCATGCACATATATATATAAAATACGCGTCATTTTATTAAACATGCGAAGCATGTTTGCATAAAATATAATATATATAATATTTAGCATGCAATATAGAATACTATATTCTACCCAGATTGATTATGGACTTTTATTCTAGTTTGGTTCACTAGAGCCACCAAGTGAACCAAAAGGTCAAACCTAGGAGTGCAAGAATTTAAATTTAAATATAACTATTATATTTAAACCCGGGCTCCATACAAACGGGTCTTCACGCGCTCCTTGCTCCTTGGTCTCCAATTTTTTCAAGATAATTCTAACTATTTCTATTACATTAAACTATTTAATTTAAATAGAAACCTTGATCAGCAGTCAAGGGGAAGTACATAGGAGGGAGATAGAATTTTACATCACGAAAAAAAAAATTTAGAGAAGACGAGGTACACAGACCCCATTTAATAAAACCCATTCATTCAAGCATTCAACTAAAATAAAATTCAATCACATTGGTCAAATAGTCCATAATCAATCCCCATTTATTATCATACATATCACCATATATATCAATAAATAAATATTCATCTCATGAATTAAAACATTCCATATATATATGAGTATCATTTAATAGGCAATATTAAATTGCATGAAATCCAATTTCAAGATTAAAATAAACTCTTTATTTTAATTATAAAATTATTTAGAATATAATATATAAATATATCATATTTATTTTTTTAAAAAGAAGTCACCTTCTTTTATTAAAAGAGTCCTGCAGGTTTATTAAAAGAGTCCTTTCCTGATGGGTCATATTCTTTTTGGAGTAAGAAAGAGACAACACATTTTCTTTGCAGAATTCAAGATTAGCACCAAAAAAAATAAATTGTGATTCGTCCCAAAAAAAAAAAAAAACGTCATTTTTTTTCTTAAAAAAAATAATTTTATACAATAAAATTATGCCCAATAAATTATTTTAAATATATACCCATATGTATATGAAATCAAAAATAAATTAATAATTGCATAAAGGTTTGGCTCTGATGCCACTGTTGGGTTTGTACGAAATCGTGACGTAATCAAATTGCAAAAATTAGCGGAAGCATGGTATATCAGAGTTTAAAAAAATTTCTACAAAACCATTACCCGGATCATCCTTTATGCAAATTATTAATTTAAAACGATAAATAAGAAGTTATGGAATCATACCCTTGTAGAACGAAGCTTCCACAGGTACTAGTTCAACTCCTTGTTCTTCGTGATCTCCTTGAATTTTTGGATTAGATTCCTTCCTTTGATCAACGTTAGCCACCCAAGTGTTTGGCCTCTAGAGGTGATCCACCAAGGAAGATGAATTATCAAGAAGGAGGGTGGTTGGCTTAGTTTTCTATCCTCTATAGAAAAGGAGTACTCTCCAACAATTGGAATTGCATCAAGTAATATCTATTATAAGAATCCTCTTATATAGATATTGGTCAACCCTTCTAATCCTATTAGACATGGGATTTCTTTTAATTAATTAAACTCCTTTAATTAATTTAGGCTTCCCACCACATGGGAAATAATTAATTAAATTCATTTAATTAATTTGTCTCCTAATCTTATTAGGAATAAATGAGAGTACTAATATTAAATTAATTACTAAACTCCTTTAGAAATTAAAATAATAATAATTATAATAATATTAATAAGACTCCTCTTATTAATTTATATTTAATATTTCCAAAATATTAAATAATAAATATTAAGCTATTTAATTTATTCTATCACCATAGATTAAATTAATTTCACTTAATGCATTATTACGATTATGCCATTACCTTCTTAAATAATTATTCTTCCTTTTATGGTGTGACCCTTTAGGTTCTCCATATTAAACCGGTTGTGAATAAATCAATTAGAACAATTCTAATCTTATTTAAATAAATAAATTAAACTAATAATCTATTTAAATAAATAATATTTATTCTACAATAGGGATAAGCCTCCCTAGCGATCAACGACTTTCGAGATAATATAGATTTCAACATTAATCATAAAAGAACCTGTGAGTAAATAGTTACCATACAATTCAATCCTTCCACCATACAATGTCCCAATTAAATATAAGACATGAATTTACTGTCAAGTCTTATTTTATTTAATTATATGTATTTCGATTAGAAAATGCACAACTCCGATTAATGCAAATTAGAAACCTCTTTCTAATTTCATTCCACCTTGGCCAAGGATTCCTGGGTTGTCATTTAACGAATCACATAGGACATATCTCCTCTTTTACTAGAGGTGGTAGATTCTTTATTGATCATTCATTATCTCCATATGTAACTCATTATACCCAAGCATACCCTTTTATATATCCTAAAGGACTTTAAGGAATAAGTCAAAGTATAATTCATTACATACAAGATACTATGATGATCTCAAGTCCAAGGATCACTTGTACTACTATCACATTAGGAATTCCTATTGACAGGCGAGTAAAACTCCATTAGGTATTCCATAGCGAGTCACGTTCAGTGAAATTATTCTCCAATAAGCACCTACATACTTGCTTTAGTGTCTCCACACAAATGATCATGAGATCAATCATCCTCATCCAATGAGCAAGCAACATATGTACCAATCTATCCGGATTTACTAATCCCCTTTTTAGTAATCCCACGATTGGGAACTATTTTAGTTTTAGAGCTTTCTAAGAATTTAGATCTCATTAGCATGATCATCATCATGATTCTAAAAGCATTGCTTAAAACTATGAGTTATTTACATATTATAAAAACAGCACCATGTAGATAATTAAATGCCTTTAATAAATGAATATTTTATTAATAAATAAATAAGATTGTTTACAAAGTACGTGCTTTATCATCATACATGATTGGCTTGTATGCACACTACTATCAATCTCCCACTTGCACTAAAGCCAATCGCCATGGTATCTCATACCCATCTTCTCTAAGTGACGATCAAACTGCTGTTGTGTTAAAGCTTTAGTAAATGGATCTGCAATGTTGTCTTGAGAGTCTACACGCTCCAAGGTGACGTCTCCTCTTTCAATGATCTCCCTGATCAAATGAAATTGCCGCAACACGTGTTTAGATTTCTGATGAGACCTCGGTTCCTTAGCCTGTGCAACTGCTCCTGTGTTGTCACAGTAAATGGGAACTGCTTCTCCAATGCTAGGAACCACACCAAGTTCAGTTATGAACTTCTTCATCCAAACAGCTTCCTTTGCAGCTTCACTTGCAGCTATATACTCTGCCTCTGTCACTGAATCAGCAACTGTTTGCTGCTTGGAACTCTTCCAACTCACTGCGCCTCCGTTCAAGGTAAAAACATACCCCGAAACAGATTTACTGTCATCTTGGTCCGTTTGAAAACTTGAGTCTGTGAAGCCCTCGAGTTTTAATTCAGACCCACCGTAGACAAGAAAAATATCCTTAGTCCTTCTCAAGTATTTTAGGATATTCTTCACTGCCTTCCAGTGCTCTTCTCCTGGATTCGACTGGTATCTGCTCGTTACACTAAGTGAATGAGCAACATCCGGTCTAGTACATATCATACCGTACATGATAGATCCTATTGCAGAAGCATAAGGGATCTTACTCATACGGTCTCTCTCCTCAGGTGTCTTTGGGGCCTGTTTCTTGGAGAGATGTATTCCATGGCTCATCGGCATGAGACCTCTTTTGGAATCTTCCATGCTAAATCTCTTTAGCATTGCATCAATGTACGTTCCTTGGGATAAACCAAGCATCCTTTTAGATCTATCTCTATAGATCTTTATCCCCAAAATAAAGGATGCTTCTCCCAAGTCCTTCATGGAGAAGTGTTTAGATAACCAGATTTTAATCGATTGTAGCATAGGAATGTCATTCCCTATCAGTAATATATCATCAACATATAATACAAGGAATGAAACTGCACTCCCACTAACCTTCTTGTTCACACATGGTTCATCGTCGTTTTTGACAAAATCAAACTCTTTGATTGTCTCATCAAACGAATGTTCCATCTACGAGAAGCTTGCTTCAATCCATAAATGGATCGTTGCAGCTTACAGACTTGATTTGTTCCAACCTTTGAAACAAATCCCTCTGGCTGTGTCATATACACATCCTCCTCAAGTTTCCCATTGAGGAAGGCCGTTTTCACGTCCATCTGCCAGATCTCATAGTCGTTATAAGCTACAATCGCAAGCAAAATCCGAATGGACTTGAGCATAGCTACTGGTGAGAAGGTTTCATCATAGTCAACTCCTTGTCTTTGTTTGAAACCTTTTGCAACCAGTCGGGCCTTATAGGTCTCTACCTTGCCGTCCGCTCCAGTCTTTCTTTTAAAGACCCATTTACACCCAATAGGCTTAATGCCTTCAGGTGGTGAAATCAAAGTCCATACTTTGTTTTCATACATGGAGTCCATTTTGAATTTCATAGCTTCAAGCCATTTCCCTGAGTCTTTATTACTCATAGCCTGTTCGTAATTCAATGGATCATCATCATTCATGATGTGTACCTCATCGTCATCCTCTATAACGAATCTATATCTCTCAGGTATATTCGGTACTCTTCCAGATTTACGAACAGGGTGTGGTATAGTAGGTTCTTCTACTTTGTCAGGTACCTGACTTTGATCCGTGGTAATTTGTGGGTCTTGAACTTCTTCAAGATATATCTTACTCCCACTGACCCCTTCATGGATAAAATCCTTTTCCAAGAAGGCAGTATGTTTCGCAACAAACACCTTTTGATCAGTTGGATGATAGAAATAATACCCTAAAGTTTCTTTAGGGTATCCCACAAATCTACACTTATCGGATTTAGTCTGTAGCTTATCGTTTTCAAACTTTTTGACATAAGCTGGACAACCCCAAGTCTTAACATGCTTAAGATTTGGTTTCCTCCCCTTCCATATCTCATATGGAGTCTTTGGGGCGGATTTGGTTGGTACCTTGTTAAGTAGGTATGCAGCCGTTTCTAGGGCATATCCCCATAAGGAAATTGGAAGGTCGGTAAAACTCATCATAGATCGAACCATGTCCAACAGTGTTCGATTTCTCCTTTCAGATACTCCATTTACCTGTGGTGTACCTGGAGGAGTCCATTGTGAGATTATACCATTTTCTTTGAGACAATTGAGAAACTCACCGCTTAAGTATTCTCCGTCTCGATCTGATCGAAGTATCTTTATACTCTTGCCCGTTTGTTTCTCTACTTCACTTCTGAACTCTTTGAACTTTTCAAATGATTCTGACTTGTATTTCATTAAATACACATATCCAAATCTTGAGTGATCATCAGTGAAAGTAATAAAATAAGAATACCCACCCCGTGCACTTGTTGTCATAGGCCCACAAACGTCTGTGTGAATCAATGCCAACAACTCTGTAACTCTTTCTCCTCTTCCACTAAAAGGAGATTTAGTCATTTTACCCATGAGACAAGATTCACAAGTTGGATATGATTCATAATCGGATAGCTCGAGGAGCCCATCTTTATGCAACTTGGATAATCTTGTTTCATTGATATGACCGAGTCTACAGTGCCACATGTAGGTATAATTAATATCATCTCTTTTCCTTTTCTTAGTTTGTTCAATTTGAAATATATTTTCTTGTAAGTCAAGTGTATAAAGTCCATTTCGCAAATTTTCAATACCATATAAAACATCGTCTTTATAAATAGAACAACTATTGTTCTTTATAATAACGTTAAATCCTTCCATATCCAATACAGAAATTGAAATAATGTTTTTAATAATATTCGGAACATAATAACAATTATTAAGATAAATGGACTTGCCCGAAGGCATTGCTAAATAATAAGTTCCTACAGCTAATGCAGCAACCTTTGCTCCATTCCCCACTCGTAGGATCACCTCATCATTGTTCAGCTTTCTACTTCTGACCAGTCCCTGCACAGTATTACATATGTGAGAACCACAGCCGGTATCCAATACCCAAGTAGAATTATGACTTTCAGAAAAATTAATTTCAATCATAAACAAACCTTGATTGGAAGTCGAAGCTTCTCCAAGCTTCTTCTTTGCCAGAAACTTCTTGCAGTTCCTCTTCCAATGACCCGGCTCGTTGCAATGGAAGCACATTCCTTTGCTAGCTGGATCAGATTTCTTTTGTTCTTTTATGTTCACTTTGCCCTTGGTCATCCGAGATCGGAAGAGCTCCTTAGATATCTCATATCTAGCAGTCCTACTTTGTTCACCATACAACTCCTTGAGGTGAATCAACATAGTAGGAGCATCCATGTTTTCGTGCTGACGCTGAAGCTCGTTATTCATGGATGCGAGCATGATGCATTGAGCCACAGATGCATCATCTTGCCACTTTACAATGGTGGCAATCTCTTCCTCAGAGGCTGTTTCTGGAACAGTTCCAGGGACAGGTGAGTTTAGGACATAAGAAATCTTTTCAGTAGTGAGAACTATTCTCAGATTTCTTAGCCAGTCCATATAATTCGGCCCGGTAAGCTTATTAGCATCAAGTATGCTTCGCAGTGAAATTAGTGATTTTGACATTTTTAAAATTTTGCATGTGAAAAACAACATTTTAGCAAACATTCATTTTATTAATTTTGCATACCAAAATAAATTTAGGTCTTTATTTTAAATTGGTATCTCCCACTATTTTTATCAAACTATATTACCCTCACTTATATAGTTCGGCAACATCTAATTAAAGATTTGCTAGTGAGAATAAGGATCCCATTTCAAATGTATATAACCTTGTGGATAGCACAACAAGCGATATACAAATAAATAGGTAGACAACTCTTGTCAATTACATCACTATATAACTCCTTTTATTTTGCCTCTTAAATCATAATGGTCAAGTGTGTGCACATCCGAACTAAAACGATTTAAGTTAAGTCCAGCCTAGCACTTCTATAAATTCAAAAAAGAAAAATGTTCGTCCTTGTGGATAGCACAACAAGACTAGATCGTTCAATTTTCTTGATAAGCATCAAATGTGATTAATTAACATCTTAAATATGCAATACTCGCCTTGTGGATAGCACAACAAGCTCATATTAAATATTTAATACTCTATTAATTTATCATACTAGAAGGCGACGTTCGATATTCCAAATATCATTTGAACGCTTCGGACTTAATATTATTTCTTTGAGGGATTTGTTATTATTTGTCTCATCTTGTTTAGCGTGCATGCACATATATATATAAAATACGCGTCATTTTATTAAACATGCGAAGCATGTTTGCATAAAATATAATATATATAATATTTAGCATGCAATATAGAATACTATATTCTACCCAGATTGATTATGGACTTTTATTCTAGTTTGGTTCACTAGAGCCACCAAGTGAACCAAAAGGTCAAACCTAGGAGTGCAAGAATTTAAATTTAAATATAACTATTATATTTAAACCCGGGCTCCATACAAACGGGTCTTCACGCGCTCCTTGCTCCTTGGTCTCCAATTTTTTCAAGATAATTCTAACTATTTCTATTACATTAAACTATTTAATTTAAATAGAAACCTTGATCAGCAGTCAAGGGGAAGTACATAGGAGGGAGATAGAATTTTACATCACGAAAAAAAAAATTTTAGAGAAGACGAGGTACACAGACCCCATTTAATAAAACCCATTCATTCAAGCATTCAACTAAAATAAAATCCAATCACATTGGTCAAATAGTCCATAATCAATCCCCATTTATTATCATACATATCACCATATATATCAATAAATAAATATTCATCTCATGAATTAAAACATTCCATATATATATATGAGTATCATTTAATAGGCAATATTAAATTGCATGAAATCCAATTTCAAGATTAAAATAAACTCTTTATTTTAATTATAAAATTATTTAGAATATAATATATAAATATATCATATTTATTTTTTTAAAAAGAAGTCACCTTCTTTTATTAAAAGAGTCCTGCAGGTTTATTAAAAGAGTCCTTTCCTGATGGGTCATATTCTTTTTGGAGTAAGAAAGAGACAACACATTTTCTTTGCAGAATTCAAGATTAGCACCAAAAAAAAAAATTGTGATTTGTCCCAAAAAAAAAAAAAAACGTCATTTTTTTTTCTTAAAAAAAATTAATTTTATACAATAAAATTATGCCCAATAAATTATTTTAAATATATACCCATATGTATATGAAATCAAAAATAAATTAATAATTGCATAAAGGTTTGACTCTGATGCCACTGTTGGGTTTGTACGAAATCGTGACGTAATCAAATTGCAAAAATTAGCGGAAGCATGGTATATCAGAGTTTAAAAAAATTTCTACAAAACCATTACCCGGATCATCCTTTATGCAAATTATTAATTTAAAACGATAAATAAGAAGTTATGGAATCATACCCTTGTAGAACGAAGCTTCCACAGGTACTAGTTCAACTCCTTGTTCTTCGTGATCTCCTTGAATTTTTGGATTAGATTCCTTCCTTTGATCAACGTTAGCCACCCAAGTGTTTGGCCTCTAGAGGTGATCCACCAAGGAAGATGAATTATCAAGAAGGAGGGTGGTTGGCTTAGTTTTCTATCCTCTATAGAAAAGGAGTATTCTCCAACAATTGGAATTGCATCAAGTAATATCTATTATAAGAATCCTCTTATATAGATATTGGTCAACCCTTCTAATCCTATTAGACATGGGATTTCTTTTAATTAATTAAACTCCTTTAATTAATTTAGGCTTCCCACCACATGGGAAATAATTAATTAAATTCATTTAATTAATTTGTCTCCTAATCTTATTAGGAATAAATGAGAGTACTAATATTAAATTAATTACTAAACTCCTTTAGAAATTAAAATAATAATAATTATAATAATATTAATAAGACTCCTCTTATTAATTTATATTTAATATTTCCAAAATATTAAATAATAAATATTAAGCTATTTAATTTATTCTATCACCATAGATTAAATTAATTTCACTTAATGCATTATTACGATTATGCCATTACCTTCTTAAATAATTATTCTTCCTTTTATGGTGTGACCCTTTAGGTTCTCCATATTAAACCGGTTGTGAATAAATCAATTAGAACAATTCTAATCTTATTTAAATAAATAAATTAAACTAATAATCTATTTAAATAAATAATATTTAGTCTACAATAGGGATAAGCCTCCCTAGCGATCAACGACTTTCGAGATAATATAGATTTCAACATTAATCATAAAAGAACCTGTGAGTAAATAGTTACCATACAATTCAATCCTTCCACCATACAATGTCCCAATTAAATATAAGACATGAATTTACTGTCAAGTCTTATTTTATTTAATTATATGTATTTCGATTAGAAAATGCACAACTCCGATTAATGCAAATTAGAAACCTCTTTCTAATTTCATTCCACCTTGGCCAAGGATTCCTGGGTTGTCATTTAACGAATCACATAGGACATATCTCCTCTTTTACTAGAGGTGGTAGATTCTTTATTGATCATTCATTATCTCCATATGTAACTCATTATACCCAAGCATACCCTTTTATATATCCTAAAGGACTTTAAGGAATAAGTCAAAGTATAATTCATTACATACAAGATACTATGATGATCTCAAGTCCAAGGATCACTTGTACTACTATCACATTAGGAATTCCTATTGACAGGCGAGTAAAACTCCATTAGGTATTCCATAGCGAGTCACGTTCAGTGAACTTATTCTCCAATAAGCACCTACATACTTGCTTTAGTGTCTCCACACAAATGATCATGAGATCAATCATCCTCATCCAATGAGCAAGCAACATATGTACCAATCTATCCGGATTTACTAATCCCCTTTTTAGTAATCCCACGATTGGGAACTATTTTAGTTTTAGAGCTTTCTAAGAATTTAGATTTCATTAGCATGATCATCATCATGATTCTAAAAGCATTGCTTAAAACTATGAGTTATTTACATATTATAAAAATAGCACCATGTAGATAATTAAATGCCTTTAATAAATGAATATTTTATTAATAAATAAATAAGATTGTTTACAAAGTACGTGCTTTATCATCATACATGATTGGCTTGTATGCACACTACTATCACCCTGAGGACAAACAGAGTCGGCTGGATTAAAACATCGGAGACAATTCTAGAAAATCAGCCAAAGGCCATGCCAGTATAAAAGACAATCCCTAGAGGGGAAAAATATCATTTCACCAACATAAAGCAAATTCGGTCAAAATCAAGCCGAATCGATGCCATCAAGGTTTGAAAGAACCATAACATTGATCCCGAGTGGAAACAGCGCAAGACAGCTCAACGGATAAACTGTGGGAAAACAAAGACCTGGTTATGAACCCATCTTCTTGAACTCAAAAAATATTTAGTCTCATGTCATTGCGACGCGCTCGGCGAGGGCTTTCCGGAAAGGTATAACACGCCTCAAACGGATGCTCCGATCAAAAGTTAAAAAGTTTCGAACCTAACATCGCATTGCTTGGAATGCATGTACTTCAAGGCGACATGACCCACCACCAGGGCCTTGCCATGTGGCACCGTAGGTAAACCCGTGGCTGCCTCTGGTAGAGCCGCTTCCATCGGGTCTATAAATATAAGTGCACCCCTATGCCAAAATTAATTCTGAAACGCTCTGAAACTCTGCCCATTTCGTTTCCTAGCCCAATTTCTTGTACTTCAAACCTCTTTTTTATCACTCTAACACATAGGTATACTCATATACTACAACATAACAAATATTAACCGGTGGAAACGTCCATTTGAAGCCTACCAAGTGGCAAAAAGCCCATGTAGCAGTCCATTGTAAGTATTTTTACTATCAGAAAGTTCCTACTACCTCATTGTGCATTTATACACTTGCACGTTAAGTTTTATTTTTTGATTAAGCCCGGAACTCAACTCCGTGGCCGTTTTTGCGTACTTTTTAGTACATAAACACGTTTTCTGGCGTTTTCACATCCCGGATAGCAGATCCGCTACTGTTAACAGCTTATATAAATATATATATATATACACGTAAACACACATATACATGTCCCTTTCCGGACTAGGTTATCTTCCCAGTCCCGATTTGGCTTTTTTGTATATATTTAACTATATATATACTAACTTTTCAATTCCGTCAAGCCTGGATGTCAAATTCGTGGCAGTTTATTGCTTTTATATATATAACTATATATATATATAAATTTTTCTGACTTATATTGGCCTGGATTTCTACTTCATGGCCTTTTTATTGCTTTAATATATATATGTACTAACTGTATATATTAACATTTACATTCCAGTTTGGCCTGGATCATTTCGTGGCCTTTTTATCACTTTTATAAATATATATATATATATATATATATATATATATATATATTCATTTCTGTCCGGGCATAGGATTATAAATTCGTTGCCCTTTACAGTTTTATATATATATATATATATATATATATATATATATATATATATATATATATATATATATTTCGTCGAGCCTGGATTAATTCGTGTCTCATTTACAGCTTTTATATATATATTTATATTTTGTCAAGCCTGGATTACTCTGTGGCTCATCTACAATTTTCATATATATATATATATATATATATATATATATATTTAAATTTTGTCAAGCCTGGATCATTCCATGGCTCTTTACAGCTTATATATATATATATATATATATATATATATATATATATGTATATTTCAATTCTATCCAGCCTGGATTATTTCCTAGCTTCTTACAGCTTATATATATATATATATATATATATATATATATATATATATATATATATATATGTTCTAGTCCGGGCATAGAATTTACAATCCGTCGCCCTTTATTGCTTATATATATATATATATATATATATATATATATATATATTTTCATTCTGTCAAGTCTGGATTACTCCGTGACTTTTTACAGCTTGGATTACTCAGTGGCTTTTTACACCTTTTATATATATATACGAAAGCTGTAAAGGGCGATAGATTTTCACTCCGATGCCCTAACTAGAATGTAAATATATATATATATATATATATCCTTCATGTGTAAGACCCCAACTTTTATGAATAAAGATTTAATTTTTTTTATATATTATTTTGAAATACTAAGGTGTTGATTTGATAAATGTGATAAGTTATGGGTGAAATGTGCGAATATTTCAAAATAAGCAAGTGGTTATAAAATATTCTTTGTGTCGGGAATATTCGTTTGGTCGGAGAATATTCTTTTTATCGGAGAATATTCGTACGACGGCGCAGTCATTAGTGGACCCTACAACGGAATGGATGTCGGATATAGAAAGCGACAGAAGTAAATTTTTATAAAAATAACGGTAAAACTGTTACCGTTAAACTGTTGAAATACCCGATGAGAAAAATACACTAATACGCATTGTTGCACAGTAGCACACGGTATTGCACAGTATTTCGAATTATTGATTCTTACGTAAGAAGGCACTTACTCAATTATTGTTACAGTAATTATTGTTTAATATTTTATATTATTAATTCAATAATTGCATAATATTTTATTGGTTCAATAATTGCTACGTTGATATTTTATATTATTGATTCAATAATTTTCACTGCACAGTATTTCACATTATCAAATCAATAATTCATTTTATTTGAATAATATTATTAGACAACATTATTGGCAATGTCTACGAAGTTCTGTATAGGAAAGGGGTTAGTTAATCTAATTGCGCGCCAGTAAGAAAAAATTCTTATCAGAAAGCCTCCTCTTTCCTGGGAACGACCTGGTTGTCATTATTGTGGTTCTGTAATATTATTTGTGAATAATAATTATTGATAGAAATGATAAGTAAATATTTATTCAATGTGGATTTAAACGGAGAATTTTTTAGTAAAAGTGATAATTATTGAGAATGGATATTTTATCTGTTATGATAAAATAATTCATTTAAATATATTATTATAATATTACATTATAAGTGTATAATGTGATAATATAATAATATAATAGTGATGATATTTTTTTACAATAAATTCACGGTATATGAATAAAATGAGATGGAAGAGAGAAAATAAAATTTGAAATTCTTTTAATAATTATAAATGTTTAATATATATATATATATATATATATATATATATATATATATATATATATATATATATATATATATATAACATGTGGTGGAATTCAATATTTCAAAAGTGGAGGCTTTGAAATTTTGAGTGTGCTGGAGATTTTCAAGAGTGGTGAGTGTGGAAAAATCATCCGTATGTAAACTTGGGTCATTTTTCTTTCAGAATTTGGAAATTTTTTTTTCTACAAAGTTGTAGAGAATTAAATTTTATATGGAATGGACATAAGGTTCGTATTTTTCTGATAAAAAGGCTATTTATTATGAATTATTGAAGTTTCGAAAATAAATCTTTTAATATATATATATATATATATATATATTATAACATGTGGGTGGCTTAAATGTTCAAGTGTGGTGTGCTGCCAATTTTCTAAGAATGGTGCTTGAAATCATCCGTTGGTATTAAAAATCAACATTGGTGTTCTGCCATTTACCTATATATAGGGTGCTTAATTAAGAAATAAAAATCACACCAGAATCAAAAAAAATTCTCTCTATAAGATCGAGCGTATTTTTTGTGAGTATAAGGATAGTTTGAGTGTGGATTACGGTGCAAGATTTTTTTCAATAAAATATCCGATATTTCAGTTATATCTAGTATTTTACTAAGGTAAAGGATATTATTTTTCTCGTAAATGATGTTATTTCCTTTCAATATTCATAAAAAATATTATTTTCTTTCATATTCCATATTATGAAAGTGATAATATTTCATTTCGTATTCCTAAATCTGAACTTACTACGACAAGTATTGATTCTATAATTCTTGAAATAATCAAAAATTCTTTAAGTTTTGTGCTTCATCTAATATCATTTCACTGGAATATTGGTCTGAACTTTTTATGAAATTTTCATCTTTTCATGACGAGTTAATATTCATGAGTTACTATTCACGGTAAAAAAATATTATTTTTTTATCCAAATTATCTTTGATTAGATCCAAGTTTTGAACTTCATTCTTGAATTTTTCTCCAGAATTGGTTATTACGGAGTATTATTGAACTTGGATAAACAAAATTACGAATCCTTAATCTGTGTCCTTTATCTCATTAGATTCGTTCTTTATATTATTTTTCATCATCCTCAGTCTTAAATGGTGATACAAACGAATATCTTTGGCCTGTAGTGCAAAGATGAATGATTCTTTGATGAATATCTTTGGCCTGTAGTGCAAAGATAATTATCTGATGAATATCTTTGGCCCGTAGTGCAAAGATGGACAGGTGTTGAGATGAATATGACCACTGGTGATACAAATAAATATCTTTGGCCCGTAGAGCAAAGATGAATATTTGATTCGAGATATATATTGATTGATGTTACAGGGATAAAATATTGATGAACTTTTAAATCATAGAAGATAGTAGACATCATTCTCTACTTAACTCTTCTAATGAATTGTTATTTTTGCTGCAGTTGTTGATCTAAAACTTGTTGTCCATAATATTTTATCTGATTTGTTGAAGACTAACGATAATTTATTCTTCATTATCTTAGTCATAATATTCTTTACTGGGCTAGTTGAGCTCACTCTTTTCTTCCATTGTTCTCTTCAGGAAATGAGAATATCGCGGGTACTAGTTGGGGAATGGAGTGATGGTACGAGTTAGAGTTGTAAAAGTCCTCACTATTTTTTTGTAAAATAGTGTGATAATAATTGTAATGAGGACTTAGTTTGAGTGTTTATATTTTTTACATGTTTGTATTGACACTCAAAGTTGTGTGGTCGTATTTTGCACGACTGTATGATATAAAACATTGTATTTGGATTCTGTACCATGTATTTGGCGACTCAGAATGGGTTGGGTGGATTGAACCTATTCTGGGGGCGTCACATCATGCATTGTGATTAAATATCTGCTGTAAATGTTCATTTGATATAAATCGGCACTGGCATCTATGTGGGCGAACTAGATTTCTTTAAATCTCACCAATTCTATCTTTCAAACGGCTCAAAATAGTTTCAGACAGAACTGAAAAGCTAGAATGGCTGAGATTTACTTAAATCTAGCAGTTTTACTAGTTTTATTCATTTGAAAAGCAACCTCGCGACCCTTAGATCCCTATCTAGTGGGAGCGAGACGCTTTGGCTACGCGTAAGCTAGGATTTACTGATGAATCCTTGGTTTTTTGCGACGTTTAGATGTAAATATACATTTTCTATACATAATTGAGCTGTGTAGATTTTCTTGGCTACTCCCCTGTAAGCCTAGGAATCGTGGGATTCATGATCAAACTTATCAGAATTTGATTCCCACGATGGGCAAACTCTACATTACAAATGTACCTTGCCGATTTTTCTGTAAAATGTACATCCGAAAGACCTTAAAATGGTTATCCGGGTTTAAGGTCTCAACATAGTGAAATAATGTTCTGTTGTGCCAGAGTCACTCCGATGGCTGTCATGCGCATGAGAAGACCGACACTTGTGTATATTTTGTGGTCGAGAATGCTTCGCAGCCCGACAATCACCATTCAAATTGAGCCAAAAGACTAAAAAGATAAAATGGAAGTATTAACAGGCTTCTATTCCTATGAGAGCGTAGGGGTTTGAAAACTACCTTTTAAAACATCATTTTCATATCTTGTCTAAAAAAAGACTTTTGCAAATCAAATCAAACCCTTCATATATAGGTTTAATAAAGCAAAGCACTACTTTCAATCAAACAATCGTAGGCCCAATTTCTTCCAACAAACACATACACATTGCAGATTTAAAAGGGAAATATTGAAAAGATGTGGTACCGTGTTTACACGGGAGTTGTGGGGTGCCTAACACCTTCCCCACACTTAACCAAGCCCCCGAACTTAGAACTTCGGTTTCAAAGATTTAGTTTCGACAGTGTCCAGCTATTGGGCCTACTTTCAAAACAAAACTCGGTTGAATTGGTACATCCATTTCAAATCTACTAATTGGCGACTCTGTAAATAGTTCAAATCATTGACATGATACATGTTGGCCTTTTCCTAAAAAACCTTCACCCTTCATAAAGTAAAACAGATAAAATAAGGGTAGAAACAAAACTTAGGAAAAGAGAGAAAGATCCGGGTTCTGACTCGACCCACGCATTTTTCCACTGACGTCGACAGGTGGCGACTCTGCTAGGGACAGTAGAGGGCTTAGGTCGCGTTCAAATCTTTTCAAAAATTTCCCATTTATATCTGCGTATGTGTGAAATGCTGCGTCTTTACATTGAATAGATGTGATTGAATGCTTTCCAGCTTTATATTAGTGCTTCACACAATGTCATTATATGCATACGGTGAGACACGATGTATGTGAATGTATGTTGTGTGATTCCTCCACCCAGAGGCAAACCCGTCGGTGTTTTAGTAATGGACTCAAAGGCGACTAAGTCTGCGAGGCTTATGAAATACACCACTCAGATCCGCTCCAATTGAAAGATCGGATTAATTTCCCCTCTAGTAGATTGCGATAATCTGGGGACCTTCATGCCGAAAAGCCGTGAAAGTAACCTAAGATAGGTCAGCCTCTGATTAACCAAATCCGAAGGGAAGCTTCTTCATGCCTTCCTCTTTTGATTCAATGTCATATTTTTAATACCAATGTAAATATCATAATGTACATTCCATGTCTTGTAAATCCTGTCATGTTATCCTGTCATTAAAATAACTGACTTTTGTTTTGCAGGATAAGATAAAAAAACCTCATAAATAAACACATTGTATGGAATGCATCCAACCAACACCTATATCAGGAAATTAACACACCTACGTTTGTTGTAGGTAAAAATTGTTCCTGTTACTAGATCAAAATCTAAGAAAGCACTAAGTCCATCTCCAGACATGGCTTCCAGTGCTCAACTAGAATCCACCACCATCTCTAGGGAGGAGTTTGATGGATTGAAAAACCAGATAGCCGAATTGGCCATTTTCTTAAGAGAACAAAGTAAAACTCTTAAAGGGAAACAAGCACAGGGTCATACAGAACCAGGTACACCCGGTGGCAGTCAAGAGACTGTAAAGAAGGACACTCAAATTCCTGAAACACAGAACCATGATCCTACCAACAAAACCACTGAAATCACCATCCTTAACAAAGAGCAGAAAGCTGGTGATATTCTGAAGAAAGTTCAACAGATAGAAGACACCATCCGGTCCATCAAAGGGACTGGGGCATTTGGGAGTGTCAATTATTCATACTTATGTATATTCCCCGGGGCTCGTTATCCGAAAAAATTTCAAGTCCCTGACTTTGAGAAATACGATGGATTCTTACACTCATTTAAAGGTGTTCATTGGAGAGCTCGAATCCTATGCAGAGGACGAGAAGCTCAGAATGCAATATTCCAGAAGAGTTTGACCGGAGAGGCTAGAGCCTGGTATGCTTGTTTGAATAATTCCAAGATTCACAGCTGGGAAGAGTTGGCACATGACTTCCTTAATTAATATAATTTTCAGTCCCAAATGGCTCTAGACAGATACCAGATCACCAAAATCAAAAAACAGAACACCTAGTCATTCAGAGAATATGCCTAACGATGGATACGGATGGCAGCACAAGTTAGCCCACCTATGACTGAGTCTGAGATAGTCATTACCTTCATCGACATCCAAGAAGCTTCGTATTACGAAAGGGTCCTAGCAGGCATAGGAAAACCATTCTTGAAGATGATCAAACACGGAGAAATGGCTGAAATGGGGTTGAAAGCTGGAAAGATAAAAGATCTTACCGCCTTAGAAGTCGTTGTCGAGCATATCCAATCTGGGAGATATGGGAATAATCCCTGGAGGGTACACAAGAAGAAAGATGAAGAAGTATCCTTAGTATTACAAGGACAGAATCAAAGAAGCGAGTCGAGCAGTATGTCCATTCAAAGGAGGAACTATTCCCCTTTTCAAGCTCCTGCCCAGCCTTCTAACCTTCCATTTCAGAAAAATTTGGAGGCCAGACGTCGAAGAACGTTCACCCCTTTAGAGGATTCACTAGAAAATGTGCTGAAACTGTTGACAGCACAGAAGAAGAATGTTCAGCTCCTTCCACCAACCAGTACCGGGGGAAGGAATATCGACCCGAGTAAGAAGTGTGCATACCATTCTGGATCTCCGGGCCATGATACACAAGACTGTTGGTCTCTCAAGCATAAGATCTAAGATTTGATAGACAACGGAGAGATTGTGGTAACCAAACTCGAGCAACCGCACGTGCAAGACAATCCCTTCCCTCAGCACAAAGAGGAGAGTGTCAATATGATGAGCACAGGGAGTGGAGAAGGATCCAAATACCTCCGGTACGTCTAATAAGCAACTCAATCCAGTACCAGTAGCGCAGACAGTTGGGAGTAATCAGAAAGGCAATTCCTGATAGAGTAAGAGATCAAATCTATTAAGGAACAGATTGGACAGCTGGCAGATTTGGTCGTATACCAACATCAGGTAACCCGATAGTTGATAAACCAATCCAGCCAGGCGGAAGCAATTCCTCCAACACCGAAAGTTAGTCCCATTGCTATGAGGGATCACTATCGGTTTCATTAGCATGAACCCTGGGCCGACAAGGTGGCCAAGGAGGGGAAATTCCAAGCTGATAGGGAATTTGACTTCCAGAGGAATTTCACTAATCTGAACCAGCCGATAAAAGAAATCCTCCAGATGTTGATCAATGAGGGGATGGTTATAGATTTGTTACCCCTGGTAAACCCGCAATCCAGGAAATTCAAACTTGACAGGACTTGGACAGTATCATTCTAATGCATCTGGTCATGACACCGAGGATTGCTGAGGACTTCGTCACTTAATTCAAAATCTTATTGAAAGTGGTGAGTTGATAAGAGCAAATCAAGACTATGGCCTCCCTGATGAGGAAACACTCTTTATTCCCACATCATGGAATCAAGGAACAGTGGCTGTTATTTCCTGCCAGAAGGAGCTAGCCGGAACACCTTTAATACTGCCTGGAAAAGGGGTCCAAGAAATGCTGAATCCTATAAAGGTAGCTACGCCTGAACCTTTAATACTGCCTTTCAGATCGCAATATCCTATCATCAGTTTGAAGAGGGTCCCATAGAACTATGGGAATGATCAAGGTTCCACCTCAAACAACATTGCCATTGTATCCAAGGAGAATCCATTGTATCTACCTCAGTGGGTGATCAATCCAGTCACCTAGTCTAAAGGGAAGATGGCTGAAGAGAAAATCAAAGAATTCCTCAGCAAAATGGGGCATAACGAGATGTACAAAGCCTAAAAGATGCACCCAAGTAGGTGTTCATCCTAGATCTAGTCTTATCATCGGTGGATTAACGCAACATTATGGTGAAAGTACTGGAAGAAGCCCATCTGCCAAAGACAGTGGATGCCAAAAAATTCTGTCATGTGATAGAACATATTTTTAACAGCAATGTGATATCTTTCACTGATAATGATATACCCGCAGAGGGGACATGCCATCGCAAGTCACTACACATAGCAGTGATGTCATCAGGATATGTGATCAGAGGTGTGCTAATAGACGGAGGATCTTCCCTAAACATCTGTCCCTACGATACCTTGGAGAGAATGAAGATCAACCCAAACCGGATCATGACCAGTCATGTGGTCATCCAGGATTTTGATGGGTCTCGCACAGAAGTTGTGGGAGAGATTGAGATTCTACTAAAGACTGGTCCCCACACCTTCTATGTATCCTTCTAGGTACTCAACATTACCACCAGATATAACTTATTACTGGGAAGGCCGTGGATCCACATGGCAGGAGCAGTGCCATCCACCCTTCATCAGAAGCTCAAGTACATTATTAATGGCAACCTAATCAAGGTGAATACCGAACCAGAGTACCCTGTCTGCATACAGGAAGACATGTCGGTGATTAGTTTGGATACATGGATTGAACCTGCAAGTTTTCAAGCATTAGAGGTGATAAATACTCAGTACTTACCAGTTGGGGCACCAGCCTTAAAACTAAAAGTCTCTCCCGAAGTGATGACAGTGGGCCAGGAGATGGTATCTTTGGCTTTCCGCCCTAGAGAAGGGTTAGGAAAGAATCAACAAGGAATCAAGAGTTCGGTGCAAATCTCAAGTCAGTCAAGGAAAGCCGGATTGGGTTATTCATCCGGGTTAAACCATTGAAACTCACACAAGCATCCAAAGGCTCATGCTTCCACTATACTATTGCCAAACCTCACTGATGTAGGGTTTGTGAAGCCAACGAGGAAGATTCCTGCTGTTGTGTTAGCCATGTTGTTTCCTCCAATCATACCGGTAAATGAGAGAAAAGCCTCAAAGCCTGAGGGGGAAAGCAAAAAGGGAAAAAAAAGTTCCTGTACAAAGGATGAGACCCATTTGCTAACATGCATGTTCTCATACATTACAAGGGCATGAACGATGATATTCTAGAAAATAACAAAGAGGATCAGATCCAAATTCCTCGCATCAAGAAAGAAGATGGGGGCAGTTCAAAGAAAATCCCCGGCTCTGATATAAAGGATGTCCTAGTTGTCATTAGAGACGAGGCAGATGAGCACAATTCCTCGATCCTCCCTATTCATGAGGATTTGAAACTAGACAATTGAAGCAGCGTCCCTTGCCTAGTTCAAAAAGGGTAAAAGAGCAGAGAGTCCGTCTGCCCTGTAACATGGTTTTATTTACTACTTGTTTTATTGCATAACTATAGTAGTAACTTTTGTCATGCTTTGCTAAAAGCTTTGTATATTTAAGTAGTTGCATATATTAAAGCGAAATCATTTTGTTTTCAGGACTCCAGAATTGGATTTGTTTGTCCCTACTGATGAGATGCCAACCTATCACAGTGACTACAACTTTGATGTAGAACTGAACTTTGACTGGATAAAGATTGATAGAGAGGAGGAAGATGACTATGAGGTGACCGAGGAGATCAAAGAATGGGTCAAAGACAAACCCTAACCAAATCTCGACCAAACCACCACTGTCAATATCGGAACCTTAGAAAACCACAAAGAAATCCAGATAGGCCTATACCTCACCAAAGATCAAAAAGCCGACCTGATTGAAATCTTAACATAGTTCCAGGATGTGTTTGTATGGTTGCATGAAGACATGATTAACTTGTCTACTGATATTGTCATCCATCGACTTCCCATCAAAGATGGATTCAAGCCAGTCAAATAGAAGCTCAGGCTATTGAAACCTGAATAGAGTCTGAAAGTTAAAGAAGAAGTTGTCAAGCAATTCAAAGCCGGCATTATTATGGTATCAACATACCCGGAGTGGCTGTCGAACATAGTTCTCGTGCCCAAGCCCAGAGGGAAGGTACGAGTCTGCGTTGATTATAAGGATTTGAACAAAGCTTGTCTAAAAGATAATTTGTTGTTACCTTTTATCCACATCCTGATAGACAATACGACGCAGTATGGTATACATTCTTTTGTGGATTGCTTTGCTGGTTACCATCAAATTATAGTCGTTGAGGAGGACAGGGAGAAAACAGCTTTCATTACTCCCTGGGGAACCTTCTGTTACAGACGATTGTCCTTCAGCCTTATCAATGCTCGAGCCACGTATCAGCGAGCTATGATGGCCCTATTTCATGACATGATGCATAAAGAGATAGAGGTTTATGTGGATGACATCATCGTCAAATCTCGAAAGGAGGACAACCACATCAACCATCTCAGGAAGCTGTTCAACAGGTTGCGTAAGTATAACCTCAAACTGAATTCAGCCAAATGTGCTTTTGGCGTCAAATCGGGCAAGTTGTTGGGATTCCTAGTGAGTAATCGAGGCATTGAGCTGGATCCTGCCAAGATTAAAGCCATCATTGAGATGCCCGTACCACAAACAGAGAAGGAGATATGCGGGTTCTTGGGGAGGATCAATTTCATAAGCCGATTCATTTCCCAGCTCACAACAACTTGTGAACCCATCTTCAAGCTACTAAGGAAGAATTCCTCCACAAAATGGAATGAGGATTGCCAAAAAGCCTTCCTTGCCATGAAGAAGCAGCTGATCAAAGCGCCTGTCTTGGTCCCCCCTAGGGATGAAGTTCCCTTATTTATGTACCTGTCCGTCAATGCCAACGCCATAGGCTGCATGCTGGGTCAGAAAGATGATAGTAGCAAGGAGAGAGCTATCTACTACATCAGCAAAAGATTCAACAGTGGTGAACAGAAGTACACCCAGATCGAGAAAATATGCTGTGCGCTAGCATGGGCCGCCATGAGGTTACATTATTATCTGCATGGGCACACGACCTACCTCATAGCCTGTATGGATCCACTAAAATACGTATTCAACAAGCCAATATTGAATTCTCGATTGTCCAAATGGAAATTGATCCTCCAACAGTTTGACATTATATACGTGACTCAAAAGTCCATCAAAGGGCAAGACATTGCAGATCAACTGGCCAAAGCACCATCAGGAGGGTTTGAAACTTTAGAGACTTATTTCCCAGATAATGGGATCATGACAATTCAACAAATCTGGCAAGAGAATACAGTCCAACCATGGAAAATATATTTTGATGGAGCGGTGAACATGGAAGGTACCGGAGCTGGGGCAGTCGTCATCTCCGATACAGGAGAGCAGTATCATGTGGCTACCAAGCTACAGTTTGTCAACACCAATAACACAACCGAGTATGAAGACTGCATAATAGGGTTGAAACTAGCCCATTCCATGGGTATCCGACTTTTATTAGACTTTGAAGATTTTGAGTTGGTTATTAGACAAACTACAGGGGCATATTACACCAAAGAATTGCATTTGCTGCTCTATCACCGGAAGGCCATCAACATATCCTTGAATTTTGAAGAGATCACCTTTATCCATATCCCTCAAGGAAGGAACGACTTTGTGGATGCATTGGCAACTGTGGCTTCCCTGATCAATGTCTCGGGTAGGAGGGGAATTCCTGACATCAAGTTCACAAACCAAAAGGCCCCAACATATGGAAATTATATTGGAGAAATATCAGATGATATACCTCCTATCAAACAGTCTTGGTTTCAAGACATCAAGGAATATCTTCGAGATGGATCTACACCTGCGGGAGTAAGCCAAGTCGGACGAAAGCAGATTCATAAGATGGCTATAAAGTTCTATCTAAGCAAAGACGCACTGTACAAAAGGGATGCTGGAATAGGCCTGTTACCATGCCTCTACAAAGAGCAAGCCTAGAGACTGATGGATGAAGTTCATGCTGGAGTCTGTGGTCCACACATGAGCGGTCATCTGCTAGCCAAGAAAATATTAAGAACGGGGCATTATTGGATCTCTATCAAAGCTGACTGTGATGATCACGTTAGGAGATGCTAACAAAGCCAAGTCCATGGAAATGCCATTCACGCTCCTCCAAATGAGCTGCACAATATGGGTTTGTCATGGCCTTTCTGCATGTGGGGAATGGATGTGATCGGTCCAGTAGAAACTAAAGCCAGCAACGGTCATCGTTTCATCTTCACTATGATCGATTACTTCACCATGTGGGTTAAAGCGGCATCTTTTCCCAAAGTTACCAAAGAGGTCATCATTGGTTTCATCAAAAATAATGTTGTCTGTCGATATGGACAACCCGAGGTGATCGTTTTAGATAATGCCAAGAACTTAAATAATTAGATGATGAGAGACTTATGCAACAAGTTTCATATCAAGCATCTCAATTCCGTCATCTACCGGCCAACGATGAATGGTGTTGTCAAAGCGGCCAATAAGAACATCAAGAAGATCATGCAAAAAATGTTCACCAATCATAAAGGATGGCCTGACATGTTGCCTCTGACTCTGTTAGCATACAGGACATCAATGCGTACCTCTACTGGGGCTACCCCTTATTCATTAGTCTATGGCATGGAAGTAGTCCTTCCCATAGAAGTAGAGATGGAGTCCTTGCGAGTGTTAATAGATGCTCAGATGGAAGAAGATCAGTGGTTGCAAGAGCGATATCACCAACTGTCGTTAGTAGATGAAAATAGGGATGCAACCATTTTTCACGGATAGTTATATCAGCAAAGGATTGCTCGATCGTACAACAAGAAAGTCTGAATTCGGCAATTCAAAGAAAAAGACCTAGTGCTGAAGAAAGTTTTGGCCAATCAAGACGAAGTGATAAGTGGTCTTTATGACCACTTATTCAGATAGTAACCAGCTTGTTCTGTTGTCGAAACTCAAGTACTTTTGTACTTTTCACGTGTTTTTCCTTTGTTTTGTAGATTTTATGTTTAGGAACTCTCTCGGTGCTTTTGAGGCCAAAACGATGCAAAGAATGCTAAAAAGATTGATGGCATGACAATGGAAAGAAGGCAAGCGACCAAATAGGAAGGAAATGCAATCTGGACATCCCTTGGGGGGTTTATGTTCATTTCATGTTCTTGGATTGGAGCTTAGTTCATATTGTAGAGCGTCTTCTAAGCTTTCCGAAACATCTTGAATCATCCCAATCGGAGTTCGGAGGCGAGAGTTATGCCCCGTATACCAACGGACGTTAAACTCCACGGTTTTGGGTTTCTATTGCAAAGCTGTCACTTGGAGCTCAATTTCAGCCTTCATCCATCCATTATTTCTCAATTATCAAAGAATGAAAGTTGTATAGCTCTTCGATATCTTCGATTGGACAGGTGGCAGGCCTCGTAACTCCTCCCGGATCAAAAGTTATGGCTGTTTTACCAGAGGACTCTGCAGCAAAAAAGTCTTGGCGCGGGCGCGCAGAAAACTTTGACTTTTCAATTGAACGGGCTTGGCTAGAGATGGGGATATAAGGGGGCTTGGTTTTGGCAAGAAAAGGCATCAAATATTGGCCTTAAGCCTAGCCCTAGCTTGTTCTTCCATTTCCTTTACATTTCTTGTATAGATTAGGGGTAGATTAAGTCTAGATTAGGGTTTAGTTTAGTTAGTTAGTTTCTAGGGTTAGATTAGGTTTGAAGATTGAAGCAAGGGATTAGCATCAAAGATCCAAGCTTGGAGAAAGACCAAAGAATTGCATTTCTCTATCTCTCAACTCTCTTCGCTATTACATTGTATATTTGGATGATGTCTATGAACCTTGTGGATAATATATTTGGGTTGTCTATGCCTTAAATCTATTTTGAGGTTCCAATGGAACCTAATGAGTAGTTAATGTTGATTTCTCTTCCATTTTGGTTCATATTTATTGTTATGTGATTGTCTACTACGATATATGCTTTCATTGCTTAATTGAGTCATGACCAATTACTGTGATAACCCACATGGGATTGAAAGACGAAGTGTGGGTTTAGATCTAATTGTAGTAGCGGGTGATTGTACATTCACATGGCATTGGATGTATGATTTGTGCTTAGGATAGACATATATCGAAGCGCCGCTCGTAGTCAATAGAGGACTTGACCTTAAACCCTATTTATTTGTAAACACCATAGACATATAGGGGTTTAGATAATGTGGGTGTTCACGTGCGTTCTATCATCTGTGGATTGCACGTGGTATGGATTAGGTGCATCGAAAGATGGCCTTCTCTTACCTTCGTGTTCTCGGCTAACAACTGTAATGATTAATTTGACCTAATTAGAAGTGTGTCGACTTAGACGAATCATTAGGGGAAATTGGAATCTCTTGTCTTCATTATCTGATTTTAACTCTAGAATTAATTAGTTTAAGTTTAATTGCTTTCCTAGTTTAACTTAGTTTTAATTCATTCTCCTTACCACCCATTTAAATAAGACTGAAATGTTTATGTGCTAGTGCTTTGGCGACCTTTTATCTGTTAATTCCTCGTGGGAACGATATCTTTACTCACTCTTTATTACTTTTTGACCGCGTATACTTGCGCGTTAATTGTGTCATCTAATCGGACCAACACGAAGCTAAAGGAAAGTTCGCCCCAAATTGGGAAAACCCTTTCATTGTCAAAGAGGTGTTGACAGGAGGAGCTATCAGATTGTAAGAAATGGACGGGAGCGAATTTCCCCAACTCATCAACTCAGACACCATAAAAAGGTACTATGTCTGAAACAACTGCCAGCCATCATCCTGGTCCTGCGAATCGATCAAATTAGTTTTGGTTTTCATTAGAAGATCGAACTACGAATGACCTGATCTCCCTCAACCAAGGAGTACGTAGGCAGCCATTCTTGGTGCGGTCATACTAAACAAAAAATTCAAAAACCTATCAAACCAAATTCAAAAGAGACACTTCTCAAACCTCTCACACAAAACTTGAACTACGAATGACCTGATCTCCCTCAGCTCGGGAGTACGTAGGCAGCCATTCACGGTGCGTTATGACCTTCAAAGAAAAAAAACCAATAAAAACCAGTCCCAAGACACCGTAACCTTATAGAACCCAAATACTATCAAGCCTCCCTAGTTAACAGACCTATCTGAGATATTCTCTGACGTCTCACTGTCAATCCATCAAGGAGAAGCTCATGATACATCAACAACAGCAAGTCATTAAAGAAGTGCTAATCACTCAGCAATGACAATACATATCCAACAGGAAAGTGAATCAAAATATATTTCTTTGATATATAATACTGTTTGATAAATATATAGTGTCCTATGTATGACAAAAATGGCTGATCTAGTATGTGCAGGAAAAATAAAGCTAGTTTATGGACCTATGGACAAGCGAGACAGCAATGCCAACATGACATCTCTTTCCAAAGATAGAGAAGCAGATGCAAATGCATTACCCTCAGCCTCCATACGAGCAAGGACATCCACTACCATCTGCATAATGCTGCTATGGCCATCTATAAATGCACTCATCTCTCCAACTAGGCTGTCTGTATATGACCTGAGGGTTGTGCTGTCCGTAATATATACATCTCGGGTGGCTATGGTCTCGTTGTTGTCCACAAGAGCAGCATCCCTGGCAATCAAAACCTTCTTAATCTCCCCAAAGGCTGCATCTCTGGTAGATCGGACACCATCTATCTCCTCAAGAGCTGCATCTCGGGTAGATCGAGCCTCATCTCTCTCAATCAATGCCGCATCCCGAGTAGCTCGAGCCTCGTCTCTGGCGGCAAAAGTTGTATCTCTGCCAGACAGAGCTGTCAACATCAATGCCCTAGCCTGATCTCTCTCGAAAGTCATTCGAAATAGTGAATCAGTAATAGCTAGATCTGTGCCGGCAGGAATAATCAGAGGGTCACTAACTAAAGCCGCTATCAAACTAGTGAACAACTCATCCTCCGTGGGAGAATCATGATCCTCCATAGGCTCCTCCTGATCTGAACCTATGATCGGAGCTGACTGGATAACTGCAGCTACTACTATGTCAGCATCCAACCACGCTGAATACTTTGGAGAGTAATCCGGATGGCTAGTGGAGAAATTAGCCCTCTCCTTATGAGTCCAACACTCATAAATCCTAATCAAGTCAGTTGATGATAGAGATGAAGTTGATATCCGCTGATCAATAGCCCCCGTAAACTGGTGTAGGCTTTAGAATTGATCAAACTGACCCATAACTGCCAACGGATGGTAAGTGGTCACTCCTCTTAATCTTGCTAGGGCCAGATAATCCATGCCAACTGCATTGGTGATGAAGCTGTAAGGAGAGATAAGCCTTGAGCATGGCAAAATCAAAAAGGGGTGCTCAATATCTGACAAAAAAGTCGACCATGTCGCTGCATCCGAACACTCCGCTAGCTGGAAGGAGTAGGAAAAGGCTATCTCATGGGTAAAATAGTACCCACGGTGTCTAAAAGTGGCAATCGACGCAAATGGGTCATGAGCCATACATACAGTAGGACAGAGTTACCTCTAAAAAACCACTTCTGGATGGGTGCTGCAATAGGTAGCCGACCTCAAGTTCTCGGCCAGTATCATCGGCAGAATGGTACTACCCTGTCTAAGGGCACGGACCACAACCATCAAGCCAATATCCAAATGGTCCAAGTATAGTGGACATGTATACGTAGGCCGTGACGCACATCAACAAAACGTCAACCCGGGCCAATTGCCACTCCTCTGCCAAAATTAAAAAATCCCCGGCGTGTCTTTCATAGCTATCTAGCCTGCCAAAGCGATCAATTAGAAAGTCGATAGAGATCACATATCCTGAAATGATCTCATAAGTGACTACTCTATGTCGCAAACCTGACATACGCATGAATGGTCTCCTCATGTCACTAATAGTTGTGTGAGCGCAAGGTAGGTCTAGTGCTAAACCTGTAAGCCGCTCATACTCCTCTAAAGTCAGTGTCAACTCATGCTGCCCAAAGTAGAAAACCTGCCGCTCAGGTATCTAACAGGATATAATGCCATCTATAAATCCGTATGGAACATGGAAATCTAGAAAGGCCAAAGAATACCCTAGCATCCGATCTACTGTCCCTCTGGCTGGGAAGGCCAGACTATCGTACCACAATTTCAATGACGATGCTACCAAGGATGGTGGTAAATATTCGATGTGGCTAACCGTCGATGACAACATCTGTATCACCGTATCAAATCTGAACTCATCTGTCTAAGTGCATATCCATAACATAATATATGCATAATGATAGTGATAAAAACAGGATGCAATAGATAGGAAATATTATGCAAATAAACTATCTACTGCAAGCATCATCTGTGTCCACTCATACAATCTAAAATAAAAAGTATAAGGAGATGGGGCACAACCGCCCAACTATTAACAAAGGCCTATCAAAAGAGGACACAGCCGCCCAATAGCTAAACAGAGGCCTATCAAAAGATATAGCAAGGGAAGCTATAATAATAGATCCAGAATATCTGCATCCAAGCTATCAACCTGCTCCAGCTCCTCCTAAGTCACAAAGTCTCGGCTAGTGGGAATGTCCGATTGAGATAAGGGAGGATCAGTACCGGCAAAGCTACTGGAAAATGGACCTGTGGAAGGGCCCGCTCTAGAGCTGGAAGAAGCAAAAGAATCTGCCTCAGATGGCTCTCGGCCAAGGTGCCTGATAAACAAATGTGCCCTCTCTAACTGCTGGGTTAGTCCTATGATCTGGTCCAAATGAGTTGGATCTCGTAGACAAGCTATCCAGTTTGTCATCATCACAGACCCCGACACCATATCTGCCAAGAACTGGGTAGCACGAGTCTGAGCCCCGATAGTGCGAGGACTCCACCAGCTATAAAAAGCCTCCTGGTTGTACGAACCCTCTGACAGGGTAAAGCCATCTACGCCCACCATAGAAATATCTGTGAGTGGCTGAGCTAGTGGCCAGTGATGCCAAGCAGGAGGAACAAAGGGAATACGGATCTCCCCCGTGATGCTCTGAATAGAACGCTCTCCTAAATAGAGCTCCCAACCTCCCTCTGTCAAAAATAGGACTCTGCTGGTGGATAGTGCAAACTCTTGGCCAGTGGAAAAACTGCCCTCAAACCCGACTATCATAAAGTCTGAGGTATACGGACCCAAGAGATCGATCCGACAGTTAATAGCTCTAGCTGCAGGCGGGAGTGGGTGAATCCCTCAGCTACAGAGACCTCCATCAAAGTGGAGTGGTGCCAGCGCCGTCCCCGAGGATAGGTCTCCAGGCCTAAAGTAGTGGCAGGACGTAGACAAGGAAGCCTCTCATATGCCCAAAATTGGCCATGCAAATATCAAAAGTCCTCAATGATCAAGACTGACAAATATAAATGAGGAAATCAAAAAGGTACAAGAGAAATGTACTCACCAGTAGGAACGGGTAAAGGCCTAACCAAGCCTCCGTCACACCCTCCGAGCGCATGCGCATCCCTCGGAGAAAATAGGCAAAGGTATAGGTACCCTAATTAAAATCACTAAGGTGCTTCACGTACCGAGTGGCACTGACCAGGGCAAAAGACACCGTCAAAGAGTTGTCCGCAAGGAAATAACCCCTGATAATCACCAAAAATAGTCACCTCAAGATGCGATCTCTAACCCTCTAATTATCAGGCAGAGGCTCAGTCAAAGCCCCACTCTGGCATCTACACTCAAGGGACCAGAAGGGACTGTCTGACCCTTGATAGCCGTCACAGGAACTCCCAAGAGGGAACGAACTGCAGTAGGTGAAATGTCAGCCACAACAGGCACTGCCTCACCTGCGAACTCTATCCCCATGATGAACCTCCAGTCCATAGGCGTCATCATCACCTCGCAATCCAGCAAATAGAAAGACTGAGTCTGGTGGAACCAGCGCTTAGATAAAGCCCTTAGATAACCCCAGGGGCAACGGCAGGGAGGGATAGAAAAGAATGCCTGAAACCCCCAAGTATCTATAATGGCCCTGCAATCTGGATGCAGAGTGTGGTACAACGAATGCATATTAAACCAGTTCCCCCTGGGCTGCATAAAGCCGGGAACCTGCATCAAGAGGCCAACCCATATCAAACCTGTGCCCTGAAATGGCAAAGGAAAGGAAGAAATAGAATCTATAAGGAAAACTTCAGTTACCTCATTGGCGTGAAGGAATCTTGATGGATGTCGCCTCAAATCTCCCGACAGCTCCTGAAGTGGCACCACAATGCCTAGAAGCTCCGCATATGGAGCCTGAGCTGGGGCAAGATCAACAAATAGAGCCTCGTCTACATCGATCGGCGGGTCAACTCGGACAGGATGAACCACCGACTCAACCAATCTACGAGGAGGCCAGGCTGGCCGTGGCTGAGGAACATCGGAGACTCTCCTCCGTCTAACTCCTGGAACGACCCTGCTAGCACTGCCGGGTCTATCTAGCTCCATTGTAATACCCGAGAATTTTTGAATATTATTAAATAAATATATTATTAGAAATGAGAATTTATTTAATATAAATGATTTTGTGTTATGAGATGAATTAATTCAATTACACAAAATTGAATAATTATAATAATTGAGAAATTTATAGAGTTTGCGATAAACTCGTTGATAGCCTTCTGTGGCACAGTGATGAGGATTATTAATGATTATATTAATTAACGAATGAATTATTAAGTGAACAATTAATCTATATTAATTGTTAATTGTTATTAGAGAATATTAATTAATTGTTATAGAATATTAATGATAATTAATTGATGATGTGGGGATTATTATTATCGCAATAATATAATAATAATAAGCAACGTGTTCATAAACATAATAAGATCTATATTCATGTGATAATTAATCCTATGATTATTAATTAAGTGTTATTAATAATTACGTGGAATGGATTAATTAATATTATTGTTAATTAATTGTTAAGGTGGATAATTTATTTATTTGACATTATGAATAATGAAACAAATAAGTAAAGTTATTAATATAATAAGATTATATTAATTGTTATGTGCAAGTATAATTAAAATATACTATATGATTGTACATATTAAAACTATGTGTTATGAATACATCATGTGTAGATATATATTGTAAACAATTATTGAATCAATATAATTTAATAATGAATGAGATAATGTAATGTGGTAATATTTGATTTAAATTATATCCGGTAAAACAAATGTACATGGATTATATATGTGCAAATTACATTTACTACATTGAAATGTTACTCATTCATTGAATTACATTGTGACATTACATTATAGCCTAAGTATACATATATGCCTAAGTGTATATAAAATGTGTATGTATTGGGTTATTTTATTTTACTGCATTGTTTCATGTTGCTGTGTCCTTGTTTGTCCCACAAAGAGTGTCATTTCTCTTCTCACGTGCATAGGCCATTGGCCTAAGGCTAGCCTTCTCCAATTCTCCTCCCAATTCTCAGCAATATAGCTAGCAATGATCATATGGGGAGTGGGCTCAACAGTGGGAATCACCAACTCCACCAACTACCTAATGTCCATCAAATTCTTCTTCATTCCAATGGTTTGTTTTTGTGGAAAATTTCATTGTCTGGAAATTAGTTGTCCTATAAATGCAAGCTTTTCTCCTCTATTTTCATTTGCTGAGAGTTTGCATAAGTGTTGAGTTAAGAGTTATATATATATATATATATATATATATATATATATATATCAGTGTTCTTGAGATAGCAACAAGCCCAATTACATTGCAGAGGTATACTCTAAAGTTTTTCATTTTGTTTCTGTTAAATTCTCATTTCTTGATTTTGG
The DNA here is from genome assembly GCA_020205555.1 of Panax stipuleanatus. Lineage (NCBI taxonomy): Eukaryota > Viridiplantae > Streptophyta > Magnoliopsida > Apiales > Araliaceae > Panax > Panax stipuleanatus. The sequence goes on from CM035118.1 coordinate 61,563,333, forward strand.
TTGCAAGGAATGTTGATTGGATTATAGAATGCTTGATTAAGTGTTATATAGACATATAAGTATGTTGGTATTGCAATGTAGTTATGTAGAATCGAAATTGTGATTTGGGCTTGATATCTGCCGAGGCTGGAGCTCTTTGGACTGGAACGGGAGCCGCGCGGCCGCGCGTCTCCCTAGTACAATTTGGGCGCAGTCGCGCACCACTGCAGAAATTGTTGATGATTTCTATTATATCTTCTGATATATTGAGCATGTTGTACTGTTAGGATATGCATATAACTCATAAGAACATATAGAATAAGGGTACTAGTTTATAGTAATCCATGCTAGTCGTTTTAGTTGAGTATTTCAAAGAAAACTGAAAGTTATGAAAAGAGGGACTTTGATATGTTAGCTTTATATTGACATTCTGACTTTTGAGACATATTTGTATGAACTAGAAACACATGATATGAATGTTAATTTGTGTGTCTAAGCTTCATAATGTAACTTGAGCATATGAACCTCAATAATGAACCTTTCCAACGAAAACTCAAGCATTGAACATGGACTCTAACATGTCATATTAGGATTCTAGGTTCTGATTTTTCGAGCATGCTATATGACCTTGAAATATGTGTCAAACATGTTAACATATGAATCTAGATAGCATGAGCATGTTAGGCCTTATTAGTGAGCTTTACTAATGAGAATACAAGTTTTAAACGTACACCTTGACATGTTAACTTGAAGTTTAAATTCTGAAGTTTATGAACGTGTTGGACAATACTATTGATTTCATGAACGTCATGCATGTATACATACTATGCTAGATGTCATGTTTAAAATTTAGCGTAAACGAAGCATGTTTTCAACTAATAACTGTAATAGTTACATGTATGAAATGTGAATACTCATGAGTATGCCTAATGCAAAGTATATGAATACCTTATGTGTTTAAAGAGCGAGCATGATAGGCCTTGTGAATTCCATGACTTTGAATGGCTTTAAATTATTGAAAGTGTTAACTTAGAATCTATTGCATGTATGATTGGAACAAGTAAAGGTTGTATACACATAAAAGTATCCTTTAAACATGTATACATGCTACATGATATTATATGATGTTACTTGAACCCGATTTTGACGGTTAACTTATGAGAATGCCATAACTTGCTAAAATATAATACATTTAGTATTAATAATGGTCTTATGTGATATTAATAATATGAGAGCATGTTTGCTAATTGTTGCGATCTTATATGATATGAGAATGTGTTTAAACTCAAAAGGAGGAACGTTAAGGATAGGCATTATATTCTATATAACTGTGTAGCTAGATTAAGACTTATCTTATGTGTTGATCGTATATTCGAAGATAAAATGTGAAGTTAATTATATGACTAATGAATATCATATATATACATAACTATATTACGATAGGATTCGAAAGTGTTGATTTGCTTTCGTGGATAAACTACGCTAAAGGCAAGTTTTCTAACTTACACTCTTTTAAAGTGCAAGTTTCCTAACTTACACTCTTTTACGGTGCAAGTATCTAAACCTTATCTCTTTGGATGCAAGTATCCTAACCGACGCATTTACTTTATGCAAGTATTCTATCCTTGTATATTGCGAACTAGTTTCTTTACTTAATCGTTTGAATTGAATTAGCATACTTGAACTCTTATTTCATTAAAGCTATTATTCATGTGGAACTTGGTATTGTTCTTGAATATTGTGAACGTATCTATGTCATTTGATTCAGCTAGACTTATATTATTGAAAGGCGACCCAAACCGATTGATTGGTGCGGGATCTTATATTTGACTGAGAAGAATAAAATATAACTGTCGAAGAACCGATGCGCGCACATTAGTATGATTGAGTGTTATGCATAACATAAGGTACTTTAGGCTGATCACCTGTTGTACTTGTTTTTGTTGGATTTTTCAGTTTATTACTGTCAATTCCTGTGGAAGTTCATAGTCCTTAGTGACTGCTCAGTATTCAGTTATCTTGAAATCTTGAATTGGTTTATTATTGAATCACATTGATATTATTCTGTCCTTAGCGACTGTTATTGAAAACTATTGATATTCTTGTTATCCTTGAACTATCAAACCTTGCTATACCCTTTCGAGAATTGAGAATTTTATTACTCACCCTTATTGTATATTACTTGCTGGGCAATTTGTGCTCAGTTGTTACTTTCCCTAAAACATTTCAGTTAAGGCCGAGCAGTGCGGACCCTCGAGTACCGACAAGGGCAAGGGAAAGGCTACTGAGTAGCTTTGTTTATGTAGGACTTTATGATAATAATAAAGAACTTATGATATTATGTACTAGTTAAGGTTATTTGTGCTTAAGATATGTCTAAGCTATGTAATCACTGTTTAAGTTACGAGACCTTGGGGCGTGAATAAATTATATTATTTAAATGTAATTTATTCGGTATTAGTTGTGTATTATTCCGCTGTGCGATGCGATATTTAGTCGTATTATTATTGTGATGTATTACCACGAGCACGTGACGAACCGAATTCGAGAGACCAAGTGGCGGTCCCAAATTTGGGAGCGTCACATCCATAACTTGGATAAAAGTCTCCAAATCACCTCAGAAAGGGTGAGGTAAGCCTAAAACCTGTGGTTTATTAATTTAAATCAGTATTTTATGCATTTCTAAGTCCTAAAGCATGCATGGGTCAACCAAAATCTACAGTAGAGTTAAAATTGCATGTTTATTAAATGCTTAGGCTTTTGAAAAAAAATCGCTAGGGTCTCCTTTGTAAAATGGACTGTCCGCATGCACATAAGCATGTCTAGGTGGCCGTTCAGTAGCACACCTATCCAAAAATAGAAATAGTTCATATTTATGAAAAAAAATCAAAAATAAACTTCACATGGCAGCTAAATTACCATGGACATTTTTATTTGAAAATCCAGTCTTGCTAGGCCTCAAAAAGGTGAGTAAACTGATCAAAAAGGGCGTTAATTGACTGTCTCAGAATTTAAATTTTCTTACATCAAAACGTGCATCACAGTAAAATATGTATACTTATGAAGTCAAAAAAAATTTATCAAGTCATATAAGCATACATTTTTGATACATTGCGTTCAAAAGCACCCTACGTGGTTTACATAGTTCTACCGGTTAAAACTAAAAAGAAAGGATGTAAACGTTACCTGATATGTGCAGAACGTGTGTGCGCTGACAAAATCTAAAAAAACCTGCCCGAACTCCGTAGATCTGAAAAAAAAAATCTGATTTCTATTAAAACTCAAAACTGAAAATGAATTTTAAAAGCCCCTACTGCCCATTTTAAATTCACAAGAGGGAGTAGGCCCACCTGCGGCTATCGCACCCCTACCTGTGGCTCCCTAGGGTGGGCCCCACCCCCTTCAGCTCAGTCTAGTTTGGGTGGAAACAGAGTTTACAGGAGCTGAAAAGTGTGTGTGTGTGTGTGTGTCCCTTTCCGGACTGGGTTATCTTCCCAGTCCCGGTTTGGCTTTTTTTGTATATATTTAACTATATATATACTAACTTTTTGTGTATATATATACATATATATCCCTTTCCGGACTAGGTTATCTTCCAAGTCCTGGTTTGGCTTTTTTTGTATATATTTAACTATATATATACTAACTTTTCAATTAAGTCAAACCCGGATGTCAAATCCGTGACAGTTTACTGCTTTTATATATATAACTATATATATATAAATTTTTCTGACTTATTTTGGCCTGGATTTCTACTTCGTTGCCTTTTTATTGCTTTAATATATATACTAACTGTATATATTAACATTTACATTCCAGTTTGGCCTGGATCATTTTGTGGCCTTTTTACCGCTTTTATAAATATATATATATATATATATATATATATATATATATATATATATATATATATATATATATATTTTCATTTCTATCCGGGCACAGGATTGCAAATCCGTCTCCCTTTAAAGTTTTATATATATATATATATATATATATATATATATATATATATATATATTTACATTCCGTCGAGCCTAGATTAATTTTTGGCTCATTTACAGCTTTTATATATATTTACATTCTGTAGAGCCTGGATTACTTTGTGGCTCATTAACAGTTTTCATATATATATATATATATATATATATATATATATATATATATATTTCAATTTTGTCAAGCCTAGATCATTCCGTGGCTCTTTACAGCTTTTATATATATATATATATATATATATTTCAATTCTGTCCAACCTGGATTATTTCGTGTTTCAGCTTTTATAAATATATATATATATATATATATATATATATATATATATATATATATATATTTGCATTCCAGTTTGGGCATAGGATTTGCAATCTGTCGCCCTTTATTGCTTATATATATATACATATATTTCTATTATGTCAAGCCTGGATTACTCCATGGCTTTTTACAGCTTTTATAAATATATATATTTATATTCCAGTTCGGGCATTGGAGTGAAAACCCATCGTCCTTTACATCTTTCGTATATATATAATTTTATATATATATATATATATATATATATATATATATATCCTTCATGCATTATAATTAAATATCTGCTGTAAATGTTTATTTGATACGAATCGGCGCTGACATCTATGTGGGCGAACTATATTTCTTTAAATCTTGCCAATTCTATCTTTCAAACGGTTCAAAATAGGTTCAGACAGAATCGAAAAGCTAGAATGGCTAAAATTTATATAAATCTAGCAGTTTTTCTAGTTTTATTCATTTGAAAAGTAACCTCGCGGTCCTTAGATCGCTATCTAGTGGGAACGAGACACTTTGGCTACGCGCAAGCCAGGATTTGACTGATGAATCCTTGGTCTTTTGTGACATGTAGATGTAAATATACATTTTCTGTGCATATTTGAGTTGTGCAGGTTTTCTTGGCAACTCCTCTGTGAGCCTAGGAATAGTGGGATTCATGATCAAACTGATCAGAATCTGATTCCCATGATAGAAAAACTCCACATTACAAATGTACCCTACCCGTTTTTCTGTAAAATGTACATCCGAAAGACCTTAAAACGGTTATCCGGGTTTAAGGTCTCAACATAATGAAATAATGGTATGTCGTGCCAGAGTCACTCTGATGGCTGTCATGCCCATGAGAAGACCAGCGCTTGTGTATATTTTGTGGTCGAGGATGCTTCGCAGTTTGACAATCACCATTCAAATTGAGCCAAACAGCTAAAAAGTTAAAATGGAAGTATCAACAGGCTTCTATTTCTATGAGAGCATAGGGGTTTGAAAACTACCTTTCAAAACATCATTTTATATCTCATCTAAAAAAGGACTTTTGCAAATCAAATTAAACCCTTCGTATATAGGTTCAACAAAGCAAAGCACTACTTTTAATCAAGCAATCGTAGGCCCAATTTCTTCCAGCATACACACACATATTGCAGATTTAAAAGGGAAATATTGAAAAGATGCGGTACCGTGTTTATACGGGAGTTGTGGGGTGCCTAACACCTTTCCCACACTTAACCAAGCCCCTGAACTTAGAACTTTGGTTTTAAAGATTCAGTTTTGACAGTGTCCAGCAATTGGGCCTACTTTCAAAATAAAACTCGGCTGAGTTGGTACAACCATTTCAAATCTACCAACTGGCGACTCTTTAAATAGTTCAAATCGTCGACATGATACATGTTGGCCTTTTTCTAAAAAACCTTCACCCTTTATAAAATAAAACAGATAAAATAAGGGTAGAAACAAAACTTAGGAAAAGAGAGAAATATCTGGGTTCCGACTCGACTTGCGCATTTTTCCACCGACGTCGATAGATAATATATAACAAAAAGGGAAGTGAATCAAAATATATTTCTCTATCATATAATACTGTTTAATATATACAATGCATCCTGTACATGACAAAAATGGCTGACCTAGTCTATACAGGAAAATGAAAGCTAGTCTATAAACCCGCTGATAAACGGGATAGCAAGTCCAACATGGCATCCCTCTCAGTAGATGGAAGTGCATCTGTAAGCTCCTTCCCTAAGGTCTCCATGTGAGCTAGAAGATCTACAGCTATCTGCATAGTGCTACCATGATCATCTATTAATGCACTCATATCTGCAACAATGCTATGTGTATAGGACCTAAGTGCAGTACTATCAACAATGTAAGCATCCCGGGTAGTTTGAGCCTCATCCTGCTCAACAAAAGCAGCATCCCGCGCAACTAGAGTCTCATCTCTCTCAACAAAAGTTGCGTCCTGAGTGGCTCGAGCATCGTCCCTATCAATAAAATCAGCATCCCTGCCAGAAAGGGCTGTCAACATCAGTTCTCTCGCCTGATCCCTCTCAAAGGTCATCCGAGCTAGCGAATCTATAAGAGATGGATCTGCCGCAGTAGGAATGCTTGGGGTATCACTAACCAAAGTTGTTGTCAAACCAGCGAATAACTAGTCCTCGGTGGGAGAATCAGGATCCTCCATAAGCTCATCCTCATCAGAATCAATACACGGAGCTGAGTAAACAATTGCAGCTGATGAAATGTCTGCCTCTAGCTATGCCGAATACTCTTAAGACCGACCCGGATGACTAGTTGAAAAATCAGCCCTCTTGCGACGAGTCCAATAATCATAAATCCTGGCCAAATCAGCTGATAACAAAGACGAAGCAGATAGTCGCTGATCCAAAGCCCCCTCAAAGTGGTGAATATCCTGAAACTGAACTGTCCCGTGACAGCCAGTGCATGATATACGGTCACCCCTCTCAAACTCGCCAAGGGTAGATAATCCATGCCAACTACATGAGCAATGAAGCTATAAGGGGAGCTGAGTCCTAAGCATCGCAAATGGATGATCGATCGCCGTTAGAAAGGCCAACCACGATGCCGCATCTGTACACTTAATCGATTGAAAGGAGTAGGACATAGCTATCTCATGAGTAAAACAGTACCCAGGATGTCTAAAAGTGCCAATGGGTCTCAAGTGTGTCATAAACCACATGTTCAGTAAAATGGCACTACCCCTAAAGAACCCTACAGGATGGGTACGACAAAATGTAGCCGACCTCAAGGTCTCTGCCAGTATCATGGGCAGGATGGTACAACCCTGTCTAAGAGCGCGAACCACTGTGATCAGGCCGATATCCAAGTGATCTATATACAACGACATATACAGGTAGGCTGTGACGCACATCAACAAAATATCTACACGTGCAATCTGCCAATCCCCTGCAGTGATAGTAAAATCTCTTGAATATCGTGTATAACTGTCCAGCTAGCCAAATCGATCAATCAGGAAGTCCAGGGACACCACATGCCCCAAAGTAATCTCATCTGTAAGACCCCAACTTTTATGAATAAAGATTTAATTTTCTTTATATATTATTTTGAAATAATAAGGTGTTAATTTGATAAATGTGATAAGTTATGGGTGAAATGTGCAAATATTTTAAAATAAGCAAATGGTTATAAAATATTCGTTGTGTCGGGGAATATTCGTATGGTCGAGGAATATTCTTTTTATCGGAGAATATTCGTACTACAGCGCAGTCATTGGTGGACCCCATAACAGAATAAATGTCGGATATAGAAAGCGACAGAAGTAAATTTTTATAAAATAAACGGTAAAACTGTTACCGTTAAACTGTTAAAATACCCGGTGATAAAAATACAGTAATACGCGTTGTTGCACAGTAGCACACGGTATTGCACAGTATTTTGAATTATTAGTTCTTACGTAAGAAGTCACTTACTTAATTATTGTTACAGTAATTACTGTTTAATATTTTATATTATTAATTCAATAATTGCATAATATTTTATTGGTTCAATAATTGCTACGTGGATATTTTATATCAATAATTGCAATGTTGATATTTTATATTATTGATTCAATAGTTGTCACTGCACAATATTTCACATTATCAAATTAATAATTCATAGTATTTGAATAATATTATTAGACAGCATTATTGGCAATGTCTAGGAAGTTCTGTCTAGGAAAGGGGTTAGTTAATCTAATTGCACTCCAGTAAGGAGAAATCCTTATCGGAAAGCCCCCTCTTTCCTGGGAACTACCTGGTTGTCATTATTGTAGTTCTGTAATATTATTTGTGAATAATAATTTTTGATAAAAATGATAAGTAAATATTTATTCAATATGAATTTAAACGGAAGAATTTTTAGTAAAAGTGATAATTATTGAGAATGGATATTTTATTTGTTCTGATAAAATAATTCATTCAAATATATTATCATAATATTATATTATAAGTGTATAATGTGATAATATAATAATACAATAGTGATGATATTTTTTTACAACAAATTCACGATATATGAATAAAATGAGACGAAAGAGAAAAATGAAATTTGGAATTCTTTTAATAATTATAAATATTTTAATATATATATATAAACATGTGGTGGAATTCATTATTTCAAAAGTGGAGGCTTTGAAATTTTGAGTGTGCTGGAGATTTTCAAGAGTGGTGAGCGTGGAAAAATCATCCGTATGTAAACTTGGGTCATTTTTCGTTCAGAATTTGGGAAAACATTCTTCTACAAAGTTGTAGAGAATTAAATTTTATATGAAATGGACATAAGATTCATATTTTTATGATAAAATGGCTATTTGTTATGAATTATTAAAGTTCCGGAATATTGAGTCTAAATTAATTTTTGGTGGAGGATTTTTTAGAATGTGCGGGCCCCACTCTTGTCCTTTGTTGGTGTGAAATGTGTTGAGCATTATTTCAAAAGTGTTGTGCTTTATTTTCAAAGTTGGGTGATGAGAAGCCACCGTAGGAAATTTTGTCAATCCTGGTGTGCTAAACATTTCCTATAAATAGGGTGCTTAGTTAAGAAATGAAAATCACACCAGAATCATAAAATTTTCTATCTCTAATATCGAGTGTATTTCTTGTGAGTATAAGGATAGTTTGATTGTGGATTACGGTGCAAGATTTTTCTCAACAAAATATCCGATATTCTAGTTAGATCTAGTATTTTACTAAGATAAATGATATTATTTTTCTCGTAAACGAAGTTATTTCCTTTCAATATTCATAAAGAATATTATTTTCTTTCATATTCCACATTATGAAAGTTATAATATTTCATTTCATATTCATAAATTTAAACTTACTACGGTAAGTATTGTTTCTATAATTCCTGAAATGATCAGAAATTCTTTGAGTTTTGCGCTTCATCTAATATCATTTCATTGGAATATTGGTCTGAACTTTTTATAAAAAATTTCATCTTTTCATGACGAGTTACTATTCACGATAAAAAAAATATTTTTTATCTAAATTATCTTTGTTTGGATCCAAGTTTTGAACTTCATTCTTGAATTTTGCTCCACAATTGATTATTACGGAGTGTTATTGAACTTGGATAAACTAAATTAGAAATCCCTAATCTTTGTCCTTTATCTCACTGGATTTGTTCCTTATATTATTTCTCATCATCCTCAGTCTTAAATGGTGATATAAATGAATATCTTTGGCCTGTAGTGCAAAGATGAATGATTATTTGACGAATATCTTTGGCCTGTAGTGCAAAGATGATTACCTAATGAATATCTTTGGCCCGTAGTGCAAAGATGGACAGGTGTTGCGATGAACATGACCACTGGTGATACAATTGAATATCTTTGGCCCGTAGTGCAAAGATGAATATTTGATTCGAGATATATATTGATTGATGTTACAGAGATAAAATATTGATGATGGACTTTTAAATCATAGAAGATAGTAAACATCATTCTCTACTTAACTCTTCAAATGAATAGTTATTTTCGCTGCAGTTGTTGATCTAAAACTTGTTGTCCATAATATTTTATCTGATTTGTTGAAGACTAACGATAATTTACTCTTTATTATCTTAGTCATAATATTCTTTACTAGGCTAGTTGAGCTCACCCTTTTCTTCTATTGTTCTCTTCAAGAAATGAGAATGTCGCAGGGACTAGTCGGGTATCGGGGTGATGGTCAGAGTTAGAGGAGTAACAGTCCTCACTATTTTTTAGAATTGTGTGATAATGATTGTAATTAGTGAGGACTGAATTTAAGTGTTTATATTTCGTATTATATAAGATTTGTATTGAAACTCACAGTTTGCGTGGTCGTATTTTGCACGATCGTATGTTATAAAAGATTGTATTTGGATTCTGTACCATGTATTTGGCGACTCAGAATTGGTTGAGTATTGAACCTATTTTGGGGGCGTCACAGTTGGTATCAGAGCTATAAGTAATTAAAGAGCCCCAAGCCTCTCGCTGGTGACTTCCTATATGGGATGCACCGAAGCCAGACTTTCCGTAGGGGACGCTGTTCTGCGGTGGCAAACTGATAGGTACCATTATGAGGTGCTATGGTTTAAGCACCATGAGAGTCACAGTTGGTATCAGAGCTTAGGGATATGATCTCTGGCGGAGATCTGGAAATAGAACTAGGAGGGGAGAGACGAGTAAATTCTTTGCTAGTGTGTCCTACCTAAGCTTATTTGGTAATTAATTGGTCGGTCGGAACATAGGGTTAATATGTGATATGTTAATTTGTTTAATCAACCCTTGTTTTATGGCAGTATTTGAGAATGGTAGCTGAAAATCTAAACAATGGAGTGAATGAGACCGTTGAGACACCTTTAATCACCAACCAAGAGAACGTGCAACAGGAAGGCAATATTCCTCCTGTAAACAACACTACCGATCAAACAATGAACGATGGGATGTTTAGAAGCTTTTTGCAGTTCATGCAAAACCAGACGAGGGAGACTCGTGTTCAAAATACGGGTGGAAATAATAACAACTCGCGACTTGTCACTGCCAGGCAATTCAAGGAGTTGGGACCACCAGAGTTTCAGGAAAAGCCAGATCCAATCAAGGCAGAGACGTGGGTTAAGCAAATTACCAAGATATTTGATGTCTTGGGTTGCATGGAGGAACAGAAGGTTCCATTCGCCACGTTTATATTCCGTGGAGAGGCAGATTATTGGTGGGAATCTGTGAAGCATACCCAGCCTGCCGTACTCAAGATGTCTTGGGAGGATTTCCAGAAACTGTTCAATGACAAGTACTTTCCAAAAAGTATTCGTCATATGAAGGAAGTAGAGTTTATCAAACTGGAACAGAACAACATGACTGTGTCCCAGTACGAGGCTAAGTTCACGGAGTTATCCCGATTTGCATCTTATCTGGTGGATAATGAGGAACGTATGACGCGGATGTTTCTGAGAGGTTTGAAACCCAAAATTCGTCAGTACCTCATCTATCACAAACTTTATTTGTATTCAGATGTGGTGAACAGGGCCCAATTATTATAACAGGATAATGATTATGTTCAACCAAGGGAAACCAACCAAGGTCGTACAGGTGGCAGCAGTCATCGAAACAATGACAATCAGCGGGGAGAAAAGTATCATGACATAAGCGATAACCACTCCAGTGGTAATCGTGGCCATGATAATAGAAGTAGTGAGTTGGGGGGAGATTTCAAGAAGAGAAGGTACAACAATGACAACGTGGAAGACGTCGACAGTAGCACCAGCATCAACTGTTTCCAGGGGAGGAGAACGACCACCGGTCGTATGCTATAAATGCGGACAAGAGGGACACATCAGTCCCAACTGCCCACAACAATTCAAGGTGTGGTATAACTATGGAAAATAAGGTCATATAGCTCGAGATTGTCCTGTAGCGAAACCAAGTCTAGCGGGGGTGGTGATTCCAAAGGCTGTCCCGGACAAGTCGAAGTCGGTGGTTCCTGGAATAGCGTTTGTCGTGACTGCCCAAAATGTGAGAAACCCAAACGAGATGATCACGGGTAAGCTAATCATAAACTCTTTCGAAGTCTATGTCTTATTAGATACCGGTGCTACCCATTCTTTTATTTCACCTACTTGTGCTCAACGTTTGAACTTGACTTCTGAGAAATTAGACTTTGACTTATCTGTTGAAACTCCTTTGGTAGCAACCTAAGTCAGTAATCGAAGTACATAGCTTTTTAGGCTTAGATGGTTATTATCGAAGATTAGTGGAAGGATTTTCTCGAATCACTACTCCATTAACTCAGCTGACTAGAAAAGATATAAAATTTGTATGGAATGAGGAATGCAAGAAGAGCTTCCAAGAGCTCAAGAGGAGACTCATTTCGGCACATGTTCTGACAATACCATCTAGTTCGGATGGATTTGTCATCTACAGCGATGCTTCAGGCAAAGGGTTAGGATGTGTTCTCATATAACATGGGAAAGTCATAGTCCTATGCCTCGCGACAACTCAAAGAATATGAGAGGAATTATCCTACTCATAATCTAGAGTTGGCAGCTGTCGTTTTCGCGTTGAAGATCTGGAAACACTACCTGTATGGGGAGAAAGTGGAGATCTATACGGATCATAAGAGCCTTAAATATTTCTTACTTAGAACGAACTTAACATGCAACAACGACGTTGGCTTTAGCTATTGAAAGATTATGACCATATCATCCAATACCATCCTGGAAAAGCGAACGTGGTAGCTGATGCGTTGAATAGAAGATAATATACTGGAACGAGTGCGATGTTGTCAACACAAATGCCCATTTTGTATGACTTACAAAGGATGGAGATAGAGTTCAAGACTCCGGGGACACTTGTGATGATGTCAAATATACGCGTACAACCAGCTTTAATTGATAAAGTTAAAGCTGCTTGTTGGTTGTTTCAATATATTCGTCCAAGTATACACGGTCAACAAGTAATAAAGTGTAAGTACAGATATCGTTCCCACGGAGAATTAACAGATAAAAGATCGCCAAATCAATAGTCCATAATCATCTCAGTCTTATTTAAACGAGCGGTAAAGAGTTTGAATTAAAAACTAATTAAACTAGACAAGTAATTAAACTTAAACTACTTAATCCTAGAGTAAAATCAGATAATGAAGGCATGAGACTCCAATTTCCCCTAATGATTCATCTAGAACAATAAACTTCCAATTAGGTCAAATTAATCGTCAACGTTTGCTAGCCGAGAACATGAAAGTGAGAGAAGGCCATCTTTCGATGCACCTACTCCATATCACATGCAATCCACAGATGATAGAGTGCACGTGAACACCTATATTATCTAAACCCCTATATGTCTATGTAATTTACAAATAATTAGGGTTTAGAGTCAAGTTCTCATTTGACTACGGGCTTGCACTTCGGTATATGTCTATTCTAAGCACAAATCATACATTCAACGTCATGTGAACATACAATCGCCCGCCACTATGATTAGATCTAAACCTACATTTCGTCTTTCAAGTCCATATGGGTTATCACAGTAATTGGTCGCAAATCAATTAAGTAATGAAAGCACGAATCGTAAAAGACAATCACATAACAAGCAATAAGACCATCATGGAAGGAAATCAATATCAGCTACTCAAAAGGTTCCATTGGAATCTCAAAATATAACTTAAGTCATAACTGACTCAAATATACCATTCACAAGTTTGATAAGCATCAAGAGATTACAAAAATAGAACAAGAGAAAATAAGGATACATAGTGCAAATCTAATTTCTCAAGCTCCAAGAGAATCTTCAATACAAACCACTTGTTTCAACCATCAAGTCTAATAAAACTCTAGAAAACTAAATACTATAAACTAGCATTAATCTACTCCTAGTTTATACAAGGAAAATGAAAAGAGAAGAAAAGAGAAATGTTAAGTTAGGGCTTGAGCTCCCAAAGGGAGGATATATCAAATGCAAGTAAAATAAGCCCTTATATCCCTCTCCCAGTCGAGTCTGCCTTGCTAGCCAACAAAATTCGATCAGCATGTTAAATAAAAGTCAAACAGAATGATGAAGATCGGCGCAGCTGCGCAGGTTATAGGTGTGAAGCCGGCGCAGCTGCGCAGGGACCAGATCCTGGATTTTTGCTTCTTTTCTGCTGCGTTGATTCATGCTGCTCCATACTCCTTGCCAATCATCCAGTGCCATTGCTTTGTTCCCTCTTTGCTCTGCCCATCCTCATGCCATAGCGTTGTTCATTGTGCTTTGTCCCGATTTGGCACTTTTTCATCCTTTAAAGCTCAAAATGCACCACGAGAGTTCCAAATATAGAAATCTACAAAAGAAAGCAAAAATGCATGAAAAACAATTATAACACATGAGTTTAAGCAATAATAGAAGCCAGTTAATATTTAAATAAGTGGTTATAAAACCACTTATCAAATACCCCCAAACTTAAACGTTATTTGCCCTCAAGTAACACTAACAAAACAAAACACAGATGCAATGCAAGAAACTATAATGTACGTAACCTAAACTAGCATGAAAGTGAATCCAGGTCTCAGTCAGAATTTATATTCAAATGCAATGCCTAAGAAAAATCACAGGCAATCTAAACTGAGAAGCTACCCAAGATAAGATCAAAAGCATAACCCTGCAAATCCAAATCTGTCAGCACTGATGTATTGTGCGTTGTGTGTCTAGCAACCATTAAACATGCTTTGAACAAATATATCACATACTATGCTTCTTAGGGGGAAAAACCAGTTTCAACTCAAGAAAAGCAGTAAATCAGATAATTTCCAACTAAGACCATGTACTACTAAAGCTAAGAGTCAACAGGGGATTTATTATTCTTTTAGTTACTCACGAGGGAGTATTCGCACTTTCCCGTGTACACATTCGACCGTGCAATGCCTAGTCCTCTTAGGCTTTTCAATGATATCCGTGTAGCGAGCTTTTGACCAACGACTCTAAGACCAGACGGCCTTAGGGCGCTGGGTGTAGAGACACCCCTAGGGCTTACTTGCTCCAATATCGAAGGCCATAGAACTCGACGTAGCTGAAGTGTTTATTCACAATCATTTTTCTTTTTCTCTTCTTTTTCTATTATTTTTCTATGCTTTGTCATAGGGGAGTGCGTCTTACGCTCCATCTCCCCACTTAGCATGCATACCTCCTATTTCCCCCAAACTTAAGCTTTTTACAGTCTAGTTTTTATTATTAGATTATTGAAACTCTTTTATTAAAATACAGATTTTCCACCAGAAGACAAGTATGTGAACATTTAAACTTAACATGTCTGATGGTTACTCTAAAGTGCTATTCGATTACATAGTATCTGACAGATAAGGAGTTACATATATGACTTCATAATCAAGCTTAAGTCTCAAATTAGTTCAAAAATCAATAAAACTCAGTTTTCATCATAGGCTAACAATTACAAACCAACATAAACTGGATTCATGCAAAATGTCCTAACACAGTGAACTAAAACAAAACAAAAATTTTAAAATTTTGACAAATTTTAACAAAATACGATCTACATGCACTAAATGAAACACAGAATATGCAAAATGATGCAAAATGACATGAACTAAGCTAAATGCAAAAATAACCCCTAATACCCCCAAACTTAAAGTATTCAATGTCCGCATTGAAGGTAAAAGGGTAAAAAGAACACTCCCCTAGTCAAACTCCTCCTCAATCTGCTCTGAAGGTGTGCCAAAAGTAGAAAACTCAGCATGCACGCCCAACATCTCGAATGCTCGAGATAGAGACTGAGAGAACTCGAATGTGTAGGTTTGAAAGTCTGTGTACGTGGTATCCATCCGTCTTCTTAGCTGTCGAAACTCTCTCTGTTGAATAGCAAACTCCGCAGGAGTCGGTCCGGCGGCCTGCTGCGACTGCTCTGGAGCATCTTCTTTGTCTTCTCCCTCATCCTCATCATTATCAGAATCACCAG
Source organism: Panax stipuleanatus (assembly GCA_020205555.1). Taxonomy (NCBI): domain Eukaryota; kingdom Viridiplantae; phylum Streptophyta; class Magnoliopsida; order Apiales; family Araliaceae; genus Panax; species Panax stipuleanatus. The sequence goes on from CM035118.1 coordinate 61,579,040, forward strand.
CAACAAACCCCAGTCCTCTAGGGTGAGACTCCGCACCCTCCCAAATAGTGTACTGCTGGATGGCTGTATGGTCAATATCATGCATCGGGCGTTGAAGCTCTTCATTATCCCAGACCACTCCAGCAGCAAGACATAGCCGTGTAATAACAGAGGCGTGCGGGATCCCTTCTGAGGTACTCCCCCTTATAAACCTTAGCATGTACTGATTGAGAATGTGTCATATGTCAATCTTTTTGTTCTTTATGATGCCATAGAGTAGGACAGCTCTCTCAGTAGTGACCTCAGCATGATGGCTAGAAAGGAGAACGCTAGCACAAATGAAGCTGTACCAAGCTTTGGCGTAGCGACTCAGGGCAGTCTGAGGGAAGCTAATCTTTCTGTCCGTCCCGGAGTATGTCTTCCACTTCGTGCCTGGCTTGCACAATTCCCTGATCAATCGGTCCAAGTCAGTCTCCATCCGCTGGGACTCAGCCCAATTCGTTGGACTAGAAGGAAGAGTGTTCAGTTTGAATATCTCGTTGATTGCCTCCTTTGTATAAGGCACCTTCTTCCCCCACACGTATGAGATCCCATTCCGCGTCTCGTGGGAATTGGCATAAAATTCTTTCACCAGGGGTATAGGAGCTGACAGCGGTGTGGCCACAACTAATGCCCATCCATGCTCTATTATCTACCTCTTCATAAGCCCATCATTGTTTCCCGGTTTCAGTCCTATCTCCTTCACACAAGTTTTCTTAACCAAAACATTTATGAAGTAACGCTGAGCTGTCAAGTCCATAAATCTAAATGTGTTAAGAGCCTCATGGGAACTACGTGCGCGATGATCACTGCTCGAAGGAGGAGATGGGGTTCAGATTCGTTTAGGCATTATAAAAATGAGCTTTGATTCCTCTAAAATCTGCAAGAAATAAATAAACCCAACTGCAAGCAATCTACCCCCTCTGCCAAAATTCTGTCCCAGACCTTTGTCAGAACTTGTATTAGACAGTTGGCGATCAACCCTACTGTCTTTAACAATTGCAAATCTTCACTGTCTGGAATTCTCACTGCACTCCCCCTTGCTTTGAACAACAGCCTACAACCCTCTTTTGTCACAATTAACCAATAAACCCAAGCCTTCTATATTTCCTTCAATGCTGCCAAAAGAGACCCAAATTTCTATCTGAACTTTTATCAAATAGGTGGAGTTCACCCTCTGACTGCTTTGAAGAAAAAGCTATACTTTAAGGTACTTCCTAATGCCCTAATTAGATGATGATGAACACACACAAACAATTGAACAAGGACAAAAGAATGAATACAAACCTGAACGGAGAAACAACCCTTAATGCCCACTCACTGTCATGGCTGCTCGGAATGGAACAGGTGAGGGGAGGGTGACCACAATCAGTAAGGTTTCGGTATGAATGGAATGGGGTTGTGAATGTGTTGGGATAGGTATGTGAAAATTGGATGAGCTAGGTTTTTGGCTAGGAGAGGATCGAGTAAGGGAGAGAAATATAAAAGTTCAGAGGTTATAAAATGCAGAGGGGAGGTTTCGGTATGGGGTCTATGGGAATATAGAATGCCGAAAGATTTAATTAAGTGGGGAAGAAAATAAAATGGGCCGGTTTTATTTTAAAACTGGGAAGGGTGCCTGGCGCAGCTGTGCAGGGACAAGGAGGAATATCGGTGCAGCTGCGCAGCTTGAGGAATTCATATTCTGGCCTGGAAATCAGAGCGGGTGCGCGGATGGTCAGGCATGTCTTGGCGGGGGAGCGCCAAGAGTCAGAATTTTCACTTGCCTTGGATTTTCATAGCTTCTCTGGTGCAATTGACCATGGGCTTTCTACCAAATGCAAAGATATAACCTAACAAATACAAAAAGTATGAAGTCACTACTTTACCAAAAATTTATTATAAGCTATTTACAACTATTAACTATTAAGTAGAGAATTAACATAAAGGGAGAAAATTAACATAGAGGGGGAAAAGCATAGGCATGTTAAGTTCTAAAAAAAATTCTTATATGTGCACATAAGCGACAAGTTCATTACCAATAATATGTCCAATAAGCAACTATCGTCTCAAAAATATATGCAACATGTAAGTGCATCGAAAATATGTCCATTAAACGTTTAAGTCCCAAAAATAGATGCATCACTGCCTTAGCACAAAAATGAAGGCACTGAGCTTCTAACTCCAAAATTCATTTTCCACTAAAAATTAAACTACTAAGAATTAAACTAGGGGGAAAAGGAAGATAAATAATTAAAATTAACAGGTAGGGTGAGAGAGAAATGATAGGGTGCCTCCCATCGACCGCTTGATTTATAGTCCTTTAGCTGGACTGTGTCTGACACTACTGTCCGATCCCCCTACGATATTGAAGAAACCCTCCATCCATAAGAATTACCGTGTGAGCTTGGAGGCTTCCCAACATGAGAGGGTTCGGATTTAAACTACCTAGCATATGATGTGTATAAGAATTCCACGTACTGAAGGTTAGGGAGCTAGGCACTGCTTCCGTTGTGTACGTGAAATGAATGGGGCAATGAGGTTCACCCAACACAACAGATTCTTCTTCTATTATCTCTTCTTCTGACCACCATGGTTTCAAGAATGCAGACTCTCTCATATCCTCGAGATTCGTATCTGTGATGTGACTTCCAAGGGGGCAAGGGTGTGCAAACTTCACTGGCGTCTCAAACTTCGGCGGAGAAGGCTCTTAGGTATTGTCACGGTTGGTTCATACTTTTTCACATCCCCGATTGTCTCCTCTATTTCCATTGCCTTTAGCTCATCCAGTTGCAAGTGCACTTCTGGCTCTTCATCAGTTTCTGCATCCATATCATAGTACCAAGTCTCTTTAGGGCCTTTGCTCACGGCTTCAAACATTTGAGGCATTGGACTTTGAAGATCTTGAGCTTCGGTCCCTTGCTCAATTACCTCCTCATTCCTTAAGGTCATGCTGATTGCTCCGCCCAATTCTGAAGATTCTCAATCGACTTCGCTTGCTCAATCAAGATCTCCTTTGTTGATGCTATGGAATTTCCCCACAAACTTTCCAATCTTACCTTTTCTGTTTCAGGCTCAGGATCCATGTACTGAGTCTCACTGGTAGGAGTATTGTTGATTAGGGCCATCTGGTTCAGAAAATTTTGGTTCAATAATTCTTGGCTCCTAAGCATCTTCTCTTAGTTTGCTAAGGCTTTATACAGGACGTCCTTTAGTGATTGTTTTTCTTGTAAACACGGAGATTGGTATGCGGGGTCTGGTGCATACATTGGACCTTACTCGCAGTATTGGTCTTGATAGCTCGCTGACGAGTTTGGGTGATACCCCCAATCTTGCTGATAATTTGGATATGCTTCATTATAGGAGTACTCACCCCCATATTGCTCTTATCCATAACTGATGGGATCCTGATGGCTCGTATAGCTCCAAGCACCATAGTCATAAGTCACTGCCATCTCTCGACTCTGCTGGGCTATAACAGTATCCAACTTCCTCGAAAGAACCTCTAACTGTGCTGAAAGTGTAGCAATTGGGTCGACGCCATCATTTCCTATTTCCTTTGGTTGCTCTTGCCTTGTGCAACACCATGGATAGAAATTAAGATCCAATGCACCTGAGAAGAGAATAAATGAAGAGAATTAAAACAAAAATAAAATGTTTAAATTAAGACTAATTTGATTGAAACTAATGTTGGTGAACAGTTATCCAATTAAGTCCTCGGCAACGGCGCCAAAAACTTGTTGGTCGTTTTACCGATCAATATATTCGTGCAAGTATATACGGTCAACAAGTAATAAAGTGTAAGTACAAATATCATTCCCACAGAGAATTAACAGATAAAAGATCGCCAAATCAATAGTCCATAATCATCTCAGTCTTATTTAAACGAGCGGTAAAGAGTTTAAATTAAAAACTAATTAAACTGGACAAGTAATTAAACTTAAACTACTTAATCCTAGAGTAAAATCAGCTAATGAAGGCATGAGACTCCAATTTCCCCTAATGATTCATCTAGATCAATAAACTTCCAATTAGGTCAAATTAATCGTCAAAGTTTACTAGCCGAGAACACGAAAGTGAGAGAAGGCCAACTTTCGATGCACCTACTCCATATCACATACATCCACGGATGATAGAGAGCACATGAACACCCACATTATCTAAACCCCTATATGTCTATATGATTTACAAATAATTAGGGTTTAAGGTCAAGTTCTCATTTGACTACGGGCGGCGCTTCAGTATATGTCTATCCTAAGCACAAATCATACATTTAACGTTATATGAACATACAATCGCCCGCCACTATGATTAGATCTAAACCTACATTTCATCTTTCAAGTCCATATGGGTTATCACAGTAATTGGTCGCGAATCAATTAAGCAATGAAAGCACGAATCATAAAAGACAATCACATAACAAGAAATAAGACCATCATAGAAGGAAATCAATATCAACTACTCAAAAGGTTCCATTGGAATCTAAAAATATAACTTAAGTCATAACTGACTCAAATATACCATTCACAACTTTGATAAGCATCAAGAGATTACAAAAATAGAACAAGAGAAAATAAGGATACATAGTGCAAATCTGATTTCTCAAGCTCCAAGAGAATCTTCAATACAAACCACTTGTTTCAACCATCAAGTCTAATAAAACCCTAGAAAACTAACTACTATAAACTAGCACTAATCTACTCCTAGTTTATAGAAGGAAAATTAAAAAAGAAGAAAAGAGAAATGCTAAGTTAGGGCTTGAGCTCCCAAAGGGAGGATATATCAAATGTAAGCGAAATGAGCCCTTATATCCCTCTCTCAGCCGAGTCTGCCTTGCTGCCCAACAAAATTCGATCAGCATGTTAAATGAAAGTTAAACAGTATGATGAAGACCGGCGCAACTGCAAAGGTTATAGGTGTGAAGCCGGCGTAGTTGCGCAGGGACCAAATCCTAGATTTTTGCTTCTTTTCTGCTATGTTGATTCATGCTGCTCCATACTCCTTGCCAATCATCCAGTGCCATTTCTTTGTTACCTCTTTGCTCTGCCCATCCTCATGCCATAGCCTTGTTCATTGAGCTTTGTCCCGATTTGGCACTTTTTCATCCTTTAAAGCTCAAAATGCACCACGAGAGTTCCAAATATAGAAATCTACAAAAGAAAGCAAAAATGCAAGAAAAATTATTATAACACATGAGTTTAGGCAACAATAGAAGAGAGTTGATATCTAAATAAGTGACTATAAAACCACTTATCACTGCTCAAGCTACAGACCCGGAGCTGATGAAGATGAAGAAAAAGATGAAAGAAGGTGTGATTCCAGAAGCAAGAATCGATGCAGAGGGAATACTTCGAGTCAAATCTAGACTTTGTGTTCTTAACGACTCTGATTTAAAGTATAGAATCATGATGGAAGCACACAACACACCGTTCGCAATCCATCCTGGAAGTACCAAAATGTATCGTGATCTTTGACATACATTTTGGTGGAGAAATATGAAGAGAGAGATCGCAGAGTTTATCTCGAGGTGTTTAACATGTAAACGTGTCAATGCGGAGCATTAAGTGCTAAAGGGTCAGCTTGCAGAAAGTTATGGGCACCGATTTACGATTTATTGATCCATTTAAAATCCTTGACCCAGTAAGAAATGTGGCCTATAGACTCGCTTTAGCGCCAAGCATGTCTCGTGTTCATAACGTTTTTCACATATCCATGCTTCGTAAATATGAGAAAGACCCAAACCATATTATTGAGTTAGAACCAGACGAGATAGTCGAAGATTTAACGTACGAGGAGGTACCTGTCAAGATCTTGGATAAGAAGGAACATATTCTACGCTCGAAGATTATACCTCAATTTAAAGTTTTGTGAAGGAACCATGATATCGAGGAAATGACCTAGGAGTTAGAATCGTAAATGAAAGCAAGGTATCATCACCTTTTCGACATACCAGGTACGTACGTCAATTTCGAGGATGAAATTTCATAAGGAGGGGAGGTTGTAAGACCCCAACTTTTATGAATAAAGATTTAATTTTTTTTATATATTATTTTGAAATAGTAAGGTGTTGATTTGATAAATGTGATAATTTTTGGGTGAAATGTGCGAATATTTCAAAATAAGCAAGTGGTTATAAAATATTCTTTGTGTCGGAAAATATTCGTTTGGTCGGAGAATATTCTTTTTGTCAGAAATATTCGTACGACGGCGCAGTCATTGGTGGACCCCATAACGGAATGAATGTCAGATATAAAAAGCGACAGAAGTAAATTTTTATAAAAATAACGGTAAAACTGTTACAGTTAAACTGTTAAAATACCCGGTGAGAAAAATACAGTAATACGCATTGTTGCACAGTAGCACACGGTATTGCACATTATTTCGAATTATTGATTCTTACGTAAGAAGGCACTTACTCAATTATTGTTACAGTAATTACTGTTCAATACTTTATATTGTTGATTCAATAATTGCATAATATTTTATTGGTTCAATAATTGCTACGTTGATATTTTATATTATTGATTTAATAATTGTCACTGCACAGTATTTCACATTATCAAATCAATAATTTATATTATTTGAATAATATTATTAGACAGCATTATTGGTAATGTCTAGGAAGTTCTGTCTAGAAAAGGGGTTAGTTAATCTAATTGCGCGCCAGTAAGGAGAAATCCTTATCGGAAAGCCCCCTCTTTCTTAGGAACGACCTGGTTGTCATTAGTGTGGTTCTGTAATATTATTTGTGAATAATAATTATTGATAAAAATGATAAGTAAATATTTATTTAATGTGGATTTAAACGGAGGAATTTTTAATAAAAGTGACAATTATTGAGAATGGATATTTTATCTATTCTGATAAAATAATCATTCAAATATATTATTATAGTATTACATTATAAGTGTATAATGTGATAATATAATAATATAATAGTGATGATATTTTTTTACAACAAATTCACGATATATGAATAAAATAAGACGGAAGAGAGAAAATGAAATTTGGAATTCTTTTAATAATTATAAATTTTTTAATATATATATATAAAAATAAACATGTGGTGAAATTCATTATTTCAAAAGTGGAGGCTTTGAAATTTTGAGTGTGCTGGAGATTTTCAAGAGTAGTGAGTGTGAAAAAATCATCCGTATGTAAAGTTGGGTCATTTTTCGTTTAGAATTTGGAAAAACTTTTTTCTACAAAGTTGTAGAGAATTAAATTTTATATGGAATGGACATAAGGTTCATATTTTTTCGATAACAGGGCTATTTATTATGAATTATTAAAGTTCCAGAATAGTGAGTCTAAATTAATTTTTGGTGGAGGATTTTCTAGAATGTGCGGGCCCCACTCTTGTCCTTTGTTGGTGTGAAATGTGTTGAGCATTATTTCAAAAGTATTGTGCTTGATTTTCAAAGTTGGGTGATGAGAAGCCACCCTAGGAATTTTTGTCAATCCTGGTGTGCTAAGCATTTCCTATAAATAGGGTGCTTAGTTAAGAAATGAAAATCACACCAGAATCATAAAATTTTCTCTCTCTAATATCGAGCGTATTTCTTGTGAGTATAAGGATAGTTTGAGTGTGGATTACGGTGCAAGATTTTTCTCAATAAAATATTCGATATTCCAGTCAGATCTAGTATTTTACTAAGGTAAAGGATATTATTTTTCTTGTAAACGAAGTTATTTCCTTTCAATATTCATAAAGAATATTATTTTTTTTCATATTCCATATTATGAAAGTGATAATATTTCATTTCATATTCATAAATTTAAACTTACTACAGTAAGTATTGTTTCTATAATTCCTGAAATGATCAGAAATTCTTTGAGTTTTGCGCTTCATCTAATATCATTTCACTGGAATATTGGTCTGAATTTTTTCTAAAAATTTTCATCTTTTTATGACGAGTTACTATTCACGGTAAAAAAATATTTTTTTATCTAAATTATCTTTGATTGGATCCAAGTTTTGAACTTAATTCTTGAATTTTGCTCCATAATTGATTATTACGGAGTATTAATTGAATTTGGATAAACTAAATTACGAATACCTAATCTTTGTCCTCTATCTCACTGGATTCGTTCCTTATATTATTTCTCATCATCCTCAGTCTTAAATGGTGATAAAAACGAATATCTTTGGCCTATAGTGCAAAGATGAATGACTATTTGACGAATATCTTTGGCCTGTAGTGCAAAGATGATTACCTGATGAATATCTTTGGCCCGTAGTGTAAAGATGGACAGGTGTTGAGATGAACATGACCACTGGTGATACAAATGAATATCTTTGGCCCGTAGTGCAAAGTTAAATATTTGATTCGAGATATATATTGATTGATGTTACAGGGATAAAATATTGATGATGGACTTTTAAATCATAGAAGTTAGTAGACATTATTCTCTACTTAACTCTTTTAATGAATAGTTATTTCTGCTGTAGTTGTTGATCTAAAACTTGTTGTCCATAATTTTTTATCTGATTTGTTGAAGACTAACGATAATTTACTCTTCATTATTTTAGTCATAATATTCTTTACTGGGCTAGTTGAGCTCACCCTTTTCTTCCATTGTTCTCTTCAGGAAATGAGAATGTCGTAGGGACTAGTTGGGTATCGGGGTGATGGTCAGAGTTAGAACAGTAACAGTCCTCACTATTTTGTAGAATAGTGTGATAATGATTGTAATTAGAGGACTGAATTTAAGTGTTTATATTTCGTATTATATACGATTTGTATTGAAACTCACAATTTGGGTGGTCGTATTTTGCACGACCGTATGTTATAAAAGATTGTGTTTGGATTCTGTATCATGTATTTGGCAACTCAGAATGGGTTGAGTATTGAACCTATTTTGGGGGCGTCACATCATCCGTGATGACTCTGCGCCTCAAGCTAGTCAAGGTCATGAACTATCGTCTCATATCACTGATGGTCGTCCTAGCACAAGGCCGATCCAACGGCAAACAAGTGATGCGCTCATACTCCTTCAATATATGAGTCAGCTTATAGATACCAAATCTAAAAACCTGTCGCTCAGGTATCCTACAAGATAGTATGTTATCTATGAAGCCTAATGGTACCTAGAAAGCTAAGATGGCCATATAATGCCCCAACATTTGATCAACTGTCGCCCTGTCTGTGGGAGGCAAAATGCCATACCATGATCTCAAAGAAGATGCTATCAATTTAGGTGGCATGTGCTCAATATGGCTGACGGTAGATGAAGACATCTGTAAAACTATATCATGAGACCATTTAGGGATCAATGCTAAACTCACCTATCTGAATGCATATCCACGACATAGTGCATGCATCATAATAAATGATAATGATAAATGACAATAGGATGCAATAGATAGGAAATATCATGCATTTCTAAATACACTGTCCACTGAAAGCATCATCACTGTTTGCTACTAAAGTTTAAATATAAAAAGTATAGGGAAATGGGGCACAACCGCCCAATGACTAACAGAGGCCTATCAAAAGAGATAATGAGAAATGGGGCACAACCGCCCAATATCTAACAGAGGCCTATCAAAAGATATAATGAGAAATCTATCAAAAGAAGTCTATGATATCTGCATCTAGACGATCAACCTGCTGTAACTCCTCCTGAGTCACAGAATCTCTGCTAGAAGAAATGTCTGGTCGATAGATGGGAGGATCTGCACCGGTATAACTGCCAGAATATGGACCTCCTAAGGGGCCAGCTCCGGAGCTGGGAGGATCAAAAGAATCTGCCTCTGAAGGATCCCTGCCAAGGTGCCTGATGAAAAACTGTGCCGACTTCAATCGCTGGGTCAAACTGGAAATTTGCTCCAAATGAGTAGGCTCTCGAAGGCAAGCTATCCAGTCTATCATCATAACAGAACCAGCAACCATGTCTGCCATTAACTGAGTGGCATGAGTCTGAGCCCCAATAGTGCGAGGACTACACTAGCGATAAAATGCCTCCTGACTGTGAGGACCCTCTGACAGGGTGAAGTCATCCAAGCCCATCATGGGAATGTCTGTAACTGGCTGAGATAGGGGCCAATGATGCCTAGCAGGATGAGCGAATGGAATACGGATCTCTCCTATAACACTCCTGATAGCCCGCTCTCCCAAGTAGAGCTCCCAACCTTCATCAGTCAAAAGGGGAGTCCGACGAGTGGACAATATAAACTCTAATCCGTTCAAAAATCCATCCTCCAAATCGACTGTCAGATAATCAGGGGTGATGGAATCAGCTGTTAATAGCTCTAATTTCAAGTGGGAATGGGTGAACCCCTCTGCCACAAGGACCTTTGTAAAGGTGGAATAATGCCATTGCCATCGTCGAGGATAGGTCTCTAGACCTAGAGTAGTAGCTGGGCGTAGGTAAGGGAGCCTCTCATATGCCCAAAACTGGAAGTGCAAAAAATCAAATGTCCTCAGTGATAAAGATTGATAAACATAAATGAGGGAGATTGAAAGGTGAAAGAGAAATTACTCACCAACAAAAAGGGATAAAAACCCAACGAAACCTCCATCACGCCCTCGAATCGTAGGCGCAACCCATAAAGAAAATAGGCGAAGGTGAAGGTGCCCCAGTCAAAATCCCTAATGCGCTCCACATCTCGAGTAGCGCTAACCAGAGCAAAAGAGACCGTTGAGGAGTTGTCTACTATAAAACAACCCTTGATGATGACCAAGAATAGTCATCGAAGAATGCGATCTCTAACCCTCTGATCATCAGGAAGAGGCTCAGTCAAAGACCTGCTCTGAGCATCTGTTGTCCGATTTATATAATGACAAATACGCACAAGTATGCACGGTCATCAAGTAATAAAGAAGTAAGAAAAGTGTCGAACCCACAGGGAACAATTACTAATAACTATTCTAATTAACAAGTTTTATCAATTTAAATCCACTTAAACAGTCACTCCAATTGTTATGTGCAAATTGTTTTAAATAAAGAAAATTAAGAACTTAATAAAATAACAAAGATTGATCACCAGATGATTAAGATATAGCAATACAATTTCCCCAATTGTTTTGCAACAATCGCCTTACCATATTTCCACTTATTTAATCCAATGAATTGCTAACTAGGATTTCCTAGTAATTTACTAACATCTTTCAATTATTAAAAAAAAGACATATTTTAGTTATTTTGCTACTTTCGTACAAGACACTTTAAACAGATTCATTAAGCACAAACTCCTAACAAAGTTACGCATGGCATACAAGTACTTTCATCTCATACACTGTTATGTTATCCTTAACAAGAATCAACATATTTATACGTTATTATATTCAGATCTAATTTAAGATTTCCTCTTTCAATTCCAACAAAGATATCAGATTAATTGCTGGCTAGACAATTAATAGATTAAGCACAAAATATAATAATCAACTCAATAGGATCAACAAGTGAAAATAATGATAATTGAATTATTGAATTGCAAAAGGTTCCATTATACCCCTAATTGGGAAATTAGTGCATCATCATAATAGAAATAAGAAGATTAAAATTAAATAGCATCATAGTTACAGATAATGAAATTAAGAGAAGAAAAAAAAAAACTCTGTCGAGGAATCTCTAATCTCCAAGCTTCAATCTCTGCCTTCAATGTTCTCCAATGCAATCTCCAAGTTTCCACAAGATGGCTCTCAATGATTTGTAGTAAAAAATCTCCAAATCCAAGTTATAATCAAGTATTTATAGTCCTAAGAGAAACCCTAACACTTTAGGCATCTCAAAATCCTATTACAACTCAACTTGGACACTAAGACACCCAAATAAGCTCTTTCCCCGCCGTTCGGCGCACCCCACGCTATTCCAAGGCCATTTTGGACGTGCCCCGCGCTACAGTCGCAGAAAATCTGGTGTTCCAAAGTGCCCCGCGCCAATTTTAATTCATTTTCGACGTGCCTCGCGCCGATTAATTTTCTGTTGCGATGTCTTTAGGTAAAATGACAATAACTTTTGATCCGGGATGAGTTACGGGACCTGCTACCTATCAAATCGAAGATATCGACGAGATCTACAACTTTCATTCTTTGAGAATCAACAGATTCAGTATGGAAAATGGTCTAAATAGGGCTTCAAGTGGATGATTTATAAATGGCAAGCACGATAACTCTGAGCTTTGATCTTTGTTGATAAAAATATCATAACTTTTTCATCCGCACTCCGATTTGGACGATTCAAGATGTTCTGAAAAACTAAGAAGTAGATATACAATAAAATCCAAGTTCCAAGCCAAGTAAACGAATCCAACTTGGTGTTAAAAGGCTTTCAATCTTCCCTTCTTGCATTTACTTTCATATTTTACTCCAAAAGACGTCTGGATTGCTTTTCCTTGCTTCTTCATGCCAATGTCATGTTATAGCCTACTTGCGCCTTGCTTAGTCGTGCGTAGCTCAAACTTCTTAGTTCCACTTTGACACCGCTTTAGCCGTGTAGCTTCATTTTTTATATCTTTGTTCTACTTTCTTTTTTTCCTGCACAAGATCAACTAAGCACATAAAAAGGAACAAAAAATACCCAAAAACTCACAATCCATCAAACTAAAGATATTCAATTTATAAGTATAAAACCTACTCATCAAATACCCCCAAACTTGAATCGTTATTTGTCCTCAAGAAAAACACTCATAACAAAAATTAGAAAGATTCAATCTCTAGCACTAAACTGCTGAAGCAATGAATCAATATGAATTTGAACAATGACCTCAAAGGTTACAATAAATGATAACCCAAAGAAAATTTCAAAACAATGTCATGTATAAAATTTTAACAAATTTATTAGTTCCACATCTACTCATGATTCTTTGAGTGCGTGTGTGCATCCAAATGTTCAAACTAGTCATGATTTAGATAAGATCATATAAATAAATACTCATAAAAGATTTTCAAAATCAACTTGAAAAACCTTCTTTTCACATCAATCTCAACTAATAAAGGCAAAACACAAAATTTTAAGGATCAAACGGATATTTAAACATTTAGGCACATATGAACCCTTCCCAAGTATTTCAAAAAGACTCTTTTTTCTATCTTTTTAGTGAGTGCATTTTACGCTCCATCTCACTTCCCATTAAATGAGTGCGTTTACGCTCTATCTCGTTTCCTCTTGCACAAGTGCGCTTTACGTTCCATCTCGTGCCTGTGTTTATGGGTGAGTGCGTTTTACGCTCCATCTTAACCCACCATATGATTCAATTATTTAAATCAAGAAGGTTCCAAATTTTTTTAAAAAAACACTCCAAGATTTCCCCCAAACTTATGTGGGTGCCTAATTTTCACTTTGAATGATGCTCAAATAAGATTTCTCAAGTTACAATGATATCTTTCAAAAGCATTTAGCCAAATTTTTTTCTTAACCCCAACTAGCTAAACAGATAGATATGTGCATAAAAGTTCAAAAGATTCTCAAGCAGTGTAAAAACCAACTAATAAGTTGAAATATAGACTAAGCATGCTCATCAATTCTCCAAGAGTTTAAAACTCATTAACCACCCACTTATCATTGGCCAAAAGTAATTTCCATCAAAGCATTGCCCAAGTAAATACCAAACATAATAAGTACCCCCAAACTTAAAACAGACATTGTCCTCAATGGCTAAGATAGGAAAAAGTAAAGTAGAGGACTTCCCTGAAAATATAGCATTTTTTCTCCTTATCTGCTAAGTCTGAAGAATAGGCTAGGCACATTGGAATGAATCAGGCACCACACTTGAATTGGACTTGACTAACCTGTGAACACAATAGAAGTAAATTTATTAAATCCTAATAAATGTAAATTTATTAACTAATAAAAATAAATACTTAAATTTAAACTTGGGTTGCCTCCCAATAAGCTCTCGTTTTAGAGTCGTCAGCCCGACAACTTCAATTTCCTTTATCTAATTCCCTTTCAAAAATTGAGGAACCCTCCATCCATCGGTAGCAACGTAACTTTCAAGGGCTTCGCTTCAGTACAGGCCATTGTTTCAAGTTCACCTAGCTTGTTACTTATAGATATTATCTCCTTTAAGAACTTTGAGTAGCAAGACATTTGCTCAATTGTGTCTGTGAATGAATTGTTGCATTGAATCTTTTTAAACACAACTGGATCTTCCTCTTTCTTCCATTTCTCATCCCACCGTGGCTCAATAGATATACTGGCTCTCATGTCACATAGAGCTTTGCCGACGATATGACTACCAATTGGGCACGGGATTGCAAATCTACCCGAATCCTTGAGTTTTGGTGGAAGAGGCTCATGTGGAACTATCGAAACAACATTGGAACTCAAGGCTAGTTCATCTCCGACATCTTTTTCCTGCTCCCCACTTGTCTCCTCCTTTTCAGCATCCATGACTATTGGCTCGGGTACTCCATCAATTTCAGGAAATATGTTACTTTGCAATTCATCTTGAGGGCAATTGTTAATGACATTTACCAACTCCCCAATCTGATTCTCTATATTTCTCAAAGTCACTTCATAACTATTTTACCATGTCACATTCTATTTTATGTACTTAATTAGAAGCTCTTCCAGTTCTGGTTTGTTATCCTGTTGTGGGGTGGTTGTTGGCAAGAGAAATTCGAATGATACTCCCAATCCTATTGATAGTTGTTGGGATAGTCACCGAAGTTGCCACCATACTGTATTGACTCAAAACTGATGGCGCATTATTAACTCGATTGGTTTCCAGCACAATAATCACAAATCCTCGCTACACTTTGAATAGGTTGCGCTGCTATAGCGTCGATCTTCCTCGAAAGTGTCTCCATCTGTGCTGACAAATCATCGAGTCCATAAACCCCTATCGCGTTTGGCTGAGTCATTCTCGAATAAGGCCATTGATAATTATAGTTAGCCATAATGTACCTCGTAAAAGAAAAAAATTAAAAAATTAAAAAATGTTTAAATAAACTAAATTAATAAAAACTAATAACGAAATAATTATTAGAACCGTTCCCCGGCAACGGCGCCAAAAACTTGTTGTCCGTTTTATATAATGACAAATACGTACAAGTATACACAGTCAATCAAGTAATAAAGAAGTAAGAAGAGTATCGAACCCACAAGGAAAAATTACTAATAACTATTCTAATTAACAAGTTTTATCAATTTAAATCCACTTAAACATTCAGTCCAATTGTTGTGTGCAAATTGTTTAAAATAAAGGAAATTAAGAACTAAATAAACTAACAAAGATTAATCACCAGATGATTAAGACATAGGAGTACAATTTTTCCAATTGCTTTGCAAAAATCGCCTTACTATATTTTCACTTATTTAATCCAATAAATTGCTAACTAGGATTGCTTAGCAATTTACTAACATCTTTCAATGATTAATAAAAAGACCTATTTTAGTTATTTTGCTACTTTCGTGCAAGACACTTTAAACAGATTCATTAAGCACAAACTCCTAACAAAGTTACGCATTGCATACAAGTACTTTCGTCTCATACACTGTTATGTTATCCTTAACAAGAATCAACATATTCATACGTTATTATATTCAGATCTAATCTAAGATTTCCTCCTTCAATTCCATCAAATATATCAGATTAATTGCTAGCTAGAAAATTAATAGATTAAGCACAAAATATAATAATCAACTCAATAGGATCAACAAGTGAAAATAATGATAATTGAATTATTGAATTGCAAAAGGTTCCATTATACCCCTAATTGGGAAATTAGTGCATCATCATAATAGAAACAAGAAGATTAAAATTAAATAGCATCATAATTACAGATAATGAAATTAAGAGAAGAAGAAAAAAACTCTGTCGAGGAATCTCTAATCTCCAAGCTTCAATCTCTGCCTTCAATGTTCTCTAATGCAATCTCCAAGTCTCCACAAGATGGCTCTCAATGATTTGTAGCCAAAAGTCTCCAAATCCAAGTTATAATCAAATATTTATAGTCCTAAGAGAAACCCTAACACTTCAGGCATCCCAAAATCCTATTACAACTCAACTTGGACACTAAGACACCCAAATAAGCTCTCTCCCCGCCGTCCGGCAGGCCCCACGCTGTTCCTAGGCAGTTTTGGGCATGCCCCGCGCTACAGTTGCAGAAACTCTAGTGTTCTGGCGTGCCCCGCGGTGATTTTAGTTCATTTCTGGCGCGTCCCACGCAGGTCAATTTTCTGCTGCGATGTCCTTTGGTAAAACGGCCATAACTTTTTATCCGAGATGAGTTACGGGGCCTGCTGCCTATAAAATCAAAGATATCGACGAGATCTACAACTTTCATTCTTTGAGCATTGACAGATTCAGGTTGGAACAAGGTCTAAATTGGGCTTCAAGTGGGTGATGTGTAAATGGCAACCATGATAACTATGAGCTTTGATCTCTGTTGACAAAAATATCATAACTTTTTCATCCGCACTATGATTTAGACTATTCAAGATGTTCCAAAAAGATAACAAGTAGATCTACAATAAAATCCAAGTTCCAAGCCAAGTAAACAAATTCAACTTGGTGTTAAAAGCCGTTCAATATTCCCTTCTTGCATTTACTTTCATATTATACTCCAAAAGATGTCTGGATTACTTTTCCTTGCTTCTTCATGTCAACGTCATGTCATAGCTTACTTGCGCCTTACTTAGCCGTGCCTAGCTCGAACTGCTTAGTTCCACTTTGACACCGCTTTAGCCATGTAGCTTCATTTTTCATATCTTTGTTCTACTTTCCCTTTTTCCTACACAAGATCAACTAAGCACATAAAAAGGAAAGAAAAATACCCGAAAACTCACAATCCATCAAACTAAAGATATTCAATTCATAGGTATAAAACCTACTCATCAGCATCCACACTCAAGGGCCCAGAACGAACATTCCTACCCTTGATGGCCATCGCAGGAACTCCCGAAAGGGATCAAACGGTAGCAGGTGAATTGTCAGCCACCAAAGATACTGGCTCACCTGTAAACTCCAACACTGTGATGAACTGCCAATCCATTGGTATCATCATAATCTCACAGTCCAACAAGTGGAGGGACTGAGTCTGGTGGAACCAGCGCTCAGATAAAGCCTGCAGATAACCCCAAGGGCAACGACGAGGCGGAATAGAGAAGAAGGCCTTGAAACCCCAAGAATTAATGATGGCCTGGTACTCCGGATGAAGAGTATGATACAAGGAGTAGACGCTAAACCAGTTCGCTCTTGGCTAAGTAAATCTGGGAACCTACATCAAATTTCAAATCCAGATTAAACCCTTATCCTGAAAATGGCAAAAGGAAGAAAATTCCAGAATAAAAACTTATATTACCTCATTAGCGTAGAGATAGATCGAAGGATGACGCCTCAAATCATCTAAAACCTCCAGAATTGCCACAATGATGGCTGGAAGCTCCGTACGCGGAGCAGTGTCAGCAACGGGGTCCCCAATAGGGAAATCCTCCTCGTTGTCCACATCATCCGGCCTGTCAACCAGGATAAGACGAATTACTAACTCAGCCAACCGGCGAGGCTGCCGAGCTGGACGAGGCAAAGGGACATCAGAAGCTCTCCTCCTCCTTACACCTGTAGAGACTCTGCGAGAGCTGCCTGGTATATCTGAATCCATAACCTAAACAAAATTTCTAAATCACCTCAAAAAGGGTGAGGTAAGTCTCAAACTTACAGCTTATTAAAATTAAATCATTGTTTCATGCATATTCTAAGTCCTAAACATGTATTAGTTAATATATATCCCAGTATAGTTAAAATTGCATGTTCATTAAATGCTTTAGCTCATGAATTTTTTTTGCCAGTCTCCTTTGTAAAATGGACTATTCGCGTGCACATATGCATGCCTAGGTGGCCATTCAGGAGCACACCAACCCAAAATCATGAGTATTTCATATATATGAAAAACATTAAAATCAAACTCTCCAGGACAGCTAAATTACCATGTGTATTTTTATTTGAAAATCCAGGCTCATTTGTCCACAAATAGGATTAATAAACTGGCCAAAAAGGGCACCAAATGACTATCTCAGAAATTAATTTTTTGCACATCAATACATTCAGCATGGTAAAACATACACATTTACTAGGTCTAAAAATTTTATAAAGTCATATGAGCATGCATATTCACTATATTGTTTTTAGAAGCATTATATATGAAATCTAACGTTCTAACGGTCAAAACTTGAAAAGAAAGGATGTAAACGTTACCAGAGTTGTGCAGAAAGATTTTACGGTGACGGAATTTGCAAAAAGCAGCCCGAACTCAGTAGTTCTTAAGAGGAATTTTTGAATTTTCTATATAGCTCAACTAGAAAATGACTTGTGAAAGCCACGAGGGGACTAAAATAGACCCGTTGCGAGCCGCGACTCTACCTGAGGCAGCCGTAAGTAGACCTGCGACACCCTAAGCTGGGTCCCACCCCCTCTGGTTCGGTCCAAATGAGGTTAAAGCGGAGTTCCTAGAAGCTGAAAAGTCAAATGAGGGAGAAAAGTGCTACGCGATTGAACATAACAGGCTTGAAACCCTAAATTCGGTTGTCAAACTCCTGATGAAAGAAAATCTTCATGTAAGCCATTGGTATGAACTCTGATGTGGTATTTGGAATGTCAATGATGGAAATTGCTGAAAGCTTCCTCTGTTAAAGCATCAGGAAGGTCCGAGGGTATAACTTTTCCGAAAGATACTCCCAACATTGAGATCAGGTATGTCTGACATCGCAAACCATTGGCGACAACTCCAGCGTAGCATCGAAAAAGAGCCGATGATGAAAGCCATTAAGAACTGCTTCAACGAGGGTCAAATTGTCTAATATTATAAACTGTTGGCGATAACTCCAGCATAGCATCGGGAAAGATCCAATGATGAAAATTGTGGAAAACTATCCTTCTCGGGGAGAACCAATAATGGAATCTATTATACAAATCCTCAGCTGAGGAATTAAATTATTTTAACCTACCGTTGTAAACTACCGTTCGAGTAGGCACCGAGGAGGTTCGGTGATGGTCAAACTCTGCAAACTATCGTTCGAGTAGGAATCAAATCAGTTCAATCGACCATTGTAAACTACCTATCGCGTAGGCACCGAGTAGGTTTGGTGATGGTCAAACTCTACAAACTACCATTCGAGTAGGAATCAAATCTGTTCAACTGACCATTGTAAACTACCGTTCGAGTAGGCACCGATGAGGTTCAGTGATGGTCAAGCTTTGCAAACTACCGTTCTTGCTGGAATCAAATTAGTTCAATTGATCATTGTAAACTACCGTTTGAGTAGGCGTCGAGGAGGTACGATGATGGTCAAATCATTGTAAACTATTGTTTTTATAGATAGTGAGAATTCTATCCCCAGTAAAAACCGTTGGCGACGACTTCAGCGTAGCTTCAAGAAAGATCCGATAAAGTAAATCAATGTAAGCTATTATCAGGATAGGCATCAGGAATCCCTAATGAGGTCACTCGTCATAAGAGGAACATCCCCAGCGGAGGAAAAGTTAGAAAGCGTATCTAAAGAAAGAGAATATTGGTGACAACCCCAATGCCAAGTTCAGAAATGTCCAATGACATCAGCCAAGGAAGAATCTCCCTATCAGGGATCCTGAAAACATCTCTACAACATTTCATAGAATCAGTCTTGGTAGCACCGACAAACATGGTAAACCATTAGCTTCAACCCAATGTAACATCGTGAAAGATCCGGTGATGAAATATTTGCAAACTACCGTTCGAGTAGGCATCAAGAGAGTTCAGTGAAAGCCATTATGGAAAACTCCATCCCCAGCAGAAGTGGCGGGAGCGGTCAGTTATGGAATACTGTGGCAGCTAACATCGCAGATACATATAGCATATTATATCATGCATTGCATTATATTTACATGTATCATATTTCCAGTGTCTAGCAGTCTTTATCATGTTCATTCCATTGCATTGCATAAACATGATAAAGAGGGGCATCGGTAGACACTCGAAATTTTGCATTCCTGTTACTAATCCTGCAGGAGGGCAAAACTATTTTTTACCTTCCAGAGACAACCTTGGAAGTCCAAATCATCAAATCCAACCCCGGCGATAACACCGGGAGATCAAGTTCAACCCTGAAGATAACCCCTGAAGATCAAATCCAACCCCATCGATAAACCCTAGAGATCAAATCCAACCCCGTTGACAACACCGAGAGATCAAGTCCAACCCCGACGACAACACCTAGAGATTAAATCCAACCCCGACGACAACACCGGGAGATCAAGTCCAACCCCGACGACAACTCCGAGACATCAAATCCAACCTCGACGATAACTCCAAGAAATCAAGTCCAACCCCGGCGAGAACACCAAGAGATCAAGTCCAACCCCAATGACAAACCCGAGAGATCAAGTCCAACCCCGGTGATAACTGCGGGAGATCAAATCCAACCCCGGCGACAACCCCGGGAGATGCCCGGCGACAACACTGGGAGATCAAGTCCAACCCCGGCAACAACATCGAGAGATTAAGTCGAACCCCGACGATAACTTCGGGAGATCAATTTGAACCCCGGTGATAACCCCGAGAGATCAAATCAAACCCTAGAGACAACCTTGGAAGTTCAAATCGAACCCCGACTGACAACCCCGGGAAACAAAATTAACCTTTAGAGACAGTCCCAAAGCATCAAATCAACCCCAACGACAACCCTGGGAGATGGTAGACGACCCTGAGGAAGAACAAAGTCGGCTGGGATCAAACCTCGGAGATAACCTTGAGAAACAGTCGAAAACCCTGTCAATCTTGGAGACAACCCCTAGAAGTGAAAAATGGTCATTTTGCCAACTTAACATCAAATCAAATCAAAATCAAGCCAAATCACTGCCATGAAGGTCATGCAGAACCATAATGTCAATCCGGAGTGAAAACATGCATAAGACAGTTCAACGGACGAACTGCGAATACTCGAAGATCTCGTTATGGACCCATCTTCTCGGATTCAAAAAAGGTCAAATCCCATGTCACTGTGTAGCTCTCGAAAAGGGTTTTTCGTAAAGATATAGCACGCCTACATCGGACTCCCGGATTGAAAGTTATGAAAGTTCAAAGCAGACAGCGTGTTGGTCGGAATGCACGTACTTTGAGAGAATGGGAACCGCGGGACCGGGCCTACCCGAGAGCCACAGGTAGACCCAAGGCTGCCACAGGTAGAGCCGCGGCTCCCTGGTCTATAAATAAGACTCCCCATCAGCCAAAAAGAAAAAAGAAAAAAAGAAGAAAAGAGATGAAATTTTGCCCATTTTAGCTCTTAACCCTACCTACAGTGCTCCAAACTTTGATATTTCTCTTCCAAAACACTTGTATACGTATATATACTAACATAACAAGTTTTCACCAATGGAAAAGGAGTTTTAAAGCCTACCAAGTGGTTTAAAGCCTATAACGCTATATACTGTGAGATTTCTTTTGATATGAAGCTTTTTACTACTTTAACATATATATATATATAT
Organism: Panax stipuleanatus; assembly: GCA_020205555.1. Classification (NCBI taxonomy): domain Eukaryota; kingdom Viridiplantae; phylum Streptophyta; class Magnoliopsida; order Apiales; family Araliaceae; genus Panax; species Panax stipuleanatus. Next base: position 61,600,446 of record CM035118.1, read on the forward strand.
ATATGTATGTATATATATATAAGCATATATATATATATATATGTATATATATTTATAGCTTTTAGTTTTGCCTGTATTTCAAATCTGTGGCCTTTCTGGCTTTAATCTATGTATATATAAGTATATATACATTTATAAGTGTTATTTCGGCCTAGATTGCAAATCTGTGGCTTTTATCTCTTTAATATATATATATATATATATAAGTATATATATATTTATAAGTGTTATCTAACCTGGATTGTTAATTTGTGATATTTTAAGCTTTAATATATATATAACTATATATATATATATTTACATTAACTTTGTCTTGCCTAGATTGTATATCTGTGGCTTTTTCTGCTTTAATATACATATATATATATATATATATATATATATATATATATATTTCTATTAATTCTGTTAGCCTGAATTGCTAATCCGTGGCTTTTTTTTGCTTTAATATATATGTATATATATATATATATACTAACTCGTTTAGCCTGGATTGCTAATCCGTAGCTTTTTCAGCTTCAATATATATATACATTGACCAGTCACGCCTGGATTAGAAATCCGTGGCTCTTTCCAGTTTTAATATATATATATATATATATATATATTATTTAATGTGATTAAATATCAGTGTTAACTGTTCATTTGATGTAAATATGTTCTCATATAAAGTTTATTGACTAGATTTATCTAAATCTAGTCATATCTAACTTTCAATTGGTTCAAAAGCTATGAAGCTGGAACCGTTAAGCTAGAATGGCTAAGATTTATTTCAATCTAGTTTTCTTTCTAGCTTTGTAAATATTAAAGCAACTACGCAACCCTAGATCCGTATCTAGAGAGAACGGGAAGCTTTGGCTATGCGCATGCAAGAATTTAATTGATGAATCCTTTGTTTTGTGACGTCTAGTTTTTCATTTGCATTTTATTTCAATATCTCTGATGTGCAGACTTTATAATAATATTCTGTGAGCCTAGGAATCATGGGATCTACGATTAATCACATGGATCTAGATTCGATTCGCACGATGGACAAATTTAAACTGTAAATACGGCTTGCCTGTCTTTTTGTAAATGTAAATAAGAGGGACCTTAAAACAGTTATTCGGATTTAAGGTCTCAGCATAATAAATTGTGGTTTGTAGTGGTCGGGTCACTTCGATGGCTTTCATGCCCATAAGGAGCCCGACACTTGTATATATATTACTTGGTCGAGGATGCTTCGCATCCAGATAATCAAATCAAAATCAGCCGAATACAGAATAAAATAGAAGTACCAAAAGGCTTCAATTCATATGTTAGCGAAATAGTTTGAAAAACCATCTTCCAAAATATCACTTTCATATCTTGTCTAAAAATAGACTTTTCATTAAATCAAACCATTCATATATAGGTCCAACGAAGCATAACACTACTTTCAAATAAAGCACTTTGGCCCAATTATTGCAAGCACACACACACACACACACACACACATTACAAATAAAATAGGGGAATTTAAAAGACGCAGTAACCGTGTTTCACGGAAGTCGGGGGGTGCCTAACACCTTCCCCCCACTTAATCAATCCCCCGAACTCTATGAATCTTGGTTTCCAATGCCAAGTTAACAGAGTCCAGTAATTTGGCCTACTTGCAAAACTTTTCAAATAAAACTCGATTGAGTTGGTACAACCATTTCAAACATACCAACAGGCGAATTTGTAAAATCAAACTTTTCAAATCGTCGACATTATAAGTCAGTCGTTTCCTGAAAATTCACCCTTTAGGTTAAACAAATCAAATAGAGGACATAAAGGGTAGAAACACATAGGAAAAGGGATCGCCAAATATTTTTCCCCGACATCGACAAGAATCATGTAACCGAACTTATTATATGAAATATATTATCATCTTTTGTTTTCGCATTCGTGTACTTTTACATTATTAGTTGATTTAGTAATATTATTGAACTAGTACAGTATCCATATGAACTATACATCTGAATGAGGATATTGAATGACTTTGGAAGTTCTGTAAGCACTGAAGTCGCTCCTCGGTTCCAAGAACAAGCTTATCATTAATACTGTGAATGTCAGATAGATAGGAACTATGAATATGAAAGAAATATACATAAGATATAAACCTATTCATCCAAGTGAGGGTATCTAAACACAAATTATTCTGGCAAAAACTGTTATCTGTTATGGGATACTGTGAATCTTGGAGAGATAGGAAGTATATATATTATGGAATATTTATAGACGTGAACACCAAATCTGTTACAGGAAGTGTAGAGAATTTGTGGGCGTCACATTTTGGTATCAGTGTTATCGACTATAGCTCTAAGGTAGAGGTATCTTATGATATAGTCTTTGAGTCGGTAAAAATATTTAATTACACGTAAAATAACATTAAAATCCTTATATTTTGTGTAAAGTTTCTTAGAATATAATCAAGTAATGAAAGAAATTTCTTTTTTAGGATAGCCAACTCAGAGTCTGATGATACGTCAATAGTCATAAATCCACCTTAGATAGTGTCAGAGTAGGATAGTGATCCTGAAGAGGAGGAACTACAACATGACCAACAACTATTAGATGCTGAAGAGGATAAAGATCCTGTAGCTGGTTAGTTAATGAGGATAGAGGAGCATGATGAGGCACTTGCAATAATAGCACAACTAGCCAGAAATCAACCTTGATAACGCTAGATTTAGGGCACATAGGGCTGAGGGTATGCTAAAGTATAAAAGGGAAATTACCACCCGACTGAGGACACTACTGCGTAATGCTCAGAAGGGAAGGCAGGAGATACAGATGAGGATTAATAGGTCTATTCGGAGGACTCGGGATTCATTTAGCAAACTGGTGCATCGAGGTTACAGATATCCGGTAGAGGAGAAAAAGACCGATTATCTTATAGATAGATCAGTGGTATGCCACATGATCCAGGACACTTATGATGAAGTTAGAGATTTCTAAATTATAGTATAGAAATTTAAGTGCTCTGCTACTGGTAGTAGTATGTAATAAAGAGCAAATTTTGATGTGTTAGCTAGTGGTAGTATATAAACCACTAGTCGGATATGTAACCTACCGGTTGTGTTATATACAAGTTCTGTTTAAAACATCAGATTCTTGCTATATGTATTGATTATACTTGTATTTATAATTGTCTTTATTTTTTATTACAGAATCATGCCACCGAGAAGGAGACCTCAAGTAGAGATTGATAATGATCTTACCCAACACTTAGTAGACATATTGTTAGGAGCTGTACAAAGTAGGCCGACCAATCAGAACACACTATTTAAAGACTTCAAATTAGTAGGTCCACCTGAGTTTATGGGTACTGCAGAGCCCGTTGAGGCCCAAATTTGGATCACTAAGATAGAGAAATTCTTTCTAGTAACCAATGTTAGTGAGAACCAGAAAACAGTCTTTGCAACCTTTTTCTTAAAAGGGGAGGCAAACTATTGGTGGGAGTCTACTAAAGTTCGTGCAGGAACTGAAATAGTCTCTTGGGATAAATTCAAAGAACTGTTCTTTGAAAATTATTTTCCCCAGTCATTAAAGGATCGTATAGAGATGCGATTCATGGAACTAAAACAAGGAGAACTTACTATATCCCAGTATACAGCTAAGTTTAACGAATTAACAAGTTTTGCTTTGCATTAAGTTGATACGGAGGCTATAAAAACCCGAAGGTACCAGGAGGGTTTAAAACCACATATTCGTAGCAAATGGTCTGTGTTTCAGGTGAAGACTTTTCCTGAAATTCTCGAGAAGGCTATTATAGCAGAGAATGAGAACCTCATTAAGTTTCATAAAGATAAAAAGAGTCAGAATGAGGCGGGGAAGTTGAAGGGAGAACCCGGTCCAGATGAGTTTAATAATAAGAGAAAGTGAGATACCACTTTTTCAAATAATTCTGGGAAGAAGGTGAATAATTTCAACGACAACAAAATTGACCCTTGTGCCACCTACGGCAAGAACTATAAGGGTATGTGTTTTAAGAATAAATGTTACAACTTTGGTCAGGAGGGACACTATTCTCCTAAGTGTCCTAACCCTAATAAGAGTAGATGCTTCAACTGTAGTTCATTGGAACATATAAAAAAAATTGCCCAAAAACCCAAGAACCAAAGTAGGGAGGTTCTAACGAAATGATGGCTCAAGTAGCCAGGCCACAGAGGGCGAATCGGAATAGTTCGGCTTCTAGCCTGGATAGTGCTGGAGGAGGTTCTAGTGAAAGTCTGGAGAAATAAAAACGTTGAAAAGACTACGTGGGAGCTCAAGAGTAAAATGCGAGAGAACTATCCCCATTTATTTACTTAACTTATACTATAATTTTGAGGACCAAATTCTTATTAGAGGGGGTGAATGTGAAATCCCAGAACTCTAATAAGACGCGGTTATGTAAATTCTATATTTATCAATAAAATCTCTTCGTTCTGAATACGTATTGTGTTATTACATACTCTATTGAAGAATTAGGTCAAATAAAATTTTTTCAAAAAACGTCGTGCTTGACACATCGTGCTTAAAAAATTTATTCTTTATTTTGGAATTTTTGGTATATTTATTTTATCAAGTTGCTTTATCATGCTTACACTGACAAAACGTTTTGTTGTGCTTTGCCTAAATTATATGTTAAACCCTAAATTAGGAAACCCTAACCGTAGGTTTTAAAACCCTAACACTAATAGTAAACCTTAACCCTAATTAAGTAGTTCTAACCCTAATTAGGTTATTTTAAACCCTAATTATGTTGACTAAATTTAAATTGGGTGTTAATAACTTCATTAAATTATCCTAATCACAAAATCCAAAACACTAATCACAATTAGGATGGATTAGGGCAAAATTAAGCTACTAATTAAAGTGAAGTAGCTCACAAGCTAGTGCCATCACCACAACCTTGCCCCAATGCAATCATATGATCAGACATGGTATGCTAGCAGTACAAGTTTCCTTGCCAAGATATTTTTGGAGGCAAAAGTTTGGAAAATGACTATAAAACCCTAAGTTGCAAAATCCTATACATAGCAGCCCTATCTCTGGCCAAACCCACGAAATTATTCAACCTATACACTTGTATTACATGCCATAAGAAGCCCTAGCAGTAGCAAGATCAGAATCAAAGCATAGAAATCAAATTTTGCTCAAGAAAGGTACAAACTCTAATTTTACTCTAGATCTTTTATGCTTTGTTAGGTTTGTTGTTTTGTTATTTAATTATGTGTAATAACATGTAAGTAATTGTTCTGGGTTGATAGATCATGCTTCCATAACATCTAGATACATCAAAATGATGTTTTAAGCAATCTGGAAATTTCGAATAAACAGGCCTGACAGCCTAATGTCAGAGCCTCTAGATCTTCGTGTGTTAATGTTTAGGTCTGTTAATTGTATCCTAGTTGTAATATTACATAAGCTTAGTAAGCTAGAATAAGAATCATGTTCATTGAATTCATATACTGAAAGATATAAGTTGTCAAAGGTCATTGATCGATCACGAAGTTCTGATTTTTGGAAAACCCAAAAATTTCTGAGGAAGGTCTGACAGCCGTTTGACCGGCTTAGATCTTCATACTGATTTGTTGTTAGGCTATTAAAGTATTATGTTTATATACCCTGACATATATACTACAAGACTGAGACACTCTAACACTTGATAAATTCATAGGATGACTAGAATTAATGGTCAAATAGCATTGACCGTTCACGGCTTCACTTTCTAGGCAACCCAGAAAATAAAGAAGATCATGAACTAAGCCTCTGACAGCACTTTGACTGGCTTAGATCATAACCTTATGATGTTACTCAGTCCAAGTCTGTGCTTCACTCTTGTACTTTGGTATACAAACTACAAATTACAACAATCAGAACACACATCTAATGCACAGATTGAAAGTTATTAGAACCACAAGGTAGTTGACCAGCATTGATTAGGTTTTTGGGTTACTCAGAAACCCAAGAAAGGCTCTGACAGCCACTTTGAGCCTTAATAACTTCTTGATATGTTGTGATTAGAGTCCAAACTTAGTATCATGTTGTAGTATTACATAAACACTACACCATTAAAACACTTAGAGACCCAGAATAATAACAAGCTAAGAGGTCAAGCTTGGTCAAAGTGACCACTTGACATTAACCAAAACTGTTCATCAGGCTGAACAGCTATAGCTACGCTTTCTGTCGCTAAAGGCCTCTAGCGACAGACAGAAATAAAAATAATTTTAATAAATTATAAATTAAGTTTTAAAAATTATTTTAAGTTATAATAATAAACTTTTAATAGTTTGGCATAAATTCCATAAATATTTTTATAATTAATTAATAATTTAATTAAAATAAATCATTTATAATAATTAATTATTTAAAAATGATACTAATATTCTAAAAATCATATTAAATGATTATTAATTATTTAAAAATAATACTAAGGTTTTTAAAATTATTCTAAGTGAATAGTAATTATCTAAAAATAATATTAATGAGTTAAAAATTATTTTAAAAAATAATTAAATGTTTAAAAATTATTATAAATGATAAATAAATTATCTAAAATAATAATAAAGCTTTTAATTAATGTTTAACCGAGTTATCAACTTGATAAATACCCGGTAAGGTTTTAGGACATTGAAATCATGTCAAACATAGACCAGACTTAAATAGTTTGAGTAGTGAGGTATTGTAATCAATACTAACGATCTATATAAATATGTTTAACGTATTTAGGTATCATAAACACTTAGAGTAACGATAGATAAACGTTCTTCGCACATGCAAGTTTTCTAACTTCATTTAATTTTCGTATTGAATGCAAGTGTTTTCTCCCTAACTTATTACTTTACGCAAGTTTCTTGAACCCTACTTTTACTTTGAGCAAGATTTCTATATTGAATTCTTTTCGATATCTTATACCGAACCAATTTGTTACCAATTATTGTGAAGTTATTGCTATTGCTTCAGCATAACTTAAGAAATGAATTACTTATTCATGTGATATTGAACTATTATTTATCAAGCATAAACTGTTGTGCCAAACCAAATTATTTTGGTAAGATATCTTATACTGAGTTAAAATTACCCTTGATGGGACTTAAATTGTGTCTACAAATTGACACTAAGTGTAAATGGGCACGATTAGGATGTTATGCATACTCCTAGGATATTGAATAGACTGATCCCCTATATCATATCCGAACTAAACATATTTCTAAGTTTTTGTGACTGACAGAAATAGGTGATATAAAAATTCCAGTAATGGTTATCAACCCTCAGTTAAGTAAAATTGTTGAACTATTATTCTTCAAATCAAACATTGTGTTTATAAATATAAACTTGCTGAGCATATCATAGCTCATTCTTACAAATCATTTCCTTTGCAGTTTGAGATGGTAATCCCGGAACTTCTGGAATACATAATGGAAAGAGGCTATGTTTAGAATAGCTTTAAATCATTGTCTTTATTAATGTAAGTCTTATAAGACTTTAGTAATAAAAACTCAATGTTGAGAATTATAGACACTAGAAATTTCGCATTCATATTACTAACCCTGCAAGAGGGCAAAACTATCTTTTACCTTCCAGTGACAAACTTGGAAGTCCAAATCATCAAATCCAACCCTGGCGATAACACCAGAAGATCAAGTCCAACCCCGATGGCAACCCTGGGAGAACAAATCCAACCCCGACGACAACCCCGGGAGATCAAATTTAACCCTGACGACAACCCCGAGAGATCAAATCCTACCCCTATGACAACACCAGGAGATCAAGTCCAACCTCGGTGACAACACCGGGAGATCAAATCCAACCCCGAGGACAACACCAGAATATCAAGTTGAACCCCGGCGATAACACCGGGAGATCAAGTCCAACCCCAGTGACAATCCCGGGAGATCAACTCTAACCCCGGTAACAACCCCGAGAAATCAAGTCCAACCCCGGCGACAACAATGGGAGATAAAGTCCTACCCCAACGATAACCCCGGGAGATCAAGTCCAACCCCGACGACCACCCCGGGAGATCAAATCCAACCCCGAAGATAACCCTAGGAGATCAAATCCAACCCGGGCGACAACACCGAGAGATCAAAGTCCAACCCCAGCGACAACACCGAGAGATCAAGTCGAACCCCGGCCACAACCCCGGGAGATCAAATCAAACCACGGTGATAACGCTGGGAGATCAAATCAACCCCGACGACAACCCCGGGAGAATAAATCAAACGCCAGAGACGACCTTGGAAGTTCAAATCAAACCCGGACGACAACCCCGGGAGATCAAATCAACCATGGGAGACGACTCTGAGGTCTCTCTTCGGTTTCAAGAATAATCTTATCATCAATTCTGTGAATGTCAGATAGATAGATAGGAATTATGAATATGAAAGAAATATACATAAGATATAATCATATTCATCCAAGTGAGGGTATCTAAACACAAAAATTATTCTGGCAGAAACTGCTATCTATTATGGGATACTGTGAACTTGGAGAGATAGGAAGTATATATTATAGAATATGTATAGACGTGAGCACCAAATCTGCTACAGGAAGTTTAGAGAATTTGGGGGTGTCACAGCCCTACCTTCTAGAGAGGCTTTGGAGCAACGTGTATAGCTCCTGACCTTTGAGAGGGGCCAGGCTCGTGCTTGGATGTTGACGACCTTATCTGGAAGGGATGCTGCTATTCTGGAGAGAGACGACACCCGGACTGCCAGGGATGCCTTTGTTGCTGAGAGTGTTGCCCTCAGATCTTTCACAGATGACATCGTCGCATAGACGAATGAGCTTTTGGGTTACCAGGACAGTACCATGCATTCTGCTGTAGAGCTTATGACACGTATTGAGACAATGAGGCAGGAGCTTAGAGATGCTCCTCAGTCTGCAGAGAGGGATAGTCTTCTGGCTTTAGTGACCCGATTGGTTGCGGGTTTATAACTTAGCTTTCATTTCTTGTATAGACTAGGTTAGTCACTTTTGTCATTGTCGACGTCGATAAAAATCTTCTAGACAGATCTTCCTTTCCCTAAATTGTTTGAATGTTTTCTACCCTTGTTTGTTTTATCTATGTTATGAAGGGTGAAATTTTTAGGGAAAGGCCAACATGTATTATGTCGACGATTTGAAAGGTTTACAGAGTCGCCAATTAGTATATTTGATATGGTTGTACCAACTCAACCTAGTTTTGTTTGATTTTTGCAAGTAGGCCAAATTACTTAACGCTGTCAAAACTTGGCCTTGGAAATCGAGATTCATAAAGTTCGGGGTTTGGTTAAGCGGGGGGGGGGGGGGGGGGGAGGTGTTAGGGCACCCCCCGACTTCCGAGAAACATGGTTACTGCATCTTTTCAATTTTTCCTTTTTTTGCAATGTGTGTGTGTGTGCTGGAAGTAATGTAGCCTACGTGTTTGATTTAAAACTAGTGTCGTGCTTCGTTGGACCTATATACGAAGGGTTTGATTTGTTTGAAAAATCTTTTTTTAGACAAGATATGAAAATGATGTTTTGAAAGATGGTTTTCAAACCCTTTCGCTAGCATAGGAATTAAAGCTTTTTGATACCTCCATTTTATTTTATTTTGCATTGGGCTTGATTTGGATGTTTATTGTCGGGATGCGAAGCATCCTCGACCACAGAATGTATATACAAGTGCCGATCTTCTTATGGGCATGAAAGCCATCCAAGTGACCCTAGTACTTCAAACCACAGTGTACTATGTTGAAACCTTAAATCCGGATAACCGTTTTAAGATCCATATGATTTATATTTACAGAAAAACTAGCATGATGTATTTACAATGCGGAGTTGTCCATCATAGGAATCGAGTTTAGATCCGTGTGGTTGATCATTAATCCCATGATTCCTAGGCTCACAGAAAAATGATCAAAAAACCTGCACAGCAAAGATATTGACATATAGTACAAATTATACTCTAGACGTCGCAAATTAAGGATTCATCAGTTAAATCCTTGCATGCGGGTAGCTAAAGCTTCTCGTTCCCACTAGATATGGATCTAGGGTTGCATAGTCGCTTTAATATTTACAAAACTAGAAAGAAAGCTAGATTTAAATAAATCTTAGCCATTCTAGCTCCCCGAATCCGATTTGACCGATTTTGAACCGTTTAAAAGTTAGAAAGGGCTAGATTTAGATGGATCTAATCCACAAAATTTACATTAACATACATTTATATCAAATGAATATTTAAAATCGATATTTAATCACATTGAATAAAGAGAAAGGTGTAAAGGGCTATGGATTTCCAATACAGGCCCGATAGAGAAAATGTAAATATATATATAAGCTGTAAAGAACCACAAATTTACAATCCAGGCTCGAGTGAGAAATGTAAATATGTATATATATATAAGGTGTAAAGAGCCATGAATTTCTAATCCAGGCTCGACTGAGAAATATAAATATATATATATATATATATATAAGCTGTAAAGAGCCACGAATTTCTAATCCAGACTCGACTGAATGAATTGTTAATATATATACAGTTAATATATATATATTAAAGTTGAAAAGACCACGAATTAGCAATCCAGGCCAAAAAAGTTAGAATATATATATATATATATATATAGTTATATATATAAGCGGTAAATGCCACAGATTTATAATCCATGCTTGACAGAATTGAATGTTAGTATATATATAATCAGTTATATATATATATATATAATAAAGCTAAAAAGGCCACGAATTAGCAATCCAGGCCAAACGAAATAGTATAAATATATATAGTTATATATATAGGAAAGCAGTAAAAAGCCACGGATTAGCAATCCAGGCTGTGAAAACAAAGAAAAACTTATATATATATTATATATATATATATATATATATATTTATATATATATATTGATATATACTAAAAAGTAAGCTAGAAAGGCCACGGATTTGAGATCCGAGCAAAACCAGAAGCTAAACTTCATATGTACGTTCATATAAAAAAACTTACAACGGACTGCTCTACGTGCTTTTTGCCACTCGGAGGGCTTCAAATCTTCGTTTCCATCGGTTAAAACTTGATATATTGTAGAATATACGTATGCAAACATATTAGAAGAATAAAATTAAAATTTGGAGCACTATAGGTAGGGCTAAGGGTCGAAATGGACGGAGCTTCTCTGCTTTTTTCTATTTTTTCCTTCTCTTTTTGCTAGGATGGGGGGTCTTATTTATAGACCCGATGGTAGCTGGTCTACCTGCGGTAGCCGCTAGTCTACCTGCAGTTGTTTGTGGTGGGCCCATCTTGGTGGGGTCCCGCTGTCTCAAAGTACGTGCACTCTAATCAATGCGCAGCCTGCTTGAACCTTCATAACTTTTGATCTGTGAGTCCGTTTGAGGCGTGCTATACCGTTTTGAAAAGCCCTTTCCGAGAGCTACACAATGACATGTGATTTGACCTTTTCTGAATCCAAGAAGATGGGTCCATGACCAGATCTTTGTTTCTTAGTAGTCCGTCTGTTGAGCTGTCTTATGCTTTTTTCACTCGGGATTGATGTTATGGTTCTTTCTAACCCTCATTGCATCGATTTGGCTTGATTTTGAATTGATTTGTTGTTGAGTTAGCAAAATTACTCTTTTTCCCTTTCAAGTTGGTTCCGGGCTTGACGTGGCTACAAATGTCTTTCTCGAGGTTATCTCCGGGATTCGACTGCTGCCGACTTTTGTCTGTCTTCAGGGTTATCTTTGAAGTTGGCTTGACGATTTCCTGGGACTATCTCTGGGGTTCTGGTTTGATGTTGTAATCCTCCAGGGTTGTTCTCCAGAGTGGACAAAGATGATTTTGCCCTCCTGTATGGTTAGTAACATGAAACAAAATTTAGAGTGTCTACAGATGCCACTCTTTGTCATGTTTATGCAATGCAATGAAATGAACATGAGAAAGATTACTAGACACTTGAAATATGACAAGATATATACTTGATGCAAATCGCAATGCAATGAATGTTAAAATATTTTTGCAAATCGCATTTCGCACATCGTATCGCAAATCGCATTGCAAATCGCATATCGCATCACATATCGCATCACAAATTGCTTACCCTTACCGGTCATGGATGATGCCTGTGTTGGGGCTAATTTCAATGGTTGACTTTCATTAGTGCTGCTAATGTCTATGCTGGTGTTGACTCCAACGGTTTGATTTCCATCGGTGTTGCCGATGCTTGTTTGATGAAGATAAACTGAAATGTTTTCTACATTTATTGTAACGCCCGAGAAAAACGGACGTTTATGTAAATAAATTTAATTTGATTTATTAAATAAAATTTGATTATTTGTTTATTAAACTGAGTAAGCTAATCAAATGTCGTTCTATGACTTAGAGAATGCAGAAATGGTTAGGATTCTGGCTACGTGCTAAAAATAATTGATGTAAATTTATAAGATGAAAATAAAATATTTTTAAGAAAAAGACGAAATAGGCACTATTTATAGATAAAACCCTAAGGTTTAGGGTTTGACTCTAAGGGTTAGGGTTTGACCCTAAGGGTTAGGCTTTGAGACCCTAAGCCTTTTTGGGAGTTTGGAATGTCAGAATGACATTCTATCAAAAGATTTGACGGTAATATACTGTGACAAGTTAAGTTAGCCGAAAAAAGTTTTCTCGGGAGGAAATTACTATGCATCCGTTTTTTCTTGGAAATTTTATTAAAATTTCGAGAAACGCGTAATGATAGGATTTTAAGTCGAGACGAAATATGTAATAATAATTCATTTATGGCTAAAGAAGTTTTTGCTTGCGGACTTAAAACCGTAAGGGTTAGGGAAAGTTAAACCTAATGATAATTGTTTTAGTAAAATAATGAATGATTATTATACGGAATAAATACGAGTATAATACGAGATATTATACGAGTATAGTACGAAGAGGATACGAGAATTAATACGATGTATAATACTGAATTTTATACAAAGTAAACACATTGAATTTGAATTAAATTTAATAATTTAACCCGTGGATTGAACCAATGGGTTAACATGTGGGTTAAACCCATGGGGTGGCCAATGGGGCAACCCATGGGCACATGTGTGGCATATGGGGGACATGTGGAGTATGTGGGGTGGCATGTGCTAGCACATGCTAGCACATGGGCAAGACATAGGCAAAGGAGGTTTGGTCTTAATAACCAAACTACCCTAAACCTTGCCAAGCCTATAAATACAAGAGTTCCTCATTCATTTTGTTGGTTGATCAAACTTGTGAGCTTATATTGAGAGAGAGAAGAGAAGCTAGTTCATTGCCTTTAATAAGAATCAAGAAAACTAAGGAGCTAAGAAGAGAATTGAATCTCCATATTCAATCTACAAGAACTAACAAAGGTATAAGATAAGAAAAATTGGATGATATCATTTGTCTTTCAATAATAGAATTGAAAGGGAAGTGATTTGGGAAAGCATGGATCATAAGAAGTTATAAGGTTGGCTATATAGTGAAATAAGAACACTAACAAGCAATGCATGATGAAATTATAAGAATTAATTAAGAACTAATGAAGAACTTATTAAAATTATGGGAATTTTAATGATGAGCATGTTAAACCATTAAAACATAAATGTTTAGAATGGTTAGAATCATTAATAATCAACCAATGGATTGATTTCAATTAATTTGAAGTAAAAATATCGAAGAACAAAGATTCGGCGAAAGTTACGCGATTAAACGTTAATCGTCGAAATCGTAAATTTTCCTGGAATAGAAGTCAAAAGTTTTCGTGTGATTCAAAAATGATGGTTTTTGATTACATCACGTGTAATTAGGAAAATAAGACTTGCGGGAGCAAGAACGAACTAATTCGGACTTAAAATGAAGAATTGAGTGTCAAACATTTACCGAACGCATAAAAATGGACTAATCGGCTAAATTTTCGCCGACGAATTCAGGAATTAATTCCGACTTGATGAAATGATAGAACATAACATATATGAACTATTGGCTTTGGAATGAGCCAATTTCGAGTTGTAACGATCGTGTTATGAGCTCAGGAAATTCAAGTTTAGAAAAAAATTCAAAGGTTGAGGGCCGGCGCTGCAGCACCGCCCATGCCTTGTGTTCCAGCATTGCATCGCCGGGACAAGGTAAATAATTTTGCGAGCCAGCGCCGCAGCGCCGACTTTAAGCTTATGGTCGGCGCTGCAGCGCTCTTAAGGAAATATTTTTCGACGTGAAGATTTCTAAACCTAGCTTTCTACATGGTAATTATAGGGCAACTAAATGGTTAGTATTCATGAAGAAAAATCACTTAAACAACATATTTAAGTAAGGTTTTATGAATTAAATGGTGACAAAACGTATTTAAATTTAAGACTCGAAATCCGATAATGTGAACTATGAATCGTAATCGAGTTATGAGCTTGCCTTAATGTTATTTAATATGTAATAGAGGTGCGTGATGCATGAATGACATTGAATGAAGTTAAAACTCATATAAATTCTATACGGAGTCCGATAATGAGAATTTGACGGGAATGCGATTAATGTAACAAATCGGTTAGGGTTTTGTCCTGTCTTTATGCTTAATGATTATCGACGGGAGTCGGTTTATGCCATATAGATGTTAATAAGCCGTAATAAACGTTAAATAACTTGAACGAATGTTATTAACTTAACAATTCGATTAAGTTATACAAGAAGGAGAAGTTAGGTTATACATTGTATATCAACTATGAATTCTTATTGGTATGCTATGTGTTATGCTTTGTAGAAGTTATAAAGACCGAGTAGAGAACGTTTAAAGGTTAAAGACGCAAAAGCAAGTTTGCTAACCTTGTTCAAGTTTTTCTTAATGCAGGTTTTCTAAACTCTTGTCTATACCTTGTGTTGGACAAGCTGTCATTATGCATGATCTATTATGCATAAACTATTATTGAATAGTCGATGCCATTTGATTCGGCTAGACTGAGACTTAGCATATTTTGGTTGGTTTTCCACAAATCTTTCCAAAATATTTACAGTGTGGTTATCCTATGCTAATTGATTCGTACGAATTCTTAGGAAAACCTGAGTATTAAAATAAACAAATGTTTTTACGTCGTTAATTCGATAGGCACGTGAGGTTGCCACCAATTAAACGTAAACACGTTTAATGTATGAGTGTTGATCAACATAGAGTACTACAGGCTGATCACCTGGATGTACTTGTAAGCTATATCGAACTTACGGCCTTTGTGCCGGGTTGTTCTTTTTATGAATGAGAACTAAATGATGGTTCATGGTCGTTGACCAACACAGATTCCGAAGAGGCTATAAGTCCTTGGGAATGGTTTTAAAGGAATCAAAACATTATTTTGATTATTCTTAAGTACTTCATAACTATTGTACAGTTATTGAAGACCAAGTGATATGATTCTTGATTTTGTGATTTCAAGATATGTTGTTGAACTTGCTGAGCTATTTATGCTCATTCTTGCTTAAAACTAAATGATTCAAGCTAAGAGCGAATGAACCGAAGGATCCGATAAAGATAAAGGTAAGTCCAAGATGGACAAGTAGTGATCCTTTGTAATAGCGTAGTATTAGTATTGTAATTACTTATATTATGGCACTGAACAATGTAATGGTTATAAGAATCTGGTAAGGGAATTAATAGAATGTAATATTTAGTAAACTCATGTATGTTATAAATTTTTTTCATTAAATGTATTAGTAGGTGGTAGTACCGTGTAGCACCATATCCAGGGTTTGAAGGTACCCAAATTTGGGGGCATCACAGTTTGGTATCAGAGTTTTAGGTTATAAAACTTACGGGGAAAAACCATAGGTTATAACCTTGAGAAGTGAAGTAGAGGTTAGAAGTAACTAAACTCTACTAGGGTTTTAAAGAAGAAAGTAAGCTTAAATATATTAAATATGATATATGTTTCTAATGTTTTGATTATATACTAATCAAGTTATTTGTGTCTTATTGTAGATACCAGGTATTATGGATATGTATAATGAAATACAGGAAGTTAGTGAGGATTCAGTTAACTTTGTAAAAACAGTACCGATGCCGATAGCAGAGGTACCAGTAGTGATTATAGAGGACTGATGTGGAGGACGAAGATCCGTCTGAATACTCGGATAACTTTGACTTAGTGTCATTATTTGATGGTATGCCAGAGGAAGAGGTGGAGACAGTGTCGATTAATCTGGTACTGCCTACTGAGGAGGTAGAAAAGTCTACAACGGTGAAGTCCATGAAGACTTTATTTATGGCAATGTTGACAGGAACGTCCAACTAAGTAAAGAAATGTGTGACCTCAAACAAGAGGTTCACGATGTACAGGAGGATAAGGAAGACATGGAGGTCTTTGTAGTCACTCAAAATTTTGCTTCCTTTATACTAACATTGCAGAAGATCAAAATCATAATTTTACTTCGGAGAAAACCCCGAGGTAGGGCAAAAGAGTCAGGTCATCCCGGAGACAACCCCGTGAATGATTCAAAGGACCAATGACGTCCGAACATGTCATAAATTGAACAAGGATCGCCAAGTTGGGACAGTGTCTGCCAGAAACTAACTCAGCAAACCTCGAACTGAGTGCCATCTAAAATAAACCAACTAACTACCGTCGGGAACTGGAAGATACTTCTCAGCTACCAGCGTTATCTTCCAGGAGCCCGACTCAGTCAGACTCAATTTTATTCTGCCGCATTCCATAAAAACTTTTTGAAAGTTCGGTCTGCGAAGGTCGACTTTCTCCGAATCAAAACCGAAGGAACACCATTCGAGACGGCAGGACCCGCAGGGGCCCAGCCACATCCATACATACGGCTAGCCGCATATATGTATGCGGCTGCCTCGGACATATTAAAAGAGCAATATTCAGCTCATTTGAAAAAAGAGGAGAAGACTTTTAGAGAGAGAAAGGAATTTTTAGAGAGAGAAACCCTCGGGTTTGAGAGTTTTTTTACCAACTTTGAATTGTTTAATCTTCTATATTACATATATTGAGAGTCTTGAGTGTTCTAAGTTGATCCCAAGTCTCAAAAAGCTTGTTCATGCATCCCCCAAGGTGAAAAACGCCCTTATCGAGTCACTTTCTTTGTAAATATTGTTTGAAACACTAGTTTTATGTGATATATTATGTAAGCGTAGTCTAACTTGTTGTTTTACATAGATATTGTATAGTTGGTGGCGAATATTGAGTTCCCACTGGTTATTATTCTATTTTATTTTTGTAGATCCAGTCCGTAGGCTAGATCTACCTAGATCTAAGCCGGATCTAGCCTTTTGAGTGGTTATCAAGCACGAAGCTTTAACCCGTATGCTAGATCGGCTTAGATCCATGGTAGATCTACGTGTTTTACCACTTTATATCATTCCCGGTCACTTTGTTGAGCCCTAGATCTATATCTAGAGGTGAGAAGGGTCTTAAGCTCTCGTGCTGGATCTTGAATTTAGGACATGTTGTATATATATTTATTTCAATAAATGTGAGCCTAGGAATCCCAGGGTCGAGATCTAGTGATTAAATCTTGAGTAGATTCCCACGATGGACATTTTGCTTATTTGTAATGTTTACATAATGTCGTATTGTTGTACTTGTAAATATTAGATCTTAAAGCCGTCTTGAGGGTTTCATTCCGATAGATCGGGTTTAAGATCTCATAATAATGAAAATTTGTGATTGTGGGTGCTCGGTTCATCGAGATGGCTTTCATACCCAAGGATTGGTAGCTGTCGTTTAGCACTATAAAATTTACCTTACTAAGGTTCTACTAATCCAAGAATCAGTATAGCAATGAGCAAGGATCGATCCCACAGAGAGTGAATTGTATTTTTAATTATCCAATGAAACCAATGAATTGGGGAGGGTTTTGATTGAAAACAATTTAATAAACAAAAGTGAATTTAAGAAGAAAATATCAATAAGTAAAAGAGTTCAATTCTTCAGTTCGGTATCCCCTTTTAATAATTATGATTTAATCAATTCAATATACTATTTATCGTCCACTGAGATTAATAACCCTAGATAACCGGAATCTCAAATTACCCGAAATTCTCCTTAAGTGTAGATCTAATGCGACGATCGCCAACAAGAGATTCTAACTAACATACAACCTAGAACTATCAGCCTAGATTTAATATGATAGAAGCAGTAAGCATGCGAATTAGATTATTCCAAGCAATAATTACACAATCAGGAATTATTTAACTTGTCTTCTAAATATCTTAACAATATTTCAAAGCTTGTCCACAATAAAATACTGTTAATCGCTACTTAGATTAGACACACTTCGTTTGCTTAAAATCTGTCTTAATCTAGCAGATGTAATCAATTTATTAATTTAATCCTGCAGAAACCAAATTAATCAATTAAATAAAATATATGAAAGTTCATGTAGATAATCATAATAAATCTCAGATGAAAGAATAAATATTATAAACTTAATCAAACCATAAACTGTTAATCAGGTTCAACATCCCTTCAGAATTGAATAAGTGAATTAGGCTGACATGCCTTGATGAATAGCCTCCAAGATGAAAGAATGAAATTATCAAATCCCAGATATCCTAAACTCAGCAAAACAACTGATATATATAGATTAATAAAACCCTAGTCTAATAAGGCAAGACAACAATCCTAATCAACTTTGTAATTAAAACACTTAAAAACTAGTCAGCCCGTCCTTCCGGCGCGCCCCGCGCGGTCTCCCTCTTCTCCGGGCGCGCCCCGTGCCTGATATAATGGGATTCAAGTTCTTCAAGTAGCGCGGCCCACGTCGGTTCCTTTGTAATTATAATGCGTCCCGCGCCAGTCAATCAATATTCCTAAAATTGCCCTTCTAATCCCCTTTTTGTCCAAACACTCTCCATTCCTGCACATTACACAAAACACATGAAAAGTACAATGTATACTTAAGTAAATGCAATATAACAAGCTAAGAAATACCTATTAAGTAGGTTAAAAACCTACTTATCAAATACCCACAAACTTAAACAATTGCTTGTCCTCAAGCAAACAAACACAATGCAACCTACTTAACAAAATGAATGCAACCTAACAAAATTGAGCCGAAATCTCAGTAAGTAAACACAGGTTATATAGTTCTTAAGAAGAAACACTTTAAGCTTACAATCCATCTTCACTCATGATCAGTCATAGACTCTAACATCATCACATCATATACATGACTTTAATTCTCTCTCGTGTGTGTGTGTGTCTAATTATATATTAGTAATTCAAAGTTGTTCATAGGATTATTCCCAACAAACAACCTACTCAAACACAGATATCTTCACAATCATGGTATCAACATAAGTATATCGAAAATCAGGCTTTAATAAGCAATAATAAAATAAACATCAAAGCCCAGGCTTCGTGGGTGCGTTTTAATACTCCATCCCACCAATTATTTCATATTTCTAATTCGTGCAATGCTTAACCCCCGTAGGCTAATCAATGTTACCCGTGTAATAGACTTTCGGCCAACGACTCCCAAACCCGAAAGCTTTAGGGCGCTAGGTGTTAAGACATCCCCTAGGGTTTACTCGTCCGAGTAACAAAGGCCACGAGGTCAAACTAAATCAGTTTTTTTATTTCATAATTTTTTTTTCTTGCTTTATATATTTTTTTCTTTTCTGAGCCTTAATTCCCCCCAAACTTATGTTTCAGCCAATTCTTTATCCTTTCATCTGTGATCAAGTAAATGTCTGTGTTCTTAATATATATGAATTCCTAATCACTACTGACAATTTATTGGTGTGCTTGAAAGTTGAGAGAAAACTACAATCATGCAATGACGTTCTATGTTCAAAACTACTTAGATTATGAAGGTCAATTTTATACATGATTAATGCAAATTCAAAATCCTCAACCATGAATTTGATTACCTTGAAGTACTACTCAATCTCTACGTATGATCCTATATGCATGTATCTACTGACAAAAATCCTATATTAATGCAATATTTTTGGTTTTTTTATAAGATGCATATGATAAGTGGTTTTATAACCACTTATTTAGATATCAACTCACTTTTATTGTTGCTTAAACCCATGTATTATTGTAGCTTTTCATGCATTTTTACTTTCTTTTGCAGATTCTGTTTAAGAACTCGCCGGGTGCTTTTTGAGAAAAGTGCCAAATCAGGACATAGAGCAATGAACAAGGTTGTAGCATGATGCGGGCTGAACAAGAATGCTAGAAGTAATGGGCAGAAGCTAGGAGCAGTTAGAATCAACAAGGAATTCAGAAGGGCAGCAGGAGAAAGCAGGGACAAAGTAGCAAATATTTTAGCACCTTACCCCTGCGCAGCTGCGCAGGCATTGGTCAGGGAGCCGGCGTAGCTGCGCTGGTCTTGATGCCCAGTTGACTTAATTTTTATGCCCGGCTGTTTTGAAGTTGGCTTGGGCAGTGAAGGCAGACTCGGCAGGAAGCATATAAGGGTTCTTTTGGCTTGTATTTGAATATCCTCTTTTGGTGGAGCTTAGCCCTAACTAGTTTATCTCTTTTCTCTTTTCTTTTCATTTTCTTTGTATAGAGTAGGAGTAGAGATTTAAATTAGTTAAAGTAGTTAATGTTCTAGGGTTTTATTAGACTTGATGGTTGAAACCTTTTGGAGAACATCAAAGCTTCATATTTGGATCAAGAGGAACCAGATTTGCATCTTCTATCCTTACTTTCTTGTTAATTTATATTTGTGTTCTTATGATGCTTATTCAATATGTGGATGGTATGTTTGAGTTGTCTATGACTTAAACTATATTTTGAGGTTTCAATGGAACCTTTTGAGTAGTCTTTGTTGATTTTATTTTATGTTAGTCTTGTTGGTTGTTATTGATTTTCTATTGCGATGTGTGCTTTCATTGCTTAATTGATTTGCGATCAATTACCATGATAACCTATGTGGACTTGAAAGACGAAGTGTCGGTTTAGATCTAATCGCAGTAGCGGGCGATTGTACGTTCACATGGCGTTGGACGTATGATTTGTGCTTAGGATAGACATATACCGAAGCGCCGCTCATAGTCAATAGAGGACTTGACCTTAAACCCTATTTATTTGTAAACACCATAGACATATAGGGGTTTAGGTAATATGGGTGTTCACGTGCGTCTATCATCTGTGGATTGCACGTGATATGGTTTAGGTGCATCGAAAGATGGTCTTCTCTTACCTTCGTGTTCTCAGCTAACAACTATAATGATTAATGTGACCTAATTGGAAGTAAATCTACTTAGATGAATCATTAGGGGAAATTGGGATCTCATGCTATCATTATCTAATTTTACTCTAGGATTGTTTAGTTTATGTTTTAATTCCATGCCTAGTTAACTTAGTTTAATTCCATCTCTTTACCACCCGTTTAAATAAGACTGAAATGATTATGTGCTAGTGGTTTGGCGACTTTTTATCTGTTATTTCCTCGTGGGAACGATATTTGTACTTACACTTTATTACTTGTTGACCGTGTATACTTGCACGAATATATTGATCGGTAAAATGACCAACAAGTTTTTAAGCAGAATCTACTCTAAATGCAACCTAATCTACATGCTAAAACACATAAAATTTTAAAATTACTCCCCCACACTTAAATCAACAAATGTCCTCATTACTTGGCATATAAAAAATTGAAAAATGAGGACTTCCCTGAGCGACGAGTTAAAACTTGTCGGAATCATCTTTTTGTGGAGGGTAAGTAGGTAGGACTGGAGGAGTGGGTATCTGGACTGGATCATTAGGAGAGAAATGCAAGAAGGCATCGTCTAATACAGTGAATGCCCCCACGTTGTACATATGCATAGAAGCTTGATGTTGGGCAAGTCGCATACTCCGTTCTCGATTGTGTCTCTGAAAAATGAATGGTGACTCTGGGGGCGACACTTCTTCATCCTCATCAGACATCGGCTCATCCGGTTGATGTGGTGTGGATGTCAGTATCATGATAAACCCTTCCCCTCGCGGATGTGATTGGGCCCCTGTCCATGGTCTGTAGGACTCTATCATCGGATGGTCAATGATGGTTATAGGCTGGACGAGTGGCTCAGAAGGGTGCCATTGAACTCCCGCTTTTCTACAATGGTCAGTGATTAGGAAACCATGCGATAAACCACCTGTGGTTCCTCCCCTCAGCGATCGTGCGATGGACTCCTGTATGTACCGTCCGATGTCTACTTTCAGAATCTTGACCTCATTATTGGATCCTTCCTCATGAGTTACAATACCAAAAAGTAGTCGAACCCTTTCTTTAGTGACGTCATTCTGATGTCGCGTTGGCATAAGTAGGGCACATATGAAGGCATACCAGGCCTTGCCGTATCTGCTCAAGGCGAAGTGGGGAAAAGATATTTTTTTCATTTGTGCCCATTCTGGTGACCCACTGAGTGCTTGGCTTGCATAGACGCTCTATGATCTCATCGAGATTTGGAAGATGATCCTCGTAGCGGTCTATTTGTGGTGTCTCAAGACCAAAATAATCATTGATTGCCTCTACATCAAAAGATACCGGCGTACCCCAAACCAAAACCACGTGATCAACGTGCTCTATGGCGTTGGCGTAGAATTCTTCCACGATATTGATCACGGATGGCAGAGGTTGTGCAACTAGTTGGAACCACCCACGCTCTGCTATCATATGCGCCATGGCGCCGTTGAGGTTCGCATCTGGCTTTTGTCCCCTTTCTAGTACTAAAGTCTTTTTATCAATGACTTTGGCGTAGCGTGTCGCCGTACCCTCACTCACAAATCAAGTGGTGTCATACTGAGGAAGGGCTCTTGAAGATGAAGTTCTGGGTCTTTTGAATGCCATAGGAAAGGATGCTCATTGAATTGGATGTCAAAAGGTGAAGATAGCCTTAAAAAACCTATTGAAGCAAATTGTCGAACACTTGGTGGGCAACAAAGTCTCTCCCCCAAACTTAGTACAGTTTATAATAGCAATTATCCCAAAAACAATCAATATAAATCAACCTTGGGTTTTCAGTAACCCAAGGATCCAATGCAATATCTAAAGTAATTCAATGAGAAAAAATATGATTCCTCAGACAAGAATAAATAAATCTCAATGAAAAATATAGTTACCTCTTGAATGTATTGTCAATTGGATGTTTGTGCAAGCACTTCCTTTGCACTCCCTTTTGCTTTCAATCCGTATTGATGAATTCTTTTAGTTGCAGAAAAAATTCAGGAGTTGGTGGTGATGGATGAATGTGATGATGATAGTGTACGGTGAATTGGGTTTATATGTAGAGAGAGAAAGTAGAAGGAAGATTGGATTTTGGGAAGGAGTATTCTGTACTTAGGTTTGGCTTAGGAGAGTTGTATAGAATAAGAGTATAAGAGATGGCTTAGGATTAGAAGAATTGGAATTAGATTAGGTTTTGGAAAGATAAAACATATGTTTAAAACCTTTTTGAAATCTGAAATCGCCAACCAGCGCGCCCCGCGCCTGGTCTTCTCTTCTTGCAGTGCGGCCCGCGTTGACTGGTTTGGTCGAGGCAAATTCCCTACATCACTAGCATGCTCCGCGCCCAATGCCGCGTGTTCCGTGCCTTCAGCGCGCCCCATGCCTCATGCCCTGTGCCCCGCACCAGTATTTCTTGGAATGGCCTGAATGTGCTAGAGGTGTAGCGCTCCCCGCGCCGTGGCCCTCTTGATTTGGGCGCGGCCCGCGCCAGCCTCCTGGCATTGCTGATTTTTGTTGCTTGGCTTTGATCAGTTTCCCTACCACCTTCTGTATTGAATCATGATGTACCTTAGGAGTCAATTCTACTAGGCATATGATACTAAAATATATAAACACTAAAGTGAAAGCTACTAAAGGTTTAAGAAATTTGGGTTGCCTCCCAATTAGCTTCCCTTGTTTAACGTCGTTGGCTCGACTTGACGCCCTATCAATTATCCGGAGGTTGGATCCATCAGCGTCACGACCTCAATTTCCTCTATTTGATTGTTATCCAAGAACGGCGTCAGCCTATGGCCGTTCACTTTGAATACATTTCCTATTTTCGGATTCTGGATATCAACTGCACCATGAGGAAAAACATTAGAGATGATAAATGGTCCCTCCCAGCGAGAGCCTAACTTTCCTGGAAATAGCTTCAATCTTGAATTGAACAGAAGTATTTTCTATTCCACAGTGAAATTTTTCTGTGAGAGTTGCTTATCATGAAAAACTTTTGTCCTAGTTTTGTATAGCTTAGAACTCTCATATGCTTTGATCCGTAACTCCTTAAGTTCTTGCAGTTGCAGCTTCCTATTGACTCCAGCTTGATCCATGTTCATATTGCACTGTTTGATTACCCAGAAAGCTTTGTGTTCGAGCTCTACAGGTAAGTGGCTTGGTTTCCCGTATACAAGCCTGTAAGGTGACATACCTATCAGGGTTTTGTATGCCGTCCTATAGGCCCATAACGCGTCATCCAATCTCAGACTCCAATCTTTTTTGTTGGGGTTGACTACTTTTTCCAAAATGGATTTGATTTCTCTGTTTGAGACCTCTGCCTGGCCATTGCTCTGCGGATGGTAGGATGTAGATACCATGTGAAGAACGTTGTATTTCTTCAGCAAAGCGGCTAACACCCTATTGTAGAAAAGAGTTCCGCGATCACTGATGATGGCCCGTGGTGCTCCAAACCTGACAAAAATGTTAGTCCTAACAAAATCTGCAACAACTTTAGAATTGTCAGTCCTAGTGGCTTTAGCTTCCACCCATTTGGATACATAATCAACTGCCAACAAGATGTAAATATTACCAAAAGAAACAAGAAACGGTCCCATGAAATCAATACCACAAACATTAAAGATTTCTGCAATTAGTATAGGGTTTTGTGGCATTTGATTCCATTGAGATAAATTGCCAGCCTTTTGACAATTTTCACATGATTTACAAAACAAATAAGAGTCTTTGAAAATAGAAGGCCAAAAGAAACCACTTTCTAAAACCTTATGTGACGTTCTCTTAGGTCCAAAATGACCTCCACAGGCATACGAGTGAAACAAAAGTTAGAATAGACTGTATTTCATTTTTAGGTCACATCATCTAACTATCTGGTCAGCACAAAATTTCCACAAGTATGGGTCGTCCCATATATACTGTTTGGCATCACTCTTAAGTTTTTCTTTCTGTGCTTTAGAGAATTCACTTGGTATATAAGCACTTACCAAGAAGTTCACGATGTTAGCATACCAGGGGGTTGTATTTTCAACGGACAAAAGATGCTCGTACCCTTTTTGTCTTTGATATCCAAGTCAAATTCTTATAGCAGCAAGATCCACCTTATGATTCAAGGTTTGAATTTCTTCTTGGTCAGTAAGTACCTGAGAGCAGCATGGTCAGAATAAACTATTACTTTAGTACCGAGTAAATAAGCTCTAAATTTATCTAAAGCAAATACAACAGATAAGAGTTCTTTTTCTGTTGTTTAGTAGTTTATCTGAGCCGCGTTCAAAGTTCTTGAAGCATAGTAGACCGCATGGACAGTTTTGTCAATCCTTTGACCCAAGACGGCGCCGACAGCATAGTTGCTCGCATCACACATTATCTCAAAAGGTATGTTCCAATTCGGTGGTTGAATAATGGGGGCTGACGTTAATAATTTCTTTAATGTATCAAAGGCCACCTTGCATTCTTCATTGAACTGGAACTCCTCATCTTTCTGTAGCAACTTGCATAAGGGCAATGCTATCTTGGCGAAATCCTTGATAAACCTGCGATAAAAACCTGCATGTCCAAGAAAATATCGTATCTCCCGCACACTGATGGGGTAAGGCAATGCAGATATAATATCAATCTTAGCTTTATCAACTTCTAAACCATTGATTGACACTGCATATCCGAGTGCTATCCTTTGTTATACCATAAAATGACATTTTTAACAATTTAACACAAGATTTGTTTCTAAGCATCTGTCCAGTACACGTGTCAGATTATCTAAACAGGCATCTAATGAGTCACCATGAACTGTGAAATCATCCATAAAGACTTCAATGCATTCTTCTAAAAGATCTGAGAAGACACTCACCATGCATCGTTGAAAAGTATATGGGGCATTACATAGTTTAAAGGACATTCGACGATAAGCAAAGGTGCCAAAAGGACATGTGAATGTGGTCTTTTCCTGGTCTTATGGGGCAATCACAATCTGGTTGTAACCTAAAAACCCATCTAAGAAGCAATAATGAGAATGCCAAGCTAAACGTTCTAACATTTGATCAATAAAAGGCAAAGGAAAGTGGTCTTTTCGAGTTACAGCATTTAATCTTCTATAATCTATACACACTCTCCAAACTGTTTGCATCCTTGTGAGCACTAATTCATTATTTTCATTCTTGACAACCGTTATACCTGATTTCTTTGGAACTACCAACACTGGACTTACCCATTGACTATCGGAGATGATTACCACTTTCTTCAATACCTCCATCATTGGCGGGTTCAATCGTCTTTGTGCATCTTTTGTTGGTTTAGCTCCTTCCTCTAACAAAATTCGGTGCATGCATATAGCGGGACTAATACCCTTGATGTCTGTTATCGTCCAACCAAATACTGTGATGTGGTCCCTAAGGACTCTCAATAACTTTTCCTCCTGCACTTAGGTTAGATTGCTAGCAATTATCACAGGTAAAGTTTCATTAGCCCCTAAATATGCATATTTTAAATGTGCCGGCAATTGTTTTAATTCAAGAATTGGAGCTTGCTCCACATATGGTAATAGCTTTTGATAAGTTACAGGTCGTTGAATTAATTGAACTTCATGCTTCTCTGTGAGTTTAGGTAATGAATGTAATGCAGCCACAGTTTCGCTGAAGTCCTGACTATGCTCAAATTCATATGTCCCATCCATGTTCAAATTACTAGAAACAGCAACTTCCAAACTATCTCTTTGAATCTGTTCAAAAGTTTCCTGCACTAACGAATCACACATATCAATAGCATAAACATGACAGATATCACTAGGGTACCTCATGGCATCATATATGTTGAATTGGATCTTCTCGCCATCAAATTCCATTGTCAAGGTCCCATTGTGAACATCGATCATAGTCCTTGTTGTCTTTAGGAAAGGTCTTCATAGCAAGATATGTGATGGGTTCGGGGATGTATCATCTTCCATATCCAAGATGTAAAAATCTACAGGAAAGATTAGTTCGTTCACCTGCACTAAGACATCTTCGACTACCCCTCGGGGGTAGGTGTTAGTACGATCAGCCAATTGAATAATAACACCAGTATGTTTCAAAGGTCCAAGATTCAGAGACTTATAAACAGATAATGGCATCACATTTATTGAAGCTCCTAAGTCTAGCATGGCCTTTTCAAACCTACTATTTCCTATCTTACACGGGATCGTAAACATGCCTGGATCTTTACATTTAGGTGGCATCTTTCTTTGTAAAATAGCTGATACATTTTCCCCTATGGTGACTTTCTCATCGTTTTCCAATTTTCGTTTATTAGTGCACAATTCTTTCAAAAATTTAGCATACAGTGGCACTTGTTTAATAGCATCTATTAATGGGATATTCACCTCTACTTTCCTAAAAGTCTCCAGAATTTCCTTTTCTTGTTCTTTTTTCTTTGAATTTATAGAATTTCTATGACGAAAAGGAAGAGGAATATCTGTTTGACAAGGAGGTTTAGGGTGTACCTTAGGTATTACCGATGCCTCCTTTTCTTTCTCTTTCTCATACTCAACTGTAGCCTTTGGTGTATCCATCTGTTTTATACTTCGTAGGGTTATAGCACTGGCATTCTCCTTTGGATTGACAACCGTCTATGATGGATGCTTCCCGGAACCTTAAGAGTCCAACCGACATACAGTAGTGGCTAATTGGCTCATCTGACTCTCCAAGCTGTGGATGGTAGACTTTGTTTCTTTTTGGAATTTTGTGTCTGTTGCATGAACGCCTTGAACATGTCTTCCAATGATGTTCTAAGATTGACCGATGCTGCTGGTCTGGTTTGGTACTGTGGCTGATTTGGCTGAAATTGTGGTTTAACTGGGTAAAATCCTTGCGCCTGCGGCCTAGCACCCCCATAGCTGAAGTTAGGATGATCCCTCCATCCTGGATTGTATGTGTTGGAGAAAGGATCATATTTCCTCTGCGGCTATGCATGGTAATTCCCCACTGCATTAGTTTGTTGTGTAGTATCCTCCTCTTGCAATGTCGGGCATGCATTTGTAGGGTGCCCCGCCATTAAACAGATTTGGCAAGCTTGTGCAATCGATGCGTTACCTGTAGCTAATTATTTCACCGAAGCAGTTAAGTCAGAAATTTGTTGCTCTACATTAGTTGTACTGATCACCTCACTTACTCTTTGGGCTGGATTAGCATTCCTTGTTCCATAGTATTGTGCATTGGCGGCCATGTTAGTAATCAAGTTCTTAGCCGCCTCCGGTGTTTTGTCCACTAATGTACCTCCACTAGCAGCGTCTATCACACTCCTATCCATTGGTAAAAGCCCTTCATAAAAGTAGATGATGAGGTGTTGATCGTCGATCTGGTGAGGTGGACAGCTGGAGCAAAGTTTCTTTAATCTCTCCCAGTATTCATACAATTTTTCACCACTGAATTGTCGGACAACGCAAATATCCTTCCTGATGTTGGCTACTCTTGAAGTAGGAAAAAACTTTTCCAAAAATAGCCTTTTTATGTCGTTCCATAATTGAATTGATCCCGCGGGGAGATAAAATAACCAGTCTTTCGCTAAGTCTCCCAGTGAGAATGGGAAAGCTCTCAGCTTAATCTGATCCTCTGTCACATTGTGTGGCTTCATGGTGGAGCACACAATATGGAATTCCTGCAAATGTTTGTACGGATCATCACCTGTAAGACCACGAAAAGTAGGCAAAAAGTGAATTAGTCTAGATTTTAGTTCAAACGAAACATTTAAAGCAGAATATTCAATACAAAGAGGTTGTTGAGTAAGATTAGGAGTTGACAACTCCTTTAAAGTCCTGTTATTTGGCACAACCATCTTCTCTTCTGATTCACTTGAAAAAGATTGGTCCGAAAGTAGTGTGAGTGCGATGTTGAGGCCTGGTGATGGAGCGTCTTCGGAATCTGCAAGTGAACCTTGGTTTTTTCGAGCTTCCATCCTAAGCCTTCGTGCGGTTCTTTCTATTTCTGGATCAAATTTTAAATCATGAGAGTGAGAGGATCGAGGCATAAAAAAATTAAAAAAATATTGAAAACAATCGAATAAATAAAATAAATAACACTCCCCGGCAATGGCGCCAAAATTTAGTATCTGTCATTTAGCACTACAAAATTTACCTTACTAAGGTTCTACTAATCCAAGAATCAGTATAGCAATAAGCAAGGATCGATCCCACAGAGAGTGAATTGTATTTTTAATTATCCAATGAAACCAATGAATTGGGGGGGTTTTTGATTGAAAACAATTTAATAAACAAAAGTGAATTTAAGAAGAAAATATCAATAAGTAAAAGAGTTCAATTCTTCAGTTCAGTATCCCCTTTTAATAATTATGATTTAATCAATTCAATATACTATTTATCTTCCACTGAGATTAATAACCCTAGATAACCGGAATCTCAAATTACCCGAAATTCTCCTTAAGTGTAGATCTAATGCGACGATCGCCAACAAGAGATTCTAACTAACATACAACCTAGAACTATCAGCCTAGATTTAATATGATAGAAGCAGTAAGCATGCGAATTAGATTATTCCAAGCAATAATTACACAATCAGGAATTATTTAACTTGTCTTCTAAATATCTTAACAATATTTCAAAGCTTGTCCACAATAAAATACTGTTAATCGCTACTTAGATTAGACACACTTCGTTTGCTTAAAATCTGTCTTAATCTAGCAGATGTAATCAATTTATTAATTTAATCCTGCAGAAACCAAATTAATCAATTAAATAACATATATGAAAGTTCATGTAGATAATCAGAATAAATCTCAGATGAAAGAATAAATATTATAAACTTAATCAAACCATAAACTGTTAATCAGGTTCAACATCCCTTCAGAATTGAATAAGTGAATTAGGCTGACATGCCTTGATGAATAGCCTCCAAGATGAAAGAATGAAATTATCAAATCCCAGATATCCTAAATTCAGCAAAACAACTGATATATATAGATTAATAAAACCCTAGTCTAATAAGGCAAGACAACAATCCTAATCCTAATCAACTTTTTAATTAAAACACTTTTAAATTTGGTCAGCCCGTCCGTCCGGCGCGCCCCGCGCCGTCTCTTTCTTCTCCTGGCACGACCTGCGCCTGATAAGCAGGGATTCAAGTTCTTCAAGCAGCGCGACCCGCACCAGTTCCTTTGTAAATGCAGCGCGCCCCGCGCCAGTCAGTTAATATTCCCAAAATTGCCCTTTTAATCCCCTTTTTGTCCAAACACTCTCCATTCTTGCACATTACACAAAACACATGAAAAGTACAATGTATACTTAAGTAAATGCAATTTAACAAGCTAAGAAATACCTATTAAGTAGGTTAAAAACCTACTTATCAAGGATGATCCGACTCCCTTTTGACGCCTTTTTCATGCATTATCACCTAAATGATTTTCCAAGTGAAACCACAAAGAGCTTTTCATAAAGAATAAAGCGATTCGGGGTAGATCGCCTTATGAACGTAAAGATAAATAAAAGGAAGTATTGAAGTCCTCAATTCCTAGTCGGGCGAAGGATTTGAAAACCTTATTTTCCAAAACATCATTTCAATTCATACATCTTATTAAAAATGAACTTTTTGCCAAATCAAATCCTTCGTACCTAGGCACAAAAGAGGTACAGCACTACTTTCAAATAACCCAAAATAAAGACTTAGAATAAAATAAGTAAACTTAAAATAAAGAACACACACACACACTCACACACACACACTTTATGCATAAAAAATCAAATAAGATGTGGAACCGTGTTTTCACGAGAGTCGAGGGGTGCCTAACACCTTCCCCCCGCTTAACTTAGTCCCCAAATTTAACGAATCTCTAGTTTCAGATCAATCTTACGGAGTCACATATTGGACCATATTTTGAAAACTTTCAAAACTCGGATGAGTTGGTACATCCATTTAAACCATACCAACTGGCAGCTTTGTCTCATTCGGTCCAATCATAAAATAATAAAATCAATCTTTTCAAAGTCATCGACATTTATGTCGCTTTCCTAAAACATCACCCTTTAATAAAATCCATAGACATAGCGAACACAAAAGGGTAAAACAAACAACACAAACTTAGGAAAGACGGACATTCAAAAGAATTTTCCTGGCGTCGACAGGTGGCGACTCTGCTGGGGATTAAAGAAGGCTTAAGTCGCGTTCAATTTTTTTGATTTTTATTCTGCATGTGCATCTTGTGTGAATGACCTTTGTGTGTGATAATTGTCTCAATTTTTAAGCATTTTTTGTATTAGTGCCTCGCACAATATATTAGTGCTTCGTACAATGTCATCATATTGCATACGGTGAGGACGTGAATGTATGTGAATGTATGTTGTGTGCCACCTCCATTAGGAGGTAATCCCATCGGTTGTTTATTACTGGACTCCTCTAGGTGTTTCCATTGTGAGGCTCAGGAAAGGCACCACTCAAATGCGTTCCAATTGAAAAATAGATGTTTTCATCAAGTAAATTGCGATGATCTGGGAACCAATTTCAAAAAGCCCGTGAGGGTAACCCTAAGATAGGTCAGCCTCTGATAAAAACTAAATGCGTGGTGTGTATCTTTATTCCCTATTTACTCTTCCGCATATATAAATGGCCATCATCTTGTACTATCATATGTACGTCTTTCATATCCTGTCATCAATTCGACTAAACTGTTGTGTTGCAGGAAAAGATTAAAAAACCATTAAATTGATGCATAGCATATCATGCATCTCTGTCCACTAATATCAAGTCTAAACTAGATATCGGATTTGTGTAGATTGGTTTTAAAATTCGATTCCGAGCCAAAAAAAAGCCCGTTCACCACCAGTCAAAATGGCTGAAGGAAGTTCATCAGAACCCATCCCAGTATCTAGAGAAGAATTTGAGGAGTTTAAAAAACAGATTGCTGAGATGAGCAACCTGTTAAAAAAGCAGTGTAAATATCTCAAGAACCCAAACTGAAGAATCAGACTAAATCCTCCGCTCAAGGAGGAGTCCGAACACTAGGAAAGGATAGTGATACTCGGGCATCTACCCTAATGTCCCCACTCGACGTCGAAATAGCCAAGGAAGACCCGGTCCAAAAGATGACAAGGGAAATAGTAGACCTTCGAGAGGACAGAGAAACAAGAGACATCAGAAAGAAGATGCGACAGGTGGAGGATGTTATCCAATCTATAAAGGGGATAGGATCCCACAGAAGTGTTACTTATTCTGATTTATGTATCTTCGCCAAAGCCAGATATGCTGATAAATTTTAAGTCCCAGAATTAGAGAAATGCAATGGTTTAGGCGACCTTTACACCCATCTGAAGGTATACATAGGCCAGTTAGGATCCTATGCCGAGGATGAGAACCTCCGAATGTAGTTGTTCCAAAAAAGCCTTACTGGTGAAGCCTGAATTGACAACTCCAAGGTCTATGGTTGGGAAGATTTAGCCCATGCTTTCCTCAACCAGTACAGCATCCAAACCCAAATGGCACCTGATCTCTACCAAGTGACCAAAGTTAAGAAACTGAGCAATGAACCGTTCAGGGTTTACGCACAGAGGTGGAGGCGCATGGCAACCCAAGTTAACCTACCAATGGATAAAGCTGAGGTGGTGATGACTTTCATCGACATCCAAGAAGTGCCTTATTACGATAGAGTCCTAGCGGGAATAGGCAAACCCTTATCTGAAATGATAAAACATGGGGAAATGGCAGAGATGGGTTTGAAGTCTGGTAAAATCAAAGACCTCATGACCTTGGAAGAAGTCGCTGAACATATACAGTCTAGCAACTATGCGAGCGCTCCCAAGATGATACACAAGGAGAGCGATAAAGATGTATCCTTCGTTTCACAGGGGCAATCTATGAGACCCGACAATAGTCCCTCTACCTGGATAAATGGAAGCGACCTTCCACATCAACAACAGACCACATTCAACCAAAGACAGGATAGACAGAAAAAATTTGATAGAATAGAAAATAGAGTGTTTACTCCACTTGGCGATTCCCTCGAGAACAAATTTGCCTTATTGATCGACCGCAAGAAAATTAATGATTTGGCTCCACCTCTAGATCCAAAGAGTAACCAATATGATCCAAGCGAGAGATGTGTTTACCACTCAGATTCTCCAGGACACAATATACAAGACTGTTGGTCCTTAAAGCATAAAATCCAAAATCTGATTGAAAGTGGCAATATTGTGATCAAACAACCTGACCAACCAGATGTCAACACCAGCCTTCTACGGCAGTACAATACAGAGGGGGTGAATATGATTGGGTTAGGAATCGCTGGAATGGATCCAAATTGTAAGTACATATGGAGGATGGAGGAATACCCCCCAAGGAGCGAAGAAAATATCTTAGGGTGGGAAAGTCTGGAAGAGTGTACGTCAGTGAGACAAAAATTGGAGACGATCCAGCATCAAGTAACTTTGTTAGCCAAGCTAGTACTGCGCCAACATCAGGTTACAAGAGAGCTTTTCACTCAATCATCAAGAAACCCAGAGAAGGAAGAGGTTAGCCTGAATGCAAGCCTATATCCCTCCAAGATAATCCACCTGTCTGAAGAAGACCAAAGCAGCTGAAAGGGCAGGAAAATTGGAATGATAAAATTACTAGAAGATCTCGCCAACGGAAAAATTGCCCTGAGGAATGCAAATTCTTAAAGAGGATAGATCAAACAACATTCTAGACACCTGCAAACCCCACAATCCTACGGCGCCGAGAGTCAAGGAAAACAAGTGAAGAAGGGTATTCACGCCTCTGGGAGACTCGTTGGAAAATATGTCAGCACTGTTGGTTGGGCAGAAAAAGATCACTGAGCTCGCTCTTCTAGTTGATCCTGAAGGAAGGCAATACAATATCAACAAGAGGTGTCTCTACCATTCTAACTCACCTGGACATGCGATCGAGGAATGTTGGACCCTGCGACACAAAATCCAGAATCTCATTAAAAATGGAAAGTTGAAGATAGATATCCCCATGACCAGAAAAGGGGAAAGGGAAATAAAAAGCTTAAGATTTCCACTCGAGGCAGACAGTCTAAAGGAAGTGACGACTATGACCACCAGTCTTGGCGGAACGCAAGGTGGACTGGTCATAATGCGGGGAGTGGAAGAGGAAAGAAGTGGGTCCCCTAAGGAAATTCCTTCGCCACCGTCAAACATCCTGTTGCCCGAAGTTAGCAACCGCACTCCTTGTTCTACCCTACTGGATGATGAGGAGGAAATATTGATCCTTTCCAATGAGGAAAAAGCCAAAAGGGAAAGTTTCTGGCGAGAAATGCAACAACAGTTTGAGAGAGCTTTCAAAGTCAAAACCTCCCAGGCCTATGGAAAAGATAGATGAACAGATCAAGGAAAATGAGGCGAGGGTATCGGCAAAGTTAACCCATCAAGGAATAAAGAGTTCATCCCTTTTTATAACGAGTCTAGTTTGAGCGTCCCCGAGGGATGTGACGAATATGGAGGTGATCAAGCTATGGCGTTGTTTGAAGATGTTCCAGACAAGGAAGTAATCTCTACTGCCCGCATCGAAAGCAACCTGACCTCTTGCAACTGAACTATCAACCCTCAGCTAACCCGGAATGCGTAGATTCAGAGAATACGATTGCGAGTTCAAGGAGATGTTGGGACGATATCATTAGCTTTATGTCATATTTTATGTTTTATGTATTATTATATTATGCGTTATTTATGTAAAAAAAAGAGAAAAGAAAAAAAGAAAAAAGAAAAAGAAAAAAAATCAATCTATGATATCCTTTGCGTGAACTACGTAAGACCTGATCTCCTTTCAAAGGAGTGCGTAGGCAGCCAGTAATAGCACGGTCTAACTATTACAAAAATCACAAAAACCCTTTTCAACAATTTAGCAATCCCAAGATGCGACTCTTCAACAACTCATCAACCCCGAGAGTGCGAGAAGACTTGATCTCCTTTTGACCTAAAGAAGTGCGTGAGTGGCCATCGTGAAAAAGTCTTTCTCATATCCGACGACCTATTCTTTGAGATAAAAGCCACGAATTAAGACTTACAGATCGAACCAAGCCTGGTTAAAACTGATACATCAGAAACCAAGCCGAGCTCTTAGATCCAATTCAGTGGAATTCGAAGGCCTCTCGACGTTAAACATCAAAGCCAAAGCGATAACATGAATTGAGAAACACAGCGATATGTCAAGCATGATCATCAGCGAGTATAGATATAAAACAAGGCAATGCAAAATGTGAATACATAGAAGATTACAACAAGTGCACCTGCAAGTTAGAAGCGATGATTGGGGCACCCTAACATTAACGCCAATATCCACTACTTGTTCACCATATGGGTTAGGAGGTAAAAGACACTTGCGATCTTGGCATCTTACCAACCCATCTGTCAAACATACAACAAAGCAACTACTCCAGACGATAAGCAAGACTGGGGCAATTTCAGAATTGACGACAACCCGATATTGGGACCTTAACAACAAATGAGACTGGGACAATGTCGGAGACAACGACAACTCGACACTATGGCATTCATCGACCATCCCAAAAGGGAAAATACAAGTCGGCACCTATACTGCGATCCCATTAGCATGTGACGTCATCATTAGAGTTTCTCTCATATTATTTCACTAGTGATCCAGTACGATCACTTGGTATTTTCCAATCATAATTTTCTTAGAATGCAGTGATCCACGTGTGAGGTACGACTCTTTCAATTCTTTATCTATTTTCTATCTCCATACATCAGCGATGATAGCCTGTTTAAGTATAGATAAATCTTGCGTTAGAATCTTAAAAAAAGGTTTTAAAAGAGAAGATTTTGTTTAACTTGTTATGAATAGATTAATTCTGATAAGCATCCGTGGAGCAAGGATCACGAGAACGATAAGAGAATTAAGACTATTCAACCTTTTTATTAGGCATGACATCCTAGTTCAAAGTGCTTTTTAGAGCAGAATCGACCTCATATACATATCTGCACTTTGCGGTTGCCCTAACTCTTAGTTGTGGGGTATGAAACTATGGTGATATCAATAACAATTAATTCAAAGATAGAAGATAAGTGATGGAGAATCTAATGTCTCGAATCGTGGCCTGGGTTACTCGAGTAATTAAGCCTGAGCAGTAACTTTACACCTGGTGCCCTAAAGTCGTCTGGTTTGGGAGTCACCGGCCTAACGCTCGCTATATAGGTAACTTAGTGCCTAAGAAAATGAGCATTGTGAGGAGGTAAAAGGCGAGACCTGAGCAGATCCGAATCGTGGCCTGGGTTACTCTAGTAATTAAGTTTAAGGGGTGTTTTTACACCTGGTTCCCTAAAGCCGTCTGGTTTTGGAGTCACCAGCCTAACACGCATTACATGGGTAACTTATGCCTACGAAAATGAATCTAGCATTTGATCAGGCAAAGAATGAATAGAGTAGACCTCATAATTTGCCTCAAAGTATGGCCTTTGTTACTCGACCAAGTAAACCCGAAGGGGTGTCTTTACACCTAATACCCTAAATCCGTTTGGTTTGGGAGTTATTGGTCCAAAACTCGTTAAATGGGTAACTCTGAATAGCCTAAGAAAGTGAGACAAGTTGAGCGAGGAGAATAAGAAAAAAAGAAAATTGGAGTTAAGAAAATTTTTTACCAAATCAAAACTAGATCATCTAAAGTTATGGAAGGGAAATCCCTACTAAGGGTGGCGTCACTCATAGTGCACATGTCATATGACGTTAATTCTGCGAAGAACGATTCTAGAGCGAAGATAAAGTATCTTTGATAAAGGGAGATAAGTCTTTTGAATCTAATCTTACTCATGAACAATGACCATAGATGCTTAAAAGTTTCTTGCAATTTCATAACTTGTTAAATGAAAATATTCCTTAAGATAAAAGATATAAAAAATAACCTTGAGGTTAGCGATTCACAACTTGCTTAGAGAAAAATTCGATTTCATACTCAAGTTTAATATTTTTAGCGATAAAATAAAAACATAGCAATTACGAGTTAAGTGGCAGACCCGATGAGCATTCAATTTCATGCACTTTAATTTTATATGTCTCATTGACAAGATCATACTAATATTTATATACAAGCTACCCCCTGACGGCCCGAGCCATCAAGCTTTTGGAGCATTTTGTTATTCGTCTGATGTGCAGGATATTGCTCACTTTTAATGTGGTCAACAAAACGAGTTTCTTACATTAATCCCTGGTAACAACATGCGAAAAGGCTGGGGCATTTTGCAATTCAATGAATAAGAAGGAGCCTAAAGCAGGACCAAGCTTCTCATCAAAAGAAATGAGAGGACTTCTGAAAGAAATTACAATAACATGAGCTTGCGATGACAAAAGAAGGAAAAAATTCCTTGAAGATCATTACCCGAGAAAAAACCAACACCTCATATGTAAAACAATATCAAGAGACCACGTAGGGGCCAATCCTAACTCATAATTTTTAAATACGAATCCATGACATATAATGCATGCATCATGACATAAGAAGTAAATGAAAAGCATTATATATACATCTCTGTGAAATACATATAACCGTATACATCAAATATCATCTCTGTCCTACAAATAAAAGTAAAAAATACAAGGAAATGGGGCACAAGCGCCCAACGACTAACAAAAGGTCTGGCAAATGAAATCTACACCATCAAATATGTCAACCTGAGCCAAGTCCTCCTAAGTCGAGGCCTCTATACCGAAGTTCAAATCTGCGTAGTGAAAGGACGGCCGCATCCTCCAGGGACGTTAGCGGTACCCGAGTCATCAGTCATGCCAGTATCTAATCCAGTGGGGTTACAAGTCAAAAAAACTCACCCTTTTATAATCGATGATGTAATCCGTTGGCAACAACCCAGTAAAGGCATCGGCTCGACCCCCGATGATGTAATCCGTTGGCAATAACCCAGTGAAGGCATCGGCTCGACCCCCGATAATGTAATTCATTGGCAACAAACCAGTGAAGGCATCGGCTCAACCCCTGATGATGTAATCCGTTGGCAACAACCCAATGAAGGCATCGGCTCGACCCCCGATGATGTAATTTATTGGCAATAACCCAATGAAGGCATCGGCTCGACCCCCAATGATGTAATCTATTGGCAACAACCTAGTAAAGGCATCAGCTCGACCCCCGATGATGCAATCTGTTGGCAATAACCCAGTGAAGGCATCAGCTCGACCCCCAATGATGTAATCCGTTTGCAATAACCTAGTGAAGGCATCGGCCCGACCCTCGATGATGTAATCCATTGGCAACAAACTAGTGAAGATATCGGCTCGACCCCCGATGATGTAATCCGTTGGTAATAACCCAGTGAAGGCATCGGCTCGACCCCCGGTGATGTAATTCGTTGGCAACAAACCAGTGAAGGCATCGGCTCAACCCCCGATGATGTAATCTGTTGGCAATAACCTAGTGAAGGCATTGGCTTGACCCCCGATGATGCAATCTGTTGGCAATAACCCAGTGAAGGCATCGGCTCGACCCCCAATGATGTAATTCATTTTCAATAACCCAATGAAGGCATCGGTTCGACCCTCGATGATGTAATCTGTTGGCAACAAACTAGTGAAGATATAGGCTCGACCCCCGATGATGTAATCCGTTGGCAACAACCCAGTGAAGGCATCGGTTCGACCCCCGATGATGTAATCCGTTGGTAACAACCCAGTGAAGGCATTGACTCGACCCCCGATGATGTAATCCATTGGCAATAACCTAGTTAAGATATCGGCTGGACCCCCGATGATGTAATTCGTTGGCAACAACCTAGTGAAGGCATCGGCTCGACCCTCGATGATGTAATCCATTGGCAATAACCCAGTGAAGGCATCGACTCGACCCCCGATGATGTAATCCATTGGCAACAACCTAGTGAAGGCATCGACTCGACCCCCGATGATGTAATCGGTTGGTAACAACCCAGTGAAGGCATTGACTCGACCCTGGATGATGTAATCCATTAGTAATAACCTAGTTAAGATATCGGCTTGACCCCCGATGATGTAATCCATTGGCAATAACCTAGTGAAGGCATCGGCTCAACCCTCGATGATGTAATCCATTGGCAACAAGCCAGTGAAGGCATCAGCTTGACCCCCGATGATGTAATTCATTGGCAACAACCCAGTGAAGGCATCGACTCGACCCCCGATGATGTAATCCGTTGGCAACAACCTAGTGAAGGCATCGACTCAACCCCAGATGATGTAATCCGTTGGTAACAACCCAGTGAAGGCATCGG
The DNA here is from genome assembly GCA_020205555.1 of Panax stipuleanatus. Taxonomy (NCBI): domain Eukaryota; kingdom Viridiplantae; phylum Streptophyta; class Magnoliopsida; order Apiales; family Araliaceae; genus Panax; species Panax stipuleanatus. The sequence goes on from CM035118.1 coordinate 61,639,765, forward strand.
TTCGACCCCCGATGATGTAATCAATTGGCAATAACCCAGTGAAGGCATCGGCTCGACCCCCGATGATATAATTCGTTGGCAACAAACCAGTGAAGGCATCGGCTCGACCCTCGATGATGTAATCTATTGGCAACAACCTAGTGAAGGCATTGGCTCGACCCTCGATGATGCAATTTGTTGGCAATAACCCAGTGAAGGCATCGGCTCGACCCCCGATGATGTAATCCATTTTTAAAAACCCAGTGAAGGCATCGGCTCGACCCCCGATGATGTAATCCGTTGGCAACAAACCAGTGAAGATATCGGCTCGACCCTCGATGATGTAATCCGTTGGCAACAACCTAGTGAAGGCATCGGCTCGACCCCCGATGATGTAATCCATTGGTAACAACCCAGTGAAGGCATCGACTCGACCCTCGATGATGTAATTCGTTGGTAACAACCTAGTGAAGATATCGGTTCAACCCCCGATGATGTAATCCGTTGGCAATAACCAAGGGAAGGCATCGGCTCGACCCCAGATGATGTAATCCATTGGCAACAAACCAGTGAAGGCATCGGCTTGACCCCTGATGATGTAATCTGTTGGCAACAACCCAGTGAAGGCATCGGCTCGACCCCCGATGATGTAATCCATTGGTAACAACCCAGTAAAAGACATTGACTCGACCTCTGATGATGTAATCCATTGGCAATAACCTAGTTAAGATATCGGCTTGACCCCCGATGATGTAATCCGTTGTCAACAACCTAGTGAAGGAATCGGTTCGACCCTCGATGATGTAATCCATTGGCAACAAGCCATTGAAGGCATCGGCTTGACCCCCGATGATGTAATTCATTGGAAACAACCCTGTGAAGGCATTGACTCGACCCCCGATGATGTAATCCGTTGGCAACAACCTAGTGAAGGCATCGACCCCCGATGATGTAATTCGTTGTCAATAACACAATGAAGGCATCGGCTCGACCCCCGATGATGTAATCCGTTGGCAATAACCCAGTGAAGGCATGGGCTCGACCCCCGATGATGTAATTCGTTGGCAACAAACCAGTGAAGGTATCGGCTCGACCCCTGATGATGTAATCCGTTGGCAACAACCTAGTGAAGGCATCGGCTCGACCCCTGATGATGTAATCTATTGGCAACAAACCACTGAAGGCATCGGCTAGACCACTGATGATGTAATCTGTTGGCAACAACCCAGTGAAGGCATCGACCCGACCCCCGATGATGTAATCCGTTGGTAACAACCCAGTGAAGGCATTGACTCGACCCCCGATGATGTAATCCATTGGCAATAACCTAGTGAAGATATCGGCTCGACCCCCGATGATGTAATCCATTGGCAACAACCCAGTGAAGGCATTGGCTCAACCTTCGATGATGTAATCCATTGGCAACAAGCCAGTGAAGGCATCTGCTTGACCCCCGATGATGTACTCCATTGGCAACAACCTAGTGAAGGCATCGACTAGACCCCCGATGATGCAATCCGTTGGCAACAAACCAGTGAAGGCATCGGCTCGACCCCCGATGTTGTAATTCTTTGGCAACAACCCAGTAAAGGCTTTGGCTAGACCTCCGATGATGTAATCCGTTGGCAACAAACCAATGAAGGCATCGGCTCGACCCCCGATGATGTAATCCGTTAGTAACAACCAAGTGAAGGCATTGACTTGACCCCCGATGATGTAATCCATTGGCAATAACCTAGTGAAGATATCGGCTCAACCCCCGATGATGTAATCCATTGGCAACAACCCAGTGAAGGCATCGGCTCGACCCTAGATGATGTAATCCATTGGCAACAAGCCAGTGAAGGAATCTGCTTGACCCCCAATGATATAATTTGTTGGCAACAACCCAGTGAAGGCATCGACTCGACCCTCGATGATGTAATCCGTTGGCAACAACCTTGTGAAGGCATCGACTCAACCGCCGATGATGTAATCTGTTGGCAACACACCAGTGAAGGCATCGGCTTGACCCCCGATGTTGTAATCCGTTAGCAACAACCCAGTGAAGGCTTCGACTAGACCTCCGATGATGTAATCCGTTGGCAACAAACCAATGAAGGCATCGGCTCGACCCCCGATGATGTAATCCATTGGCAATAACCTAGTGAAGGCATCGGCTCAACCCCCGATGATGTAATCCGTTGACAACAAATCACTGAAGGTATCGACTCGACCCCCGATGATGTAATCCATTAGCAACAACTCAATGAAGGCATCGGCTCGACCCCCGATGATGTAATCCATTGGCAACAACCCAGTGAAGGCATCGGCTCGACCCCCGATGATGTAATCCATTGGCAACAAACTAGTGAAGGCATTGACTCAACCCTTGATGATGTAATTCGGTGGCAACAACCTAGTGAAGGCATCGGCTCGACCACCGATGATGTAATCCGTTGGCAATAACCCAGTGCTTGACCCCCGATGGTGTAATCCGTTGGTAATGAACCAATGAAGGCATCGGTATAACCCTGATGGTGTAATCCGTTGGCAATAAACCAGTGAAGGCATCGGCTAGACCCCCGATGATATAATCCACCGGCAACGAACCAGTAAACGCATCAGCTCGACCTCGATGATGTAATCCGTTGTCTACAACCTAATGAAGGCATCGACACAACCCCGATGGTGAAATCTGTTGACTACAACCTAATGAAGGCATCGACACAACTCTGATGGTGAAATCCGTTGACTACAACCCAACGCAGGTCGGCTTAACCCCGATAAAGTAATTCGTTGGCTACAACCCAATGAGGGTTGATAAGTGGTTTTTATGACCACTTATTCAGATATTATCTAGTTTGTTTTATTACTTAAACTCAAGTAGTTTTATATTTTTCATGCATTTTTACTTTCTTTTGTAGATTTCATGTTTGGAACTCCTCATGGTGTGCATTGAGCTTAAAAGGATGAAAGAATGCTAAAATGGGACAAAAAGCATAAATAGGCTTTTGGCATGATGATGAACAAGACAAAAAGGGAGCAAGAAGCACTGGCAATGGGTGATTAGCAGGAGGCTGGAATCAAGCATTGGAACGAATCAGAAAAGTGCAGCAGCAGAAAGAAACAAAAAATGAACATCTGGTGCATGGCGCAGCTGCGCCGGCTTCATGCCTTAGGGCTGCGCAGCTGCACCAGGAAGCTTGGCCTGATTTCCCTGCTGCGCTGGCTTTGCTCTATTCCCCTACGCAGCTGCTCCGGTCCAACTTGATGATTAACTTATTTTTTTAAAGCTTGTCGATTGAAATGTGGGCAAGGAAGGGCAGACTCGATTTTGGGGGCTTTAAAAGGGGCTCATTTCATACATTTCAGATATACTCCCTTTGGGAGCTTAGCTTAGCCCTAGCTTTCTCTTTCCTTTTCCTTTCATTTCCTTGTCTAGATTAGGTTAGGAGTAGATTAAAGTTAGGTTTAATTAGTTAGTTTCTAGGGTTTTCTTTGGTGTTGAAGATTGAAGCAAGTGTATTTCATTGAAGATTCAACAAAGGGGCTTGAGCAATCAGATTTGCATTCTCTACCTTTATACTTTTCTTGCTCTCTCTTTGTAATCTTATGATGTGTATTGAACTTGTGGATGGTATATTTGAGTCACTTATGACTTCAACTTTATTTTGAGATTTTAATGGAACCTTTTGAGTAGTTTATATTGATATGCTTCCAGTTGTTCTTACTGGTTGTTATGTGATTGTCTATTACGATTCATGCTTTCATTGCTTAATTGATTCGCGACCAATTACTGTGATAACCTATATGGACTTGAAAGACAAAATGTGGGTTTAGATCTAATCTTAGTAGCGGGTGATTGTATGTTTACATGACGTTAGACGTATGATTTGTGCTTATGATAGACATATACCAAAGCGCCGCTCATAGTCAAATGAGAACTTGGACTTAAACCCTAATTATTTGTAAATCACATAGACATATTGGGGTTTAGATAATGTGGGTGTTCATATGCGTTTTATTATCTGTGGATTATATGTGATGTGGATTAGGTGCATTGAAAGATGGCCTTCTCTCACTTTCGTGTTTTCAACTAACGATCTGTGACGATTAATTTGACCTAACTGGAAGTATGTTGATTTAGATGAATCATTAGGCGAAATTAAGATCTCATATCTTCATTATCTGACTTTACTCTAGGGTTAATTAGTTTAAGTTTACTTATTTAGTCTTTAATTAAAACACTCTACCGCTCGTTTAAATAAGACTGAAATGGTTAAGGGCTAGTGGTTTGGTGAACTTTTATTATTTAATTCTCCGTGGAAACGATATCTGTACTTATTTTTTATTACTTCTTGACCGCGTATAATTGCGCGTATTTGTCATTATATAAATTGGACAATAAGGGCATCAGCTTAACCTCGACGACGTAATCCTTAGGACTTTATCATAATCTCACATATCATCACATGTTTTATACATGACATTGCATCATCAGATATACCTTGTCATGCTTTCTCCGTGTCTAGTAATCTTTGTCGTGTTCATTCCATTACATTGCATAAACATGACAAAGAGGGGCATCTGTAGATACTCAAGATTTAGCTTCCTTTATAATAACATTGTATAAGGGAAAAAGCGTAAGTTTACTTTGGAGACAAGCCCGAGGTAGGGAAAAAGAGTCAGGTCATCCCGGAGACAACCCCATGACTGATTTAAAGGACCAATGACATCCGAACATTTCGCGAACCGAACGAGGATCGCCAAGCTGGGACAGTGTCAGCCGAAAACCAACTCAACAAACCTCGAACTACGTGTCATCAAAGATAAACCAGCTAACTGCCGTTGGGAACCAGAAGATACCTCTTAGCTACAAGTGTTATCTTACCGGACCCCGACTCAGTCAGACTCGATTTTATTCCGTCGCATTCCACAAAGACTTTCTGAAAGTTCGGTCTGCGAAAAATAACTTTCTTCACGGGACCCGCGGGGCGCAGCTACATCTATACATGCGGCTAGTCACATGTATGTATGCGACTGCCTCGGACAGATTAAAAGAGCAATATTCAACTCATTTGAAAGAAGAGGAGAAGAATTTTAGAGAGAGAAAGGAATTTTTAGAGAGAGAAACCCTCAGGTTTGAGAGTTTTTTACCAACTTTGAATTGTTTGATCTTCTATATTACATATATTGAGAGTCTTGAGTGTTCTAAGTTGATCCCAAGCCTCAAAAAGCTTGTTCACGCGTCCCCCAAGGTGAAAACGCCCTTTTCGGGTCACTTTCTTTGTAAATATTGTTTGAAACACTAGTTTTATGTGATACATTGTGTAAGCGTAGTCTAACTTGTTATTTTACATAGATATTATATAGTTGGCGGCGAATATTGAGTTCCCACCAGTTATTATTCTATTCACAAATGAATCCCTAAGGTTTAGGGTTTGACTTTAAGGGTTAAGGTTTGACCCCAAGGGTTAGGGTTTGAGACCCTAAGCCTTTTTGGTAGTTTAGAATGTCAGAATGACATTCTATCGAAAGATTTGACGGTAATATACTGTGAAAAGTTAAGTTAGCCGAGAAAAGTTTTCTCGGGAGGAAATCACTATTCATCCGTTTCTGCTTGGGAATTATTATTGAAATTCCGAGAAACGCGTAAAGATAGGATTTTAATACGAGATGGAATATGTAATAATATTTCATTTATGGCTCGCGAAGTTTTCGCTTGCGGACTTAAAATCATAAGGGTTAGGGAAAATAAAACCTAATGATAATTATTTAAGTAAAATAATAAATGATTATTATACAGAATAAATACGAGTATAATACGAGATATTATACGAGTATAATATGAAGAGGTTACGAAAATTATTACGATGTATAATACAAATTTTATACGAAGTAAACACATTGAATTTGAATTAAATTTAATAATTTAACCTGTGGATCGAACCGATGGGTTAACCAGTGGGTTAAACCCATGGGGTGGCCCATGGGGCAACCCATGGGCACATGTGTGGCACATGGGGGACATGTGGAGCATGTGGGGTGGCATGTGCTAGCACATGCCAGCACATGGGCAATACATAGGCTAAGGAGGTTTGGTCTTAATGACCAAACTACCCTAAACCTTGTCAAGCCTATAAATACAAGAGTTCCTTGTTTATTTTGTTGGTTGATCAAACTTGTGAGCTTATATTGAGAGAGAGAAAAGAGAAGCTAGTTCATTGCCTTTGATAAGAATCAAGAAAACCAAGGAGCTAAGAAGAGAATTTAATCTCCATATTCAATCTACAAGAACTAACAAAGGTATAAGATAAGAAAAATTGGATGATATCATTTGTCTTTCAATAGTGGAATTGATAGATAAGATATTTGGGAATGCATGAATCATAAAAAGTTATAAGGTTGGCTATATAGTGAAATAAGAACACTAACAAGCCATGCATGATGAAATTATAAGAATTGATTAAGAACTAATGAAGAACTAATTAAAATCATGAGGATTTGAATGATGAGCATGTTAAACCATTAAAACATAAATGGTTAGAATGGTTAGAATCATTAATAATCAACCAATGGATTGATTTCAATTGGTTTGAAATAAAAATATCGAAGAACAAAGATCTGGCGAAAGTTATGCGATTAGACGTTAATCGTCGAAATCATAAATTTTCCCGGAATAGAAGTCAAAAGTCGTCATGTGATTCAGAAATGATGGTTTTCGATTACAGCACGTGTAATTAGGTAAAAAAAACTTGCGGGAGCAAGAACGAACTAATTCGGACTTAAAACGAAGAATTGAGCGTCGAACGTTCACGAACGTTTAACGAACGCGTAAAAATGGACTAATCGGCTAAATTCTCACCGACAGATTCAGAAATGAATTCCGACTTGATGAAATGATAGAACATAACATATATGAACTATTGGCTTTGAAACGAGCCAATTTCGAGTTATAACGATCGTTATTACGAGCTCGGGAAATTCAAGTTTAGAAAAATAATTCAAAGGCTGGGGGCCGGCGCTGTAGCGCCGCCATACCTTGTGTTCCAGCGCTGCAGCGCCGGGACAAGGTAAATGATTCTACGAGCCAGCGCCGCAGCGCCGACTTTAAGCCTATGGCTGGCGCGCTCTTAAGGAAATATTTTCCGACGTGAAGATTTCTAAACCTAGCTTTCTACATGGTAATTATGGGGCAACTAAATGGTTAATATTCATGAAGAAAAATCACTTAAACAATATGTTTAAGAATGGTTTTATGAATTAAACGACGATAAAACGTATTTAAAGTTAAAACTCGAAATCCGATAATGTGAACTACGAATTGTAATCGAGTTGTGAGCTTGCCTTGAGGTTATTTAACATGTAATAGAGGTGTGTGATGCATGAATGATATTGAATGAAGTTAAAACTCATGTAAATTCTATACAGGAGTCCGATAATTGGAATTCGACGGGAATGCGGTTAATGTAACAAACATGTTAGGGTTTTGTCCGTCTTTATGCTTAATGATTATCAACGGGAGTCTGTTTATAACATATAGATGTTAATAAGCCGTAATAAACGTTAAATAACTTGAACGAATGTTATTAGCTTAACAATTCGGTTAAGTTATACAAGAAGGAGAAGTTATACTTGAAGCATATAAGTGAATATGTGGATTATGTACGTGATTAAATAAATGTACATTATATAATGTGTATATATTTATTTAGTATAAAAAGAGAATAAAGAATAAAGTTATGCAACCTAATATATATATTAGGTATGGTAATTAAATAATCTAAGGGTTATAATATGAGAGAATGTTAGTATTTAAAATATATATACTAACCCTAAGAGATTTATTTTATACATCTCAATTAATTAATTTTATAACCTAAGTAAAGAAAGTCTAATTGGGTTATGAAATTAAATATACATGAGTAAGGAATTTATTTACAAATGTGTGTAATGGAATCCCTAATTAAATGATTAGGGTAAGATAAAATTAAAAGTGTGAAACTATGTTATTTTCATGGCGCAAAGAATTAATTTGCAAGCCCAAAGCATTAAATGAGTGGCCCAACTTAGGCCAACAAGTGAGGGATATTTTGGACATTTAGTAAAGCTAAATATATCAATAAAAACAAAACAAAAATTAAAGGAAAAAGGGGTAAAATTTCATCCAAGTGTAGAGGGAGAGAGAGAGAGGTCATGTGAGGTAATAATTACATTCTACTTACTCTCAACAACTCCCTCACATGTGTCAACCTTTTAATTTGCCACAAGGTTCACCAAGTTTACAAGTAATCCTAATTCTACAAGCAAAAGGAGAGAGGGAAGCAAGATATGTTTGGGAGATGTATCATAGATATACATATTATATCTATAAATATAATAATTACCCATCCCATTTAGCAAAATAAAAAGTGTACTTCACTTCTCATTTCTTTTCTTACAAACTAGCTAGCAAAACTAAGAGATAGAGAGAGAGAGTAAAGGCTATTTCGGCATCCGCTTGAGAGGAAGGGGAGGATTTTGGTCATACATCCCCAAAGTTCATTTCTTATTTTGAGGAAGGAAGATAGAACAAGAAATAGGTATAATAACTACACTCTAATAACTTACTTTATGCAATTTATTTGGTTATTTGTAATAAATCTTGAGCCTATGTTTATAAACATAAAAACCTTAGATCTATGTGTTAATAAGTGTTTCATATTTAGATCTAACCCTTTGAAGTGTCAAAAGTTGGATCTAAAGCAAGAAATGAAAACTATGTTTTCAAAAAGTTAGAAAACCCCTAATTTTTCTTAGCATAGATTATGTTTTGCTTGGTTTTGGTGAATGTTTGATGAAATAGATCATGGATCATTGTAGATCCATGAGTATAAGAGATATTAGGATGTATTATGTTGGTTAATGTTTGATTAATCAAGAGATCATGGAAGTTTTCTTACAAAACACAGGTTAGAAAATCAGTTTTTTGAGAAAATAAAATATGAAATTCAAACGATCATCTCTCATTATATTTTGAATATTTGAGTGTGGTCAAGTCCTAGAGTTAGATATATGAGTCTTCTAACATCTTCAAGTGGAATCCCTGAAAAAGGTGCTGTAAATTTTTGTTTGGACTATTTTTAGCAAAGTAGACAAAATTTGGAAAATACCAAAAAGTAATCTGCCCAAATTTTCCATGGGAAGCTTTGGTAACTTAATTATTGAAATAAATTCAAACCTTTTGGGACATGAAAATATATGATATAAAGTATCTCATGTCCAAAGATGAGCTTATGCCGACTTAAATCGACCTAGTTATGGTCATTTCAATATTTGGATTTTTTCGACGAAAACTGTTATAACTGGAGTTCTATAACTCCGATGGCCATGAAATTTAAACTGAAAGTTCATGTTAATACGTGTACGATTCTGCCAAGATTTGGGAATTGTTGGAGTTTAGCATGATATAGCTAATTTTATTAAGTTACGAACTAAAAACGGACTTTTGAAAAATACTAAAAAAAAATTGAAAAATTCCAAAAAAAATATTTTGTGTGTGGAATATATGTATATTTGTAGCCAAAAGATTAAAAAATAATAAGATGATTTGTTATTTTTCATGAAAATGATTTAATTATGAATAAATGAATTAAATATGTTATGTAATGTTAAAAATATGAAAAATAGGATTTTATGATTTAAAAATCCTAAATACGGTTAATGCATATTTTTTGTAACGATTGTGATTTTATATAATAATTTTAAATATTTATTGATTTAAATAAATATTTTATGTGAATTATTTATTGAGTTAAATAAATAAATTATATGATTTATAGAGTGATTTAATTAAGTGTTATATATTAATTAAATGAATATTTAATATTTATCTAGTTGATGTATATTAATTTTCTAATATAGTTCTGATTTAATTGAGAGAATTAAATTAGATGAGTTATGTGTTAAGTGTTACATGGATTATAATTAGCGAGTAATTATAATTATGTGGCAAAATTTTATGTGATTAATTGATGTTAGATTTTAATTAATTAAATTAGTTGATTATTATTTAATTGATTAAAATATGACATTAAAGTATGTGTTAACATAATTTGTTAAAATAAAAGAAAAAAGAATTTTAAATGATTTTAACCAAACAAGGCCCTTGTAATTGTTTTAAACCTATTTCTACCAAACGGGGCCCTAATTATCAAAAAGCTATTTTAAATAAACTGTTTACCAAACAATACCTTAGCATTAATAATTTATTTTTGAAAATAACCTTGTTTTGCCAAACAAGGCATTGTGGCTTTTGAATTTTGTAACTTATATAATAAATGTATTTATTATATATATTAATTAATTAGGAGTTACATATTATCAATATATATATATATATATATATATATATATTAGTATAATAAAACTGTGACGCCCCCAAATTCAGACCGTCACTGATCTCGAATTTGGTTCATCACGTACTAATTCTAATAACAACTAAAATCCCAAACAATGGAATAACAGAATAATTTACATTGATATAACATAAATATTCTCGTCCCAAGCCTCGAAACTATTACTAATACACTTCATAACTTAAACCAAATATTTCTTAATACATAACATTAAATAAGTCTTAATACAACATAACGGAAACATCCTAATATAGAAAAGCACAGCTACTCCATAGCCTTGCCTTCGCACTTGTCCTGTCCTGGGGTTCCACCTTGCCCTACCCTAACTGAAATATTTATGGGAAGCAAGAGTGAGCAACAAATTTGCTCAGCAAGTAATATGCCAATAAATGTGAACAGGAATATATACAGTTCTAAATCTCAAGGGTAAAATGGTAATTAATCGCTTAGGATTTCAAATAAGAATGTTGTGAACAAAATAAATAGCAATGACTTCCAAATCTACTCTGTGAAGTTGAATAAGGACTACTACGGGTCGAGAAGTTATTAAAGGATTCAAAAGTTTCAACAATTTCAAGTGAATGAATAGATATCACTAAGTGTCGCTGTGGACCAAGGATTGATAAAAGAATCCAACGAATTCAAAGTTTCAAGTAAATAAATATTGGATACTGAGTGGTCGCTAAGAACCACGAACTTCTACTAGAATCACCAAAAATATTTCTGGTAACCCAACCAAGTACAATTAGGGGATCAGCCTATCGTACCTGGAGTTATGCATAACCTACCACACCATTGTCAGCACCCCGACTATATAGTTCCCCTTTTTACAAGGGTTGTTCAACTCAGTCAATTTATAAGAGTCCGCACCAAGGTAATTGATGTGGATTGCTTTCCAATTCATGATATTGGTCTAGCCGAATTAAATGGCATAGACAATTTCCACAATGTATATAAGAACAATTTATGAGTTCAATACTCGCAACAATAATTCGAAGAATATAATCGTGATTTAAATCAAACTATGAAACATAAGTTTGTAAGGCAAGAATTATTCTAGCACCTATTTACTCGTACGACCAAAGTTAGTACAAGCTTGAATATATTTTCAATGAACAGTATAAATCAAATACTTGCTCAATAAAAGAGTAGTCAGATACTTGCAATTAATATACAAGAACGGTTTCAAGGAAACTTGCACAATGAAAGAGTATAAGTTAGGGAACTTGCTTATGACGTTCCTCGAATAAGTAACCACAAGGATAGGATACTTGCAACACAATAAAAGTAGGGTTCAGATAATTGCACTATAAATGAGTGTAAGTCAGGAAACTTGCCTTATGCGTAGTTTATCCTCGTTAAGTAAATCAACACTTTCGAATCCCTATCGTAATATAGTTACGTATATATATATATATATGATATCCATTAGTCATACAGTTTAACGTTATACTTTATCTCATATATACCATCCACATATAAGTTAAATCTTTAACCTTACTATACAGTCATATATAGTATTATATTTAATTCACAAGTCTTGACTAATATACCTTTATCCTCAACGTTCCTCTTTTTGAGTTTAAACACATTCTCATATCATATAAGATCGCAACAATTATCAAACATGCTCTCATATTATTCATATCACATAAGACCATTATTAATACTAAATGTATTTTATTTTAGCAAGTTATGGCATTCCCATAAGTTAACCGTCAAAATCGGGTTCAAGTAACATCATATAATATCACATAGCATGTATACATGTTTAAAGGATACTTTTATGTGTATACAACCTTTCCTTGTTCCAATCATACATGCAATAGATTCTAAGTTAACACTTTCAATAATTTAAAGCCATTCAAGGTCATGGAATTCACAAGGCCTATCATGCTCGCTCTTTAAACACATAAGGTATTCATATACTTTGTATTAGGCATACTTATGAGTATTCACATTTCATACATATAACTATTATAGTTATTAGTTGAAAACATGCTTCGTTTACGCTAAATTTTAATCATGACCTCTAACATGGTATGTATATATGCATGACGTTCATGAAGTCAATAGTATTAACACGTTCATAAACTTTAGAATTTAAACTTCAAGTTAACATGTCAAGGTGTACGTTTAAAACTTGTATTCTCATTAGTAAAGCTCACTAATAAGGCCTAACATGCTCATACTATCTAGATTCATATGTTAACATGTTTGACATGCATTTCAAGGTCATATAACATGCTCGAAAATTAGAACCTAGAATCCTAATATAACATGTTAGAGTCCATGTTCAACGCTTGAGTTTTCGTTGGAAAGGTTCACTATTGAGGTTCATATGCTCAAGTTACATTATGAAGCTCAGATACGCAAGTTAACATTCATATCATGTGTTTCTAGGTCATACAAATATGTTTCAAAAGTCAGAATGTCAATATAAAGCTAACATGTCAAAGTTCCTCTTTTCATAACTTTCAGTTTTCTTCGAAATACTCAACTAAAACGACTAGCATGGATTACTATAACCTAGTACCCTTATTCCATATGTTATTATGAGTTATATGCACATCCTAACAGTACAACATGCTCACTATATCAGAAGATATAATAGAAATCATTAACAAATTCTGCAGTAGCGCGCGGCCGCGCCCAAATTGTACTAGGGAGACGCGCGGCCGCGCGGCTCCCGTTCCAGTCCAGAGAGCAGCTAGCCTCAGCAACCATTATCCCAAATCACAAAATTACTTCACGAAAACTTTTGTAAACAGTTGCATTGTGGTTTAAACATGTTTGTAAGTCTATATATCAACTAACTAAGCAATTTATATTTCAATTGTCATCAATTTCCACAATATCAAGAATTCAAGAATTTGCAGAAACAGAAAATGGAAATGAAGAACTTGAGAGTATACCTCTGCAATGTAATTGGGCTGCTGCTATCTCAAGAACACTGATATATATGTATATATATAACTCTTAACTCAACACTTATGCAAACTCTCAGCAAATGAAAAGAGAGGAGAAAAACTTGCATTTATAGGACAACTAATTTCCAGACAATGAAATTTTCCACCAAAACAAACCATTGGAATGAAGAAGAATTTGATGGACATTAGGTAGTTGGTGGAGTTGGTGATTCCCACTGTTGAGCCCACTCCCCATATGATCATTGCTAGCTATATTGCTGAGAATTGGGAGGAGAATTGGAGAAGGCTAGCCTTAGGCCAATGGCCTATGCACGTGAGAAGAGAAATGACACTCTTTGTGGGACAAACAAGGACTCAGCAACATGAAACAATGCAGTAAAATAAAATAACCCAATACATACACATTTTATATACACTTAGGCATATATGTATACTTAGGCTATAATGTAATGTCACAATGTAATTCAATGAATGAGTAACATTTCAATGTAGTAAATATAATTTGCACATATATAATCCATGTACATTTATAATACCAAATATAATCTAATTGGGTATTATCTTTCCATATTACCATAAACTATATTATTTTAATTATTTATAATCATTGAAATAATTATTATTTTAATTCCTCCTCAATATTAAAATAGGTAATCCATTTATTTATTTTCCCTCATATTATTAAATACACACTTAGTTCAATTTGATAATTAATAAGTACACCATTAATGTATCCATATATACATGTTGTCACATAACATTATTACAACTCTTATTATTTTCAATTATATTAATCTATTGAAATATTCATCACATAACATTTGTTTATTTATAATATTATACGAAGTTCATCTTTTAATGTAGCCACATACCACATGTTGTAACTTATATAATTTATTTAATCATAACATATGGTTTCAATATGTACAATCACAGTGCATCATATAATATAGTTTAATAATTCTTAATATGTGGTTTCTATATATAGTATAGTCACATGAATGTCGCACTATACTATATAATATAGTTGTATCCCATATATTTTATATATTTAATTATTGCATGCTTGTACATAATAATCAATATAATCTTATTATATTAATGACTTACTTATTTGTTTTATAATGGCAATTAATTAATTAATTAAATATTAATCAATTCCTTCCTCATAGATTAATGAAGTTACTAATCTCCATATTAACTAACATTTATATGATTAATTATCACGTTAAATAAATATAAATCTTATTATATTCATAAACAAATTGCTTATTATCATTCTATTATTCGCGATAATAATAATCATCACATTATCAATTAATCATCATTAATATTCTATTTTCTCATAATAGAATGTAAATAACAATTAATATCGATTAATTGTTCACGTAGTAATTCCTTCATTACTTACTCTTATCGATTATTATACGATAAATGATCACATTCCTCAACAATATAAATCCTATTATATTTATAAACCATTTTCTTAGTATCCAATCATTACTTGCAAAAATACTAAATTAATAGATTATTATTATATTTCTCATAATAACAATTAACAATTAATATAGATTAATTATTCACTTAATAATTCATTTACTCTTTAACCGATTATTATTCATAATATCAGTTAATAACATTATTGTACGATTAACTATCACATGTATTGTACTCAACAAATAATCAATTAAATATAACCCTTATCATATTCATCAATTACTTACTCGTAAATATTTTGTTATTTATAATAACATATTATTAATAATTACTCATTAGTAGGCTATTTACTGATCACAATGATTATTTAACAATGTAATATTAATTAATCATTCACTTATCGATTTCCCTCTTGAATTAATTAAACCATCATCTTTTCCATTCTCATGCCACACAAGGCATTTTACGAGTCGCAATTCTCCATATTTTTTTAATTATTATAAATTTAATTTAATATAATCGAATTACTTTTCGCATAACTCGTACACATTTATGTTCCAATAATATTCATTTTCTTATTATATCAAAAAAAAAATTATTCATGAAATTCACGGTTCTTACAAAAACTACGTTAGTTAGTCTAAACTACATTAGTTTTTCCTAAGTCTAAACTAAGAATACAAGGACAGAAAAGAAGAGCAAAGAAGTTGAGAGAAAGAAGAAGGAGAATTTGGAGAGAAAGCAAGAAAAGCTTAAGGAAATTCATCTTCTTCACTAACAACTAGCTTAAAGGTAATTTATAATCTCTACTTTTATATTTTCAGAACTCAGCTATATGTTCTTCGTATTTTGTTCTCTAACAAAAATGAGTTTCATGAAATTGTATAAACATGGACTATATTTATATATTGTATTCATGTGTTGTTCGTAGTGTTTTGATTTCTATCAATGATTTTCAGAAAACCAAATTAGTGATTAAGTATGCTTTAATTAAAAATTTTGTTCTTATGTGTTATTTGATTTTGGTCAATTTAAAGTAAAAATTGTTGAATTAGAATATCCTAACATGCTTATTGGGAAATTGTTTGATGATTACATGCAATTACGTATATAATGTATGTATATAGAGTGAAATTGATGAAGAAAATTTTTTACGATGGATTATTTTGGAAAAATATGAGTTTTCATGAAAAAGACCAAATTGGATTTTTAAAACTTGTGATTATAGTTATTTAGATGGTTTTGTATTTTGGAAGCATGTTATACATATGTATTATAGGGTATGTATGAGTTACAGTGTCTATGGTACTGTATTTTTGCGTTTGTTGGCTTATATGGGATGTTCGGTAAAGTAGAGGGTCGAAACTGTCTGCGTCTGGCCGCGTTGCTGCACAGCTGCGCCGGCAGCAAGGCCAGGAGCAGCGGAGCTGCACCGCTTGCCCTTCCCAGAACCATCCCCTGCGCAGCTGCGCCGGTTTCAGGGCAGCTGGCTGCGCAGCTGCGTCATGTTCAGAACAGGGGCAGTGAAATTTAAGTGTTGTGCAGTTTATTTTTTTTAAGTCATGATTTAATTATTCCTTGTGTGACGCCCCCAGAATAGGTCCATTCAACCCAACCCATTCTGAGTCGCCAAATACATGGTACAGAATTCAAATACAAACTTTATATCATACGGTCGTGCAAAATACGACCACACAACTGTGAGTGTCAATACAAATATGTAGAAAATATTAAGATTCAAACTAAGTCCTCATTACAATTATTATCACACTATTTATCAGAAATAGTGAGGACTACTACTGCTCTAACTCGGACCATCACTCTGTCCCCCGACTAGTCCCCGCAACATTCTCATTTCCTAAAGAGGACAACAGATGAAAAGGGTGAGCTCAACTAGCTCAGTAAAGAATATTATGACTAAGATAATGAAAAATAAATTATCGTTAGCCTTCAACAGTTCAGATAAAAAATTATTGACAACATGTTTTAGATCAATATTCGCAGCGGAAATAACCGTTCATCATCAATATTTTATCCCTGTAACATCAATCAATATCCACTCATCAAATATTCATCTTTGCACTACAGGCCAAAGATATTCATTTGTATCATCAGTGGTCATGTTCATCTCAACACCTGTCATCTTTGCACTACAGGCCAAAGATATTCATCAGGTAATCATTCATCTTTGCTCTACAGGCCAAAGATATTCAGTTACATCACCTTTTAGGACTGAGGATGATGAAAAATATTTTAAAGAACGAATCCAGTGAGATAAAAGACAAAGATTAGGGATTCGTCATTTAGTTTATCCAAATTCAAGAATAATCCATAATAATACTTTGTGGAGCAAAATTCAAGAATAAAGCCCAAAACTTGGATACAATCAAAGATCGTAACCTTAACAGACAATTTGGACAAATAAAAGAAAAATAAATTTTCCCGTGAATAGTGCCGTATACGTGAATAGTGCCATATACGTGAATAGTAACCCCGACGGAAAAAGTAAGAATTTCAACATAAAATCCATGACAATATTTTTGTATAATGATATTGAGAAGAATAACATCATTTACGAAAGAAATAACATCCCTTACCTCAAAAGAACAGTATCTCTTATTGGAATATCGGATATAATATTGAAAGAAACTTGCGCTGAATACTAATACTCAAAGTATAGAAATACTCACAAAAATACGCTCGATATTATAGAGAGAGAAAACTTATGATTCTGGTATGATTTTCAATTATAACCTAAGCACCCTATTTATAGGAAAAGCTTAGGATGCCAAAAGAGACTAAAATAATAAAATAATATATTTTTAAAAAAAAAATTTCGCCGCCGGCTGCTATGAAATCAGGATTTTTCAACCAAGAAACAAAAGTGGGGCCCACCATTTTATTAAAAAAATATTTATTTTCCGAAACTTCAATAATTCATAATAAATAGCCCCTTTGTCAGAAAAATACAAATTCTATGTCCTTTCCATAGGAAATTTAATTCTCTACAACTTTGTAGAAGGAAATTTTTCCAAATTCCAAACATAAATTATTCGAAATCCATAAACAGATGATTTTTCACACCAAAATACTGATAAAAAACACATCAGCACAAATTCCTTCTTTAATATCCCCAAAATAAATATTTCCTTATCATATAAATCAATAATTAATTATTCACAAATAATATTATAGAACTACAATATTAACAACCAGGTCGTTCCCAGGACAGAGGGGGCCTTCCGATAAGGACTTCTCCTTACTGACGCGCAATTAAATAACCCCTCATAGACAGAACTTCCTTAGACATTGTCAATAATGCTATCTAATAATATTATTCAAATAATATGAATTATTGAGTTGATAACGTGAAATACTGTGCAGCGATAATTATTGAATCAGTACTACAAAATATCAACTGTAGCCATCATAAAAAATAGCAACGTAGCAATTATTGAGTCAATAAAATATCAATGCAGCAATTATTGAGTCAATAATATAAAATATCAACGTAGCAATTATTGAGTCAATAATATAAAATATTGAACAGTAAATACTGTAACAATAATTGAGTAGGTTCCTTCTCACATAAAACTCAATAATTTGAAATACCGTGCAATACCGTGTGCTACTGCGCAACACCGCGTACTGTATTTTAACCACCGGGTATTTCAACAGTACTAACGGTAACAACTACACCGTTATCTTGTAAAAAAAGTTATTTCTGTCGCTTTCTATATCCGACAGTTATTCCGTTGTGGGGCCCACAAATAGCTGCGTCGTCGTACGAATATTCCCCAACAACAAGAATATTCCACGACCAAACGAATATTCCCCGACAACAAGAATATTTTATAACCACTTGCTCATTTTAAAAATATTTGCACATTTCACCCATAACTTTCATATTTATCAAATCAACACCTTACTATTTCGAAATAATATATAAAGAAAATTAAACATTTATTCATAAAAGTTGGGGTCTTACAACCTCCCCTCCTTATGAAATTTCGTCCTCGAAATTGACGTACGTACCTGGTATGTCGAAAAGGTGAGGATACCTCGCTTTCATTTCCGATTCCAACTCCCAGGTCATTTCCTCAATAGCCTGGTTTCTCCACAAAACTTTAACTTGAGGTATAATTTTCGAGCGTAGGACATGCTCCTTCCAATCCAAGATCTTGACAGGTACCTCCTCGTACGTTAAATCTTCGGCTATCTCGTCTGATTCTAACTCAATAATGCGGTTTGGATCCTTCACATATTTACGTAACATGGATATGTGAAACACGTTATGAACACGAGACATGCTTGGAGGTAAAGCGAGTCTATAAGCCACATTTCCTATTCGGTCAAGAATCTCAAATGGACCAATGAATCGTGGGTTAAGCTTTCCTCTCTTCCCAAACCTTGTAACTCCTTTCCACGGAGCAATACGTAACAATACATGGTCTCCAACGTTAAATTCCACGTCCTTTCGATGAAGATCCGCATAACTCTTTTGTCGATCTTGTGCTGTTTGTATACGTTGTCGGATTATTTGGATCTTTTCCGTAGTCATACGTACTAACTCCGGTCCCAACAATGTTGTTTCACCCACCTCGTTCCAACATACTGGAGAGCGACACTTTCTCCCATACAATGCCTCGAATGGAGCTACCCCTATACTTGCCTGATAACTGTTGTTGTAGGAGAATTCCACCAATGGTAAGTACTTATCCCAACTCCCTTTGAAGTCTAGAACACAAAGTCTCAATAGATCTTCAAGAGTTTGAATAGTCCTCTCTGATTGTCCGTCTGTTTGAGGATGATAAGCCGAACTGAAGCGTAAGTCCGTGCCCATAGCTTTCTGCAAACTGATCCAAAATCGTGAAGTAAATCTGGGATCACGATCCGAAACTATGGATACTGGCATGCCATGCAATCTCACAATCTCATTCACGTACATATGAGCAAGACGTTCAAGGGAATAAGTCTCTCATATCGGCAAGAAATGAGCAGACTTGGTTAATCTATCAACAATAACCCAAATCGCATCTAAGCCTTGAGAAACCTTGGGAAGACCCGTAACGAAATCCATCGTAATGTGTTCCCACTTCCATTTCGGAATCTCCAGTGGTTGCAATGGACCCTTCGGCACTTGATGCTCCGCCTTTACACGTTGACAAGTTAAACATCTCGAGATGAACTCCGCGATCTCTCTCTTCATATTGCTCCACCAAAATGTATGTCGAAGATCACGATACATTTTAGTACTCCCAGGATGGATCGCAAACGGTGTGTTGTGTGCCTCCATCATGATTCTATACTTCAAGTCGAAATCGTTAGGAACACAAAGTCTGGAGTTGACTCGAAGTATTCCATCTTCATCGATTCTTGCTTCTGGAATGGCACCTTCTTGCACCTTCTTCTTCATCTTCATCAGCTCCGCATCTGTAGCTTGAGCAGCTTTAACTTTATCAATCAAAGCTGGTTCTACGCGTATACTTAACATTATCGCACTCGTTCCCACATATGATCTTCTACTCAACGCGTCAGCTACCACGTTCGCTTTTTCAGGATGGTATTGGATAGTATGATCGTAATCTTTCAACAGCTCAAGCCAACGTCGTTGCCGCATGTTGAGTTCCTTCTGAGTGAAGAAATATTTAAGGCTCTTATGATCCGTATAAATCTCCACTTTCTCTCCGTACAAGTAATGTCTCCAGATCTTCAACGCGAAAACGACTGCTGCCAACTCTAGATCATGAGTAGGATAATTCCTCTCATATTCTTTGAGTTGTCGCGAGGCATAGGCTATGACTTTCCCATGTTGCATGAGAACACATCCTAACCCTTTGCCCGAAGCATCGCTGTAAATAATAAATCCATCCGAACCAGATGGTATTGTCAGAACAGGTGCCGAGATAAGTCTCCTCTTGAGCTCTTGGAAGCTCTTCTCGCATTCCTCGCTCCAAACGAATTTTGTATCTTTCCGAGTCAACTGAGTTAATGGAGTAGCGATTCGAGAAAATCCCTCTACGAACCTCCGATAATAACCAGCTAAGCCCAGAAAGCTTCGTACTTCGGTCACCGACTTAGGTTGCTCCTAGCTTTGTATTGCTTCAATCTTCGCCGGGTCCACTGATACTCCACGTTTCGATACCACGTGCCCAAGGAATGCTACTTCCTCAAGCCAAAACTCGCATTTCTTCAGCTTGGCATATAGCTTGTTCTCACGAAGCTTTTGAAGTACCAACTTCAAATGGTGTTCATGATCTTCACGGCTTTTAGAATAGATGAGAATGTCATCAATAAAGACAACAACGAATTGATCTAAATACTCCTTAAATACACGGTTCATCATATCCATGAAAGCAGCAGGAGCATTAGTCAATCCAAAAGACATGACTAAAAACTCATAATGCCCGTACCGTGTTCTAAAAGCAGTCTTTGGAATATCCTCAGTTTTAATCTTCAACTGATGATATCCAGAACGAAGATAGATCTTTGAAAAGAATTGCGCTCCTTGCAACTGGTCGAACAGGTCATCAATACGAGGTAACGGATACCTATTCTTGATGGTGACATGGTTCAACTCCCGATAGTCAATGCAAGGTCGCATACTCCCGTCTTTCTTCTTTATGAATAAAACAGGAGCACCCCAAGGAGACGTACTAGGACGAATAAAACCGATGTCCAATAATTCTTGTAATTGAATCTTTAACTCCTGAAGTTCAATAGGAGCCATTCGATATGGGGTTTTAGAAATAGGCTTTGTACCGGGCTCAAGGTCAATAAAGAATTCAACTTCACGTTCTGGGGGTAGACCGGGAAGTTCTTCGGGAAATACATCAGGAAACTCATTAACAACGGAAATATCATTCAAATCTGACGTATTCTGATTTAGATCAGTGACATGAGCTAAGAAAGCTTGACATCCGTTTTTCAATAAACGAATAGCTTTATGACTTGAAATGATATTGACTGATTTTAGTGGTTTGGTGATTTGGATTCGCACAACAGGTTGATTAGGAATATGAAAACTAACAACCTTACGAAAATAATCAATTTTGGCATGGTAAGTGGTTAACCAGTCAATTCCTAAAATCACGTCAAATGCAAGTATTTTCAAAGATATAAGATCAACAGGTAAGGTAAGGGTACCAATCTGAATCAAGCAAGATTTATAAACTGTAGATGTAACAAAGGTTTCTCCTAACGGAGTTTCAACAGATAAGTCAAAGTCTAATTTATCAGAAGTCAAGTTCAAACGTTGAGCACAAGCAGGTGAAATAAAGGAATGGGTAGCACCGGTATCTAACAAGGTGTAAACTTCGCAAGAGTTTATGATCAGCGTACCCGTAATCACCTCATGTGGATTCCTCACGTTTTGGGCTGTCACGACAAACGCTCTTCCAGGAATCACCGACTTTGACTTGTCTGCAACCGCCTTTGGAATCACCACCCCCGCTGAATTTGGTTTCGCAACAGGACAATCTCGAGCTATATGTCCTTCTTTTCCACAGTTATAGCATCCTTTGAATTGTTGTGGGCAGTTTGGGCTGATATGTCCCGCTTTCCCGCATTTATAGCATACGACCGGTGGTCGTTCTCCTCCCCTCGAAACAGTTGATGCTGGTGCTGATGTTGACATCTTCGCGTTCTCATTGTTATACCTTCTCTTTTTGAAATCTCCTCCCGATTCGCTTCTTCTACTATCATGGCCACGATAACCACCGGAGTGGTTACCGCTTCTGTCATACTTTCCTCCTCGCTGGTTGTCATTGCTCCGATGACTGCTGCCACCGGTACGACCTTGGTTGTGGTCCCTCGGTTGAACATAATCATTATCTCGTTCTAACAACTGGGCCCTGTTCACTACATCTGAATATAGAGAAAATTTATGAGAAATGAGGTATTGACGTATTTCGGGTTTCAAACCTCTTAGAAACATCCGCGTCATACGTTCCTCATTCTCCACCAAATGAGGTGCAAACCTGGATAGCTCCGCGAACTTAGCCTCGTACTGGGATACCGTCATGTTGTTTTGCTCGAGTCTGATAAAATCTACTTCCTTCATATGACGAATACTTTCAGGAAAGTACTTGTCATTAAACAGTTTCTGGAACGCTTCCCAAGACATCTGGAGTGCGGCAGGCTGGGTACGTTTCACGGATTCCCACCAGTAATCTGCCTCTCCACGGAACATAAGCGTGGCGAATGGAACCTTCTGTTCCTCTGTACATCCCAAGACATCAAATATCTTGGTAATTTGTTTAATCCATGTCTCCGCCTTGATCGGATCTGGCTTTCCCAGAAACTCTGGTGGTCCCAATTCTTTGAACTTCTTGGCAGTGACAGCTCGCGTGTTGTTATTATCTCCACCTGTATGTTGCACACGAGTCTCCCTTGTCTGATTTTGCATGAACTGCAAAAAACTTCTAAACATCTCATCGTTTATCGTCTGACCAGCGTTATTTTCAGGATGAACATTGCCTTCTTGTTGCACGTTCTCCTAGTTAACGATTAAAGGTGTCTCCACGGTCTCATTCACTTCGTTGTTAACATTCTCAGCTGCCATTCTCAAATACTGCCATAAAACAAGGGTTAATTAAACAAGTCAACATATCACATATTAATCCTATGCTCCGACTGACCAATTAAATACCACATAAGCTTAGGTAGGACACACTAGCGAAGGATTTATTCGTCTCTCCCCTCCTAGTTCTATTCCCCGATCTCCGTCAGAGATCATATCCCTAAGCTCTGATACCAACTGTGACGTCCCCAGAATAGGTCCATTCAACCCAACCCATTCTGAGTCGCCAAATACATGGTACAGAATTCAAATACAAACTTTATATCATACGGTCGTGCAAAATACGACCACACAACTGTGAGTGTCAATACAAATATGTAGAAAATATTAAGATTCAAACTAAGTCCTCATTACAATTATTATCACACTATTTATCAGAAATAGTGAGGACTACTACTGCTCTAACTCGGACCATCACTCTGTCCCCCGACTAGTCCCCGCAACATTCTCATTTCCTGAAGAGGACAACAGATGAAAAGGGTGAGCTCAACTAGCTCAGTAAAGAATATTATGACTAAAATAATGGAAAATAAATTATCGTTAGCCTTCAACAGTTCAGATAAAATATTATTGACAACATGTTTTAGATCAATATTCGCAGCGGAAATAACCGTTCATCATCAATATTTTATCCCTGTAACATCAATCAATATCCATCTCATCAAATATTCATCTTTGCACTACAGGCCAAAGATATTCATTTGTATCATCAGTGGTCATGTTCATCTCAACACTTGTCATCTTTGCACTACAGGCCAAAGATATTCATCAGGTAATCATTCATCTTTGCTCTACAGGCCAAAGATATTCAGTTACATCACCTTTTAGGACTGAGGATGATGAAAAATATTTTAAAGAACGAATCCAGTGAGATAAAAGACAAAGATTAGGGATTCGTCATTTAGTTTATCCAAATTCAAGAATAATCCATAATAATACTTTGTGGAGCAAAATTCAAGAATAAAGCCCAAAACTTGGATACAATCAAAGATAGTAACCTTAACAGACAATTTGGACAAATAGAAGAAAAATAAATTTTTCCGTGAATAGTGCCGTATACGTGAATAGTAACCCCGACGGAAAAAGTAAGAATTTCAACATAAAATCCATGACAATATTTTTGTATAATGATATTGAGAAGAATAACATCATTTATGAAAGAAATAACATCCCTTACCTCAAAAGAACCGTATCTCTGATTGGAATATCGGATATAATATTGAAGGAAACTTGCGCTGAATAATAATACTCAAAGTATAGAAATACTCACAAAAATACGCTCGATATTATAGAGAGAGAAAACTTATGATTCTGGTATGATTTTCAATTATAACCTAAGCACCCTATTTATAGGAAAAGCTTAGGATGCCAAAGGAGACTAAAATAATAAAATAATATATTTTAAAAAAAAAAATTCCGCCGCCGGCGGCTATGAAATCAGGATTTTTCAACCAAGAAACAAAAGTGGGGCCCACCATTTTATTAAAAAAATATTTATTTTCCGAAACTTCAATAATTCATAATAAATAGCCCCTTTGTCAGAAAAATACAAATTCTATGTCCTTTCCATAGGAAATTTAATTCTCTACAACTTTGTAGAAGGAAATGTTTCCAAATTCCAAACATAAATTATCCGAAATTCATAAACAGATAATTTTTCACACCAAAATACTGATAAAAAACACATCAGCACAAATTCCTTCTTTAATATCCCCAAAATAAATATTTCCTTATCATATAAATCAATAATTAATTATTCACAAATAATATTATAGAACTACAATATTAACAACCAGGTCGTTCCCAGGACAGAGGGGGCCTTCCGATAAGGACTTCTCCTTATTGGCGCGCAATTAAATAACCCCTCCTAGACAGAACTTCCTTAGACATTGTCAATAATGCTATCTAATAATATTATTCAAATAATATAAATTATTGAGTTGATAACGTGAAATACTGTGCAACGACAATTATTGAATCAATACTACAAAATATCAACTGTAGCCATCATAAAAAATAGCAACGTAGCAATTATTGAGTCAATAAAATATCAATGCAGCAATTATTGAGTCAATAATATAAAATATCAACGTAGCAATTATTGAGTCAATAATATAAAATATTGAACAGTAAATACTGTAACAATAATTGAGTAGGTTCCTTCTCACGTAAGACTCAATAATTCGAAATACCGTGCAATACCGTGTGCTACTGCGCAACACCGCGTACTGTATTTTAACCACCGGGTATTTCAACAGTACTAACGGTAACAACTACGCCGTTATCTTGTAAAAAAAGTTATTTCTGTCGCTTTCTATATCCGACAGTTATTCCGTTGTGGGGCCCACAAATAGCTGCGCCGTCGTACGAATATTCCCCGACAACAAGAATATTCCACGACCAAACGAATATTCCCCGACAACAAGAATATTTTATAACCACTTGCTCATTTTAAAAATATTTGCACATTTCACCCATAACTTTCATATTTATCAAATCAACACCTTACTATTTCGAAATAATATATAAAGAAAATTAAGCCTTTATTCATAAAAGTTGGGGTCTTACACCTTGATAGTGGACATGTATCTAAATAATATAACATGTTGTTATAGAAATGTGACAAATTCACAATTTGGAAAATAAAAAGGAATTCTGAAAACCTTAATTAGATTATAAATGTTTGATTGTAAATGAGTTACTTAATTATAATTTGACTAATTATAATAAAGAATAAGTGTTTAATATAAAGTATAATATGGTTAAATTATAATGTATAAAAATTAATTTATTTTAATCAATTAGACGTTAATTTAAATTATAATTTAAGTAATTGTAATTTAATAAATGCATGTTTAGTTATGGATTTTAAGTTTATAATTGCATGATTAATTATAATTTGTGTAATTATAATGCATGCTATAGTTTAATTAATTATTAATTATGAAATGGTGATAATTTAAGAGGTAATTATAATTGAGTAATTATAATTAGATTAAGTGTTTAAATTATAATTATTTAATTATAATTTAGCTAAATACATGATTAATTTAATTATGTGAATATGTAAGTGATGTAATTAACTATATGATGGTTGATTATTATTATTTATTTAGTTAGAGTGAGTTAACCATGAGGGTTAACCACTGATGCGAATTATTTACGTATTAACTAATTTAGGTTATTGTGATTGAATATGTATGTATATAGGAAGTGTTAAAGTACGTGGTTGAGTTAAGTAGCTTGCGCGTAAGGCAAGTCTTCTAAATCCTAAACTCGTTTATTTAAATTCATTTATCCATTTTTGAATGTCCTTTCATTTCTATATTGAACTAATTATTCTGTTAATGGAAATGATCTTGGCTTATTGTTCAAGTAAGATCCAGTTATTAATTTAAATGCTTTAAGTTTACTTCTAAAGCATATGTTAATTCATAGTTCTTTTATTTATGAATTATTGAAATTCGATTCAACTAATCCTTAGTTGATGAACGTGAATTCTAAATTACCCTTGTAAGCTTATCCAAACCAAACTTTTTTTGGTGCGGACTTGAATTCAAATTACTGAGTTAAACAACCCTTTTATTAGGGGAGGTTACTACGCATAGCATTAAGATGTTTGTGCACAATACATGGTACAAAGGGATGATCCCCCTAAGTACGAGTTAAGGTCTATAGTCTTATTGACTGTTAAATGTTTAAATAGAAATATTTATAACCTAGGAAATAGTTATAACCTAGGACAAGAGTTCAAAGGTTAGAGTAACCCTGGGATTGTTTTTTTTAAGGTTGTAACCCTTGTTTTAAGGTAAATTTTATATAAAGATTGTAATTTATTTTTGAGATATATTGGGTAGATGTTTGTTTTAGTTAGAAAGTGAACACCAAATTATGTGGAAACGAAGTACCCGGATTTGGGGGTGTCACAGGTTGGTATCAGAGCTGTAGGTTATGAAACCTTAGGTGGGGAAAAAAATCTTAGGTAGTAGCCTTATGGTAAGATCAAAAAGATAGTGATGCTAGGTAAAGATAATAAACTACCTTATGTGCCTATGTGTTTACGTTTTAGTATTCGAAGAGTGTCGATTCGATGTCACATAATAATGAACTTAAAAATTCTTTTGTCAGAATGTCGAACGTTGGAGAACCTAGTCAGGCTAGAGAGGATGTACATCCGGTGCCTAGAGTGGAGGAGCCCTGTGACATACATATTGTCTGGGAGCAGCTGGTTAGGAGAGAGCCATCTCCAGTAATTACCGTAGCTGGTCGGGAGCGTGAGCTGACACCTATTCTAGAGGATGAGGACGAGGACGAGTCTGAAGAGGAGGAAGAGGAGGAAGAGGATGCCGAAGAGGAATTCCCACCTCACTCTACTAGTGCTGAGATGTACGAGGCAGTCTACGATAGCAACGTGGAGCTTCATGGACGAGTAGGAGATCTCGAGGAAACTGTCCAGCAGCGAGACGAGACGATCGAGGAAATGGCAAGTGACCTAGGAGATGCACAGTGGAACCTGATACATATGGGGGTTAATAGAGATGCTGCTCGATTTGAACTGGCAAAGCTGAAGCAAGACATCCAGGAGGAGTCGAGGAAGCGAGCCAGAGCTGAAGAGATAAGTTTGAGGGCTAATCAATGAGCCGATCGAGCTGAAGGTGAAGCTGAAGCCAAGAGGGCCAAGATGAGGAAAACAGAATATGCTTTTCATACAGCGATAGAGAGAGCTCAGGATCGTGTTTTCTACTACCCAGCTCAGTTCCAAGGTTTACTGTGGTATGTGGTGGACCGAAGAACAGCGTTTTGGGTAATGGAAGAGGAACACAGAGAGGCTGTGCGACGTATTAATATGCCTAGGCAGTAGTAGTAGAGCTTTTATTTATGTGTTGCTTTTTGTAGTAAGTAAATAAATCCCATAATTTGAGATAAAAATGGGATAAGTTAATAATGTAATCCTGCAACTTTTCCAGTTCAGGAAGGATGATGTAAATGGCAGAAATGCTATCTGATTGATGTTTTTAAACTATGACTAATGAATAAAAGAAGTTTATTGACGTGCTATGTGCTCTATGTGAACTGAATTATTTAAAACGTTTAAGTATGAACTTGAATATTTAAAAATTGAATAAAGGATATAATAATAATATTTTCTTAACAGAAATACCTCCTAAAAGAAGACCAACACGTCAAATACCCGAGGGTTCAATGAGCAACAACAATAACGATGGGACGAATTCCAACTCAATTCAGGAGTTGGTGAATCTGTTGACTGGAGCTCTTGCGAATCAGCCGCAAGTGCAGGGTACTACGTTCAAGGAATTCAAGGCTGTAGGATCGCCTGAATTCAAGGGATCGACCAACCCTATTGAGGCTCAGACGTGGGTTATGGAAATGGAGAAGGTATTTGGCGAAGCCCGAGTAGGTGAAGACCAGAAGACAGCATTCGCGACTTTCATGTTGAAGTCGGATGCTAGCTTTTGTTGGTAGGCTAATAAGACCCGGAAGGGTGAAGGAGTCATAACGTGGGAATGTTTCAAGGAAATGTTCTATGAAATGTATTTCCCAGTGAGTTCCCAGGACCAGATGAAGGTCCAATTCCTAGAGCTTAAGCAGGGAGGGATGACGGTGTCTGAGTATGTTGCGAAGTTCAACGAGCTGGCCAGGTTTGCTACTTACCCGGTCAGCACTGACGCTAGGAAGGCGAGAAGGTTTGAGCAGGGACTGAAGCCCTGGCTCTACAATAAGGTTTCCATGTTCCAGCTGAACACATTTACGGCTGTGCTAGAGAAGGCCATACTTGCTGAGGGAGGAAGCGAAGCGGTGACGAAGTTCAACCAAGATAAGAAGAAGAAGAAGAATGAGGTAGAAACCAAGATTGGAGGTAGCAGCGTTGTGAACCAAAAGAAGAAATGGAATGACAACACCTCTACTGGGAGTCAGCAAGGAAGCCAGCAGAAGAGGAAGTTTGAAGCAAGTGCTACATGCGGTAAGAATCACACTGGCGTGTGCATGAAGGGAAAGCGGGTGTGCTTCAACTGTGGTCAGGAAGGCCACATTGCCCCTAATTTCCCAAACTCGAAGAAGGGAGCTTACTTTACATGTGGATCCAAGGATCACATGGCTCGCAACTGCCCTAAGAAGCTAACGGCAGGATCAACTGGGAGCGGAGGGAATGGAAGCGACAGTACCGTTACTATCGCTGCACCATTGCAAGCTGTTCAACCCACTGCACGGACATTCAATATAACGGTGCAGGATGCTGTGCAATCAAAAGACGTGGTGTCAGATATTATTTCGGTCAATAGTATAAATGCATATGTATTATTTGATTCGGGTGCTACTTGTTCATTCATATCTGATGATTTTGCTAAGACCCTAGACTTACCTGTAGAAGAGTTAGTTTACCCTTTGAACATAGAGATTGCGAATAGGGAAGTTATTCCTGTTAGGTGTGTTTATAAGAACTGTAGACTGGACATAATGGGTCAGGAGCTGAGAGTAGATTTGATTCCGATAAAACTTGGGGAATTCGATGTCATACTGGGTATGGATTGGTTGTTCAACCATGGGGCGATAATCGACTGTCAAAAGAAGTCGATAAACTTTACGACTCCGTCGAAGTTAGTGTTTTATGGTAGCAAATCTCCTAGACAAGCGAGTTATCTAACGGTTATGCAAGCCAAGAAACTTCTGACGCAAGGCTGTGTGGGATATCTAGCCTACATAATAGATACGCGTATGGAAAGCCCGAAGGTGGAGGAGATATCGGTAGTTAAGGAGTTTGTGGACGTTTTTTTGAGCAATTTGCCAGGACTTCCGCCAAATAGGGAGACAGAGTTCGTGATCGATCTAGCACCGGGAACTGCTCTGATTTCGAAGGCTCCGTACACAATGGCTCTTGTTGAGTTGAAGGAACTGATGGTTCAACTACAAGAATTACTGGACAAGAAATATATTCAACCAAGAGTTTAACCGTGGGGAGCGCCAATTTTGTTTGTGAAGAAGAAGGATGGATCGATGCGTCTTTACATTGATTATAGGGAGTTGAATAAAGTTACGATCAAGAATAGGTATCCTTTACCTAGGATCAATGGCTTATTTGATCAACCGAAGGGTGCGAAGTACTTCTCAAAAATCAATTTGAGAAGCGGGTATCATCAATTGAAGGTGAGGAAGGAAGATATACCTAAAATGGCTTTTAGGACTCGATATGGTCATTATGAGTTCTTAGTGATGTCATTTGGTCTCACGAATGCCCCAGCTGCATTTATGGACTTAATGAACAGGGTGTTCAAGCCATTTCTGGACAAGTTCGTGGTAGTGTTCATAGATGACATCCTGGTTTATTCCAAGACCGAGGAGGAACATGCTGAACACTTACGACTAACCTTAGAATTGCTGAGACGTGAGAAGCTTTACGCTAAATTCTCGAAGTGCGAATTCTGGTTGGAAAGTGTGTAATTTCTTGGCCACGTAATCGACAAGGATGGTATTTTAGTAGATCCGTAGAAGGTTAAAGCGGTAATAAATTGGGATAAGCCGAAGATGTTGTCTGAAGTGAGGAGTTTCTTTGGATTGGCAGGTTATTACCGTAGATTTATCCAAGACTTTTCTAGAATCGCAACTCCGTTGACGAATTTGACTCGTAAAACGGTTAAATTTGTTTGGACAGAGAAATGTGAGGAAAGTTTTCAAGAGCTGAAGAAGTGTCTTAATACTGCGCCTGTATTGTCTTTACCGAATAGTTCGGGGAATTTCGTAGTATATTGCGATGCCTCACATAAAGGATTAGGCTGTGTGTTGATGCAGAGCGACAAAGTCATTGCCTATGCGTCACGTCAGCTGAAGGATTATGAGAAGGGGTATCCGACCCATGATCTAGAATTGGCGGCAGTAGTGTTTGTCCTAAAGATTTGGAGGCACTACTTATATGGAGAGAAGTGTGAAATATACACAGATCACAAGAGTCTGAAATATATTTTCACCCAGAAGGATTTGGACATGCGCCAAAGAAGATGGTTGGAACTGATTAAAGACTACGACTGCGAGATACTTTACCATCCGGGTAAAGCTAACGTTTTCGCTGACGCTTTGAGCAGGAAAGGTCGGCAGAAGTTGAATATGATAACTGACCAATATCAGTTGATAGAACAAGATTAGTTACTGCTCAAGACAGACAGAAGAAGTATGCCGATCTTCATCGACAAAATCGAGAATTCTTACCAAGAAGTTTCGTGTTCCTGAAAATATCTCCATGAAAGGGGAAGATTATATTTGGTAAGAAGGGAAAGCTGAGTTTTTGATTTATTGGACCTTTTAAGGTGTTGCGAAAAGTTGGCGAGGTGGCTTACGAGATTGCATTACCTCCGGAGCTCAAGAATATACATTGCGTCTTCCATATTTCTGTGTTAAGACCTTACAAGCATGATTATAAACATGTAATAGAATATGAACCTTTACAATTTGATAAGGACTTAACATATGAAGAAGTGCTTGTTCAAATAGTTGATAGAAAGAAACAAGTACTTAGGAATAAAGTGATACCTTCTGTCAAGGTAATCTGGAGGAACCACAGTGCTGAAAAAGCTACATGGGAACTCAAAGATGTTATGATGAAATCTTATCCGCATTTATTTGCTTAGTTTTGTATAACCCTTATGTACCGATTCTGGAGACAAAATCCTTTTAAAGGTGGAAGAATGTAATAGACAAGATTTTTTTTTTATGAGTGATTCTGGGGACAGAATCCTTTTAAGGAGGGAAGATTGTAACGATCGTGATTTTATATAATAATTTTAAATATTTATTGAGTTAAATAAATATTTTATGTGAAATATTTATTGAGTTAAATAAATAAATTATGTGATTTATGGAGTGATTTAATTAAGTGTTATATATTAATTAAATGAATGTTTAATATTTATCTAGTTGATGTATATTAATTTTATAATATAGTTCTGATTTAATTGAGAGAATTATATTAGATGAGTTATGTGTTAAGTGTTACATGGATTATAATTAGCGAGTAATTATAATTATGTGGCAAAATTTTATGTGATTAATTGATGTTAGATTTTAATTGATTAAATTAGTTGATTAATATTTTATTGATTAAAATATAACATTAAAGTATGTGTTAAAATGATTTGTTAAAATAAAAGAAAAAAGAATTTTAAATGATTTTAACCAAACAAGGCCCTTGTAATTGTTTTAAACCTATTTCTACCAAACGGGGCCCTAACTATCAAAAAGTTGTTTTAAATAAACTGTTTACCAAACAATACCTTAGCATTAATAATTTATTTTTGAAAATAACCTTGTTTTGCCAAACAAGGCATTGTGGCTTTTGAATTTTGTAACTTATATAATAAATATATTTATTATATATATTAATTAATTAGGAGTTATATATTATCAATATATGTATATTATATCAGTATAATAAAACTACGTTAGTGAGTCTAAACTACGTTAGTTTTTCCTAAGTCTAAACTAAGAATACAAGGAGAGAAAAGAAGAGCAGAGAAGTTGAGAGAAAGAAGAAGGAGAATTTGGAGAGAAAGCAAGAAAAGCTTAAGGAAATTCATCTTCTTCACTAACAACTAGCTTAAAGTTAATTTATAATCTCTACTTTTATATTTTCAGAACTCAGCTATATGTTCTTCGTATTTTGTTCTCTAACAAAAATGAGTTTCATGAAATTGTATAAACATGGACTATATATATAAATATTGTATTCATGTGTTGTTCGTAGTGGTTTGATTTCTATCAATGATTTTCAGAAAACCAAATTAGTGATTAAGTATGCTTTAATTGAAAATTTTGTTCTTATGTGTTATTTGATTTTGGTCAATTTAAAGTAAAAATTGATGAATTAGAATATCCTAACATGCTTATTGGGAAATTGTTTGATGATTTCATGAAATTACGTATATAATGTATGTATATAGAGTGGAATTGATGGAGAAAATTTTTTACAGTGGATAATTTTGGAAAAATATGAGTTTTCATGAAAATGGCCAAATTGGATTTTTAAAACTTGTGATTATCGTTATTTAGATGGTTTTGTATTTTGGAAGCATGTTATGCATATGTATTATAGGGTATGTATGAGTTACAGTGTCTATGGTACTGTATTTTTGCGTTTGTTAGCTTATATGGGATGTTCGGTAAAGCAGAGGGTCAAAACTATTTGCGTCTGGCCGCGTTGCTGCACAGCTGCGCCGGCAGCAAGGCCAGAAGCGGCGGAGCTTCGCCGCTTGCCCTTCCCAGAACCATCCCCTGCGCAGCTGCGCCGGTATCGGGGCAGCTGGCGGCGCAGCTGCGCCATGTTCAGAACAGGGGCAGTGAAATTTAAGTGTTGTGCAGTTTATTTTTTTTAAGTCATGGTTTAATTATTCTTTGATAGTGGACATGTATCTAAATAATATAACATGTTGTTATAGAAATGTGACAAATTCACAATTTGGAAAATAAAAAGGAATTCTGAAAACCTTAATTAGATTATAAATGTTTGATTGTAAATGAGTTACTTAATTATAATTTGAGTAATTATAATAAAGAATAAGTGTTTAATTTAAAGTATAATATGGTTAAATTATAATGTATAGAAATTGATTTATTTTAATCAATTAGATGTTAATTTAAATTATAATTTAAGTAATTATAATTTAATAAATGCATGTTTAGTTATGGATTTTAAGTTTATAATTGCATGATTAATTATAATTTGTGTAATTATAATGCATGATATAGTTTAATTAATTATTAATTATGAAATGGTGATAATTTAAGAGGTAATTATAATTGAGTAATTATAATTAGATTAAGTGTTTAAATTATAATTATTTAATTATAATTTAGCTAAATACATGATTAATTTAATTATGTGAATATGTAAGTGATGTAATTAACTATATGATGGTTGATTATTATTATTTATTTAGTTAAAGTGAGTTAACCATGAGGGTTAACCACTTATGTGAATTAGTTACGTGTTAACTAATTTAGGTTATTGTGATTGAATATGTATGTATGTAGAATGTGTTAAAGTACGTGGTTGAGTTAAGTAGCTTGCGTGTAAGACAAGTCTTCTAAATCCTAAACTCGTTTATTTAAATTCATTTATCCACTTTTGAATGTCCTTTCATTTCTATATTGGAATAATTATTCAATTAATGAAAATGATCTTGACTTATTGTTCAAGTAAGATCCAGTTATTGATTTAAATGCTTTAAGTTTACTTTTAAAGCATATGTTAATTCATAATTCTTTTATTTATGAATTATTGAAAGTCGATTCAACTAATCCTTAGTTGATGAACGTGAATTCTAAATTACCCTTGTAAGCTTATCCAAACCAAACTTTCTTTGGTGCGGACTTGAATTCAAATTACTGAGTTGAACAACCCTTTTATTAGGGGAGGTTACTACGCATAGCGTTAAGATGTTTGTGCACAATACATGGTACAGAAGGCTGATCCCCCTAAGTACGAGTTAAGGTCCATAGTCTTATTGACTGTTAAAAGTTTAAATAGATATATTTATAATCTAGGACAAGAGTTCAAAGGTATTATGACCCTCAGATAAATTCTATATTAGAATTTTAATGTTGATAGAGAATTATTATTCAATTCTTTATTGTTGAAGTAAGCTAAGTTATTCAGATCTTTTTAAAGATATCCTTTCATGTATTTATTATTGTTAAACTCCAGTGAGCTGTTGTTTGCTTACTCTTGCATTAAATAACAATTACAGTTAAGGTTGATAATGTTGATGCCCCGTCTACGAGAAAAGGCAAGGGAAAGATGAATAAGTGAAGACTTATTTATATATTTTGAAGTGATTGTAATAAGACTTTTATATCATGTTTTTGTTCCGCACTTTATTGTTTATGTCAAGGTTAGAGTAACCCTGGGATTGTTTTTTTTAAGGTTGTAACCCTTGTTTTAAGGTAGATTTTATATAAAAATTGTAATTTATTTTGAGATATATTGGGTAGATGTTTGTTATAGTTATAAAGTAAACACCAAATCATGTGAAAACGAAGTACCCGAATTTGGGGGTGTCACAGGTTGGTATCAGAGCTGTAGGTTATGAAACCTTAGGTGGGAAAAAAAACCTTAGGTAGTAGCCTTATGGTAAGATCGAAAAGATAGTGATGCTAGGTAAAGATAATAAACTACCTTATGTGCCTATGTGTTTACGTTTTAGTATTCGAAGAGTGTCAATTCGATGTCACGTAATAATGAACTTTAAAATTCTTTTGTCAGGATGTCGAACGTTGGATAACCTAGTCAGGCTAGAGAGGATGTACCTCAGGTGCCTAGAGAGGAGGAGCCCCGTGACATACATATTGTCTGGGAGCAGTTGGTTAGGAGAGAGCCATCTCCAATGATCACCGTAGCTAGTCAGGAGCATGAGCTGACACCTATTCCAGAGGATGAGGACGAGGACGAGTCTGAAGAGGAGGAAGAGGATGCCGAAGAGGAATTCCCACCTCACTCTACTAGTGCTGAGATGTACGAGGCAGTCTACGATAGCAACATGGAGCTTCATGGACGAGTAGGAGATCTCGAGGAAACTATACAGCAGCGAGACGAGACGATCGAAGAAATGGCAAGTGACCTAGGAGATGCACAATGGAACCTGATACAATGGGGGTTGATAGAGATGCTGCTCGATTTGAACTGGCAAAGCTGAAGAAAGACATCCAGGAGGAGTCGAGGAAATGAGCTAGAGCTGAAGAGATAAGTTTGAGACCTAATCAACTAGCCGATCGAGCTGAAGGTGAAGCTGAAGCCAAGAGGGCCAAGCTGAGGGAAACAAAAAATGCTTTTCATACAGCGATAGAGAGAGCTCAGGACCGTGTTTTCTACTACCCAGCTAAGTTCCAAGGTTTACCGTGATATGTGGTGGATCGAAGAACGACGTTTCGGGTAATGGAAGAAGAACACAAAGAGGCTGTGCAACGTATTAATATGCCTAGGCAGTAGTAGTAGTGCTTTTGTTTATGTGTTGCTTTTTGTAGTAAATAAAGTAAATCCTATAATTTGAGATAAGAATGGGAAAAGTTAATAATGTAATCCTGCAACTTTTCCAGTTCAGGAAGTATGATGTAAATGGCAAAAATGCTATCTGATTGATGTTTTTAAACTACGACTAATGAATAAAAGAAGTTTATTGACGTGCTATGTGTTCTATGTGAACTGAATTGTTTAAAACGTTTAAGTATGAACTTGAATTTTAAAAATTGAATAAAGGATCTAATAATAATATTTTCTTAACAGAAAATGCCACCTAGAAGAAGACCAACACGTCAAAACCCCGAGGGTTTGATGAACAACAACAATAACGAAGGGACGAATCCCAACTCGGTTCAGCAGTTGGTGAATCTATTGACCGGAGCTCTTGCGAATCAGCCGCAAGTGCATGGTACTACGTTCAAGGAATTCAAGGCAGTAGGACCGCCTGAATTTAAGGGATCGACCAACCCTATTGAGGCTCAGACATGGGTTATGGAAATGGAGAAGGTATTTGACGTAGCCCGAGTAGGTGAAGACCAGAAGACAGCATTCGTGGGTTTCATGTAAGACATGGGTTATGGAAATGGAGAAGGTATTTGACGTAGCCCGAGTAGGTGAAGACCAGAAGACAGCATTCGTGGGTTTCATGTAGAAGTCGGATGCTAGCTTCTGGTGGCAGGCTAATAAGACCCGGGAGGGAGAAGGAGTCATAACGTGGGAACGTTTCAAGGAAATGTTCTACGAAATGTACTTCCCAGTGAGTTCCCAGGACCAGATGGAGGTCCAATTCCTAGAGCTTAAGCAGGGAGGGATGACGGTGTCTGAGTATGCTACGAAGTTCAACGAGCTGGCCAGGTTTGCTACTTACCAAGTCAGCACTGACGCTAGGAAGGCGAGAACGTTTGAGCGGGGACTGAAGCCCTGGCTCTACAGCAAGGTTTCCAAGTTCCAGCTGAACACATTTGTGGTTGTGCTAGAGAAGGCCATACTTGCTGAGGGAGGAAGCGAAGCGGTGACGAAGTTCAACCAAGATAAGAAGAAGAAGAAGAATGAGGTAGAAACCAAGATTGGGGGTAGCAGCGCTGTAAACCAGAAGAGGAAATGGAATGACAACACCTCTGCTGGGAGTCAGCAACGAAGCCAGAAGAAGAGGAAGTTCGAAGCATGTGATACATGCGAGAAGAATCACACTGGCGTGTGCATGAAGGGGAAGCGGGTGTGCTTCAACTGTGGTCAGGAAGGCCACATTGCACCTAATTGCCCAAACCCGAAGAAGAGAGCTTGCTTTACATATAGATTCAAGGATCACATGGTTCGTAACTGCCCTAAGAAGCTGACGGCATGGTCAACAGGGAGTAGAGGGAATGGAAGCGACAGTACCGTTACTATCGCTGCACCATTGCAAGCTGTTCAACCCACTGCACGGACATTCAATATAACGGTGCAGGATACTGTGCAATCAAAAGACGTGGTGTCAAGTATTATTCCGGTCAATAGTATAAATGCATATGTATTATTTGATTCGGGTGCTACTTGTTCATTCATATCTGATGATTTTGCTAAGACCCTAGACTTACCTGTAGAAGATTTAGTTTACGCTTTGAACATAGAGATTGCGAATAGGGAAGTTATTCCTGTTAGGTGTGTTTATAAGAACTGTAGACTGGACATTAAGGGTCAGGAGCTGAGAGTAGATTTGATTCCGATAAAACTTGGGGAATTAGATGTCATACTGGGTATGGATTGGTTGTTCAACCATGGGGCGATAATCGACTGTCAGAAGAAGTCAGTAAACCTTACGACTCTGTCGAAGTTAGTGTTCTATGGTAGCAAATCGCCTAGACAAGTGAGTTGTCTGATGGTTATGCAAGCCAAGAAACTTCTGACGCAAGGCTGTGTGGGATATCTAGCCTACATAGTAGATACGCGTAAGGAAAGTCCGAAGGTGGAGGAGATATCGGTAGTTAAGGAGTTTGTGGACGTTTTTTCGAGCGATTTGCCAGGACTTCCGCCAGATAGGGAGACAGAGTTCGTGATTGATCTAGCGCTCGAAACTGCTCCGATTTCAAAGGCTTCGTATAGAAGGGCTCCAGTTGAGATGAAGGAACTAATGGTTCAACTACAAGAATTACTGGACAAGAAGTATATTCAACCAAGCGTTTCACTGTGGGGAGCGCCAGTTTTGTTTGTGAAGAAGAAGGATGGATCGATACGTCTTTGCATTGATTATAGGGAGTTGAATAAAGTTACGATCAAGAATAGGTATCCTTTACCTAGGATCGATGACTTGTTTGATCAACTGAAGGGTGCGAAGTACTTCTCGAAAATTGATTTGAGAAGCGGGTATCATCAATTGAAGGTGAGGAAAGAAGATATACCTAAAACGGCTTTTAGGACTCGATATGGTCATTATTAGTTTTTAGTGATGTCATTTGGTCTCACGAATGCACCAGCTGCATTTATGGACTTAATGAACAGGGTGTTCAAGCCATTTCTGGACAAGTTCGTGGTAGTGTTCATAGATGACATCCTAGTTTATTCCAAGACCGAGGAGGAAAATGCTGAACACTTACGACTAACCTTAGAATCACTGAGACGTGAGAAGCTTTACGCTAAATTCTCAAAGTGTGAATTCTGGTTAGAACGTGTGTAATTTGTTGGCCACATAATCGACAAGGATGGTATTTCGGTAGATCCATCGAAGGTTGAAGCGGTAATGAATTGGGATCAGCCGAAGACGCTGTCTGAAGTGAGGAGTTTCTTGGGATTGAAAGGTTATTACCGTAGATTTATCCAAGACTTTTCTAGAATCGCAACTCCGTTGACGAATTTGACTCGTAAAACGGTTAAATTTGTCTGGACGGAGAAATGTGAGGAAAGTTTTCATGAGCTGAAGAAGAGGCTGAGTACTGCGCCTGTATTGTCTTTACCGGATAGTTCGGGGAATTTCGTAGTATATAGTGATGCCTCACATAAAGGATTAGGCTGTGTGTTGATGCAGAGCGACAAAGTCATTGCCTATGTGTCACGTCAGCTGAAGGATTATGAGAAGGGGTATCCGACCCATGATCTAGAATTGAAGGCAGTAGTGTTTGCCCTAAAGATTTGGAGGCACTACTTATATGGAGAGAAGTGTGAAATATACACAGATCACAAGAGTCTGAAATATATTTTCACCTAGAAGGATTTGAACATGCGCCAAAGAAGATGGTTGGAACTGATTAAAGACTACGACTGCGAGATATTTTACCATCCGGGTAACGCTAACGTTGTCGTTGACGCTTTGAGCAGGAAAGGTCGGGAGAAATTGAATATGATAACTGACTAATATCATTTGATAGAATAAGATTAGTTGCTGCTCAAGACAGACAGAAGAAATATGTCGATTTCATTGACAAAACCGAGAATTCTTAGCAGGAAGTTTCATGTTCCTGAAGTATATCCCTGGAAGGGGAAGATTATATTTGGTAAGAAGGGAAAGCTGATTTTTCAATTTATTGGACCTTTTGAGGTGTCGTGAAAAGTTGGCGAGGTAGCTTACGAAATTGCCTTACCTCCGGAGCTCGAGAATATACATAACGTCTTCCATATTTCTATGTTAAGACCTTACAAGCATGATTATAAACATGTAATAGAATAGGAACCTTTACAATTGGATAAGGACTTAACATATGAAGAAGTGCCTGTTCAAATAGTTGATAGAAAGGAACAAGTACTTAGGAATAAAGTGATACCTTCTGTTAAGGTAATCTGGAGGAACCACAGTGCTGAAAAAGCTACGTGGGAACTCGAAGATGTTTTGATAAAATCTTATCCGCATTTATTTGCTTAGTTTTGAATAACCATTATGTACCGATTCTGGGGACAAAATTCTTTTAAGGGGGGAAGAATCGAGAATTTTTTTTTTATGAGTGATTCTGTGGACAGAATCCTTTAAAGGAGGGAAGATTGTAACGATTATGATTTTATATAATAATTTTAAATATTTATTGAGTTAAATAAATATTTTATGTGAATTATTTATTGAGTTAAATAAATAAATTATATGATTTATGGAGTGATTTAATTAAGTGTTATATATTAATTAAATGAATGTTTAATATTTATCTAGTTGATGTAAATTAATTTTATAATATAGTTCTGATTTAATTGAGAGAATTAAATTAGATGAGTTCTGTGTTAAGTGTTATATGGATTATAATTAGCGAGTAATTATAATTATGTGGCAAAATTTTATGTGATTAATTGATGTTAGATTTTAATTGATTAAATTAGTTGATTAATATTTCATTGATTAAAATATGACATTAAAGTATGTGTTAAAATGATTTGTTTAAATAAAAGAAAAAAGAATTTTAAATGATTTTAACCAAACAAGGCCCTTGTAATTGTTTTAAACCTATTTCTACCAAACGGGGCCCTAACTATCAAAAAGCTGTATTAAATAAACTGTTTACCAAACAAATACCGTAGCATTAATAATCTGTTTTTGAAAATAACCTTATTTTGCCAAACAAGGCATTGTGGCTTTTGAATTTTGTAACTTATATAATAAATGTATTTATTATATATATTAATTAATTATGAGTTACATATTATCAATATATGTATAATATATCAGTATAATAAAACTACGTTAGTTAGTATAAACTACGTTAGTTTTTTCTAAGTCTAAACTAAGAATACAAGGAGAGAAAAGAAGAGCAGAGAAGTTGAGTGAAAGAAGAAGGAGAATTTGGAGAAAAAGCAAGAAAAGCTTAAGGAAATTCATCTTCTTCACTAACAACTAGCTTAAAGTTAATTTATAATCTCTACTTTTATATTTTCAGAACTCAGCTATATGTTCTACGTATTTTGTTCTCTAACAAAAATGAGTTTTATGAAATTGTATAAACATGGACTATATATATATAAATATTGTATTCATGTTTTGTTCGTAGTGGTTTGATTTCTATCAATGATTTTCAGAAAACCAAATTAGTGATTAAGTATGCTTTAATTGAAAATTTTGCTCTTATGTGTTATTTGATTTTGGTCAATTTATAGTAAAAATTGATGAATTAGAATATGCTAACATGCTTATTGGGAAATTGTTTGATGATTACATGCAATTACATATATAATGTATGTATATAGAGTGCAATTGATGGAGAAAATTTCTTACAGTGGTTTATTTTGGAAAAATATGAGTTTTCATGAAAATGGCCAAATTGGATTTTTAAAACTTGTGATTATCGTTATTTAGATGGTTTTGTATTTTGGAAGCATGTTATACATATGTATTATAGGGTATGTATGAGTTACAGTGTCTATGGTACTATATTTTTGCGTTTGTTGGCTTGTATGGGATGTTCAGAAAATTAGAGGGTCGAAACTATCTGCGTCTGGCCGCGTTGCTGCTAAGTTGCGCAGGCAGCAAGGCCAAGAGCAAGCGCAGCTGCGCCGCTTGCCCTTCCCAGAACCATCCCCTGCGCAGCTGCGCCGGTTTCAGAGCTGCGCCATGTTCAGAACAGGGGCAGTGAAATTTAAGTGTTGTGCAGTTTATTTTTTTTAAGTCATGGTTTAATTATTCCTTGATAGTGGACATGTATCTAAATAATATAACATGTTGTTATAGAAATGTGACAAATTCACAATTTGGAAAATAAAAAGGAATTCTGAAAACCTTAATTAGATTATAAATGTTTGATTGTAAATGAGTTACTTAATTATAATTTGAGTAATTATAATTAAGAATAAGTGTTTAATTTAAAGTATAATATGGTTAAATTATAATGTATAGAAATTAATTTATTTTAATCAATTAGATGTTAATTTAAATTATAATTTAAGTAATTATAATTTAATATGGATGTTTAGTTATGGATTTTAAGTTTATAATTGCATGATTAATTATAATTTGTGTAATTATAATGCATGATATAGTTTAATTAATTATTAATTATGAATTGGTGATAATTTAAGAGGTAATTATAATTGAGTAATTATAATTAGATTAAGTGTTTAAATTATAATTGTTTAATTATAATTTAGCTAAATACATGATTAATTTAATTATGTGAATATGTAAGTGATGTAATTAATTATATGATGGTTGATTATTATTATTTATTTAGTTAAAGTGAGCTAACCATGAAGGTTAACCACTTATGTGAATTAATTACGTGTTAACTAATTTAGGTTATTGTAATTGAATATGTATGTATGTAGGAAGTGTTAAAGTACGTGGTTGAGTTAAGTAGCTTGCGCGTAAGACAAGTCTTCTAAATCCTAAACTCGTTTATTTAAATTCATTTATCCACTTTTGAATGTCCTTTCATTTCTATATTGGACTAATTATTCAGTTAATGGAAATGATCCTAACTTATTGTTCAAGTAAGCTTCTAAAGCATATGTTAATTCATAATTCTTTTATTTATGAATTATTGAAAGTCGATTCAACTAATCCTTAGTTGATGAACGTGAATTCTAAATTTCCCTTATAAGCTTATCGAAACCAAACTTTCTTTGGTGCGAACTTGAATTCAAATTACTGAGTTGAACAATCCTTTTATTAGGGGAGGTTACTACGCATAGCGTTAAGATATTTGTGCACAATACATAGTACAAAGGGCTGATCCCCCTAAGTACGAGTTAAGGTCCATAGTCTTATTGATTGTTAAAGGTTTAAATAGAAATATTTATAACCTAGGACAATAGTTCAAAGGTCTTATGACCCTCAGATAAATTATGTATTCAAATTTTAATGTTGATAGAGAATTATTATTCAATTCTTTATTGTTGAAGTAAGCTAAGTTATTCAGATCTTTTTAAAGATATCCTTTCATGTATTTATTATTGTTAAACTCCGTGAGCTGTTGTTTGCTTACTCTTGCATTAAATAACAATTGCAGTTAAGGTTGATAATGTTGCTGCCCCG
Source organism: Panax stipuleanatus (assembly GCA_020205555.1). Classification (NCBI taxonomy): domain Eukaryota; kingdom Viridiplantae; phylum Streptophyta; class Magnoliopsida; order Apiales; family Araliaceae; genus Panax; species Panax stipuleanatus. The sequence continues at coordinate 61,683,011 of CM035118.1, forward strand.
TCTACGAGTAAAGGCAAGGGAAAGATGAACAAGTGAAGACTTGTTTAATTATTTTGAAGTGATTGTAATAAGACTTTTATGTCATGTTTTTATTCCGCACTTTATTGTTTATGTCAAGGTTAGAGTAACCTTGGGATTGTTTTTTTTAAGGTTGTAACCCTTGTTTTAAGGGAGATTTTATATAAAGATTGTAATTTATTTTGAGATATATTGGGTAGATGTTTGTTATAGTTAGAAAGTGAACACCAAATCATGTGGAAACGAAGTACCCGAATTTAGGGGTGTCACATTTTTGTTGGGGGTTTTGGTCATTTGTGATAAGATATTAGGTGTATGGCCTTTTAAAATAATTAAATGAATTAATTAGTAAAGTGTAAATAATTAAAATAAATTATTTATTAATTTAATAAAAGTTTAAAATGAATTATATAAAGAAATAAAGTTGTTTTAAATGTAGTTTGTTGAATTAGGCATTTCATGGACTATATTATGTATATAGTATAATTGGACATGTAATATGCTAAAAAGGGTAATCCAGCTTGCTGGATTGGTTACTAGTGAAAGTCCAATAATAATCTATATGGGGGGTTGAATAGATTATTACAAATTAAAAATTATATTAAGCTTTTTTGAATTTTTAGATAATTAATTTGCAGTGTTAGAAATTAATATGCAAGACAGTAAAAATTCAATCACACAATGCACGGAGATTTGTCTTGTTCACAACATAAATCCCGGGTATGCTGCTACGTCCAGTCTCAAGCTCCTCTCTAAGACTTGAGATCATATTACTATCAGTAATAAATACTCCTTCAACAGGCGGAGAAGTCTTTACAAAATTTTATAGACAAACTTCTAACTATTCACAACTACCTATCTTGGACAGCAAGCTCCCAACTCCCTCCTCAAGCTTAGTTGTACTTTTTTTTGAGTTCAATTCTATTTTATGATCTGGTCTTGAAACAACAGTCTCTTCCTCACCTCACAAGTTCACTAGAGACCCAACTCCCTGCTGACCTCTCTAAGACTCTAGTCTTGGTCGAAGAATTACTCGTCTTTCTCACAGGTACATAAAATAAACTAACTCTAACCTTTTTCCTTTTTACAAAAGATTTTATAACAATGCACTTCTTAAATAAGCAGATAAAATTTAGTACAGATTGATGCTTCTCAAATAAGCAGATAACAATTTAAAGATCATATATATTTATAAAAGCTCAAAGACTTTTATACTTGAGAAAATATACTTCTTTGTAAGCAGATAATAATTTATGCTTTGATAAAATAATACTTCTGTGTAAGAAAATATGTAAATTATACACTGTTATAAAAGTTTAAATAACTTTTATATTTTGTGTGAAAAAATGCTTCTTGAATAAGCAAATATGTCAATTTTAGCTTTAGCTCAAAAATGCTTTTGTATAAGCATATATATAGTTTAATGCAAATTTATAAAGAATTATTTATTCTTTATGGATTAAAGAAATATAACTTTAAGTTCAAATATAAAAGTTTGAATTACTTTTATATTTATAGTGAAAATGCTTCTGAGTAAATAGATAAGTTGTTTTAAAGCTTTGAATCAAATATGCTTCTATTTAAGCAGATGTATTCACTTAAGTTTGTGATATAAAAATTTAAATAACTTTTATATTATGCAACAAGTATTTTATGAATAAATGAATTTATGATCAAATACTTGTGATAACAGATATCAAGTATAATAAATAAATCAGTTAAGCAATACTTGATATAACAAATAAATTTTTTTAACTCATATAATATATAATAATATTTTATCTATTATGTGACAGATTATAAACAAAGTCACTTAGTACTATAAGAAATCGTACGGTCCGATTCCCTCACTTAAGAAGAATATCTCCGTAGCCTTGCGACGTCTAAGTATGACAATATTTATAATTTTCACAATTGATATTTATATAAATATTTTCAATAGATCACTTATCTTTTTCAAATACGGTTCGGATGATTCACTCTTAGTGGAATTATCTCAGTGTTGTTTTGAACTATCAAGTGTAGATCCATGTTATAATATTTATATAAGTAATATTAAATATAAAGTCACTTAGTACTATTAGGAATCGTACGGTCTGATTCCCTCACTTAAGAGAAATATATTCGTAGCCTTGCGACATCTAAGTATAACTTTCTATTTGATAAATAGATGAAATATAGATATATAAAATTGTGTATAACAATTTATATTTGTATATCTATAAATATAAATAAGCAAGAGATAATTCAAATAACGTAAATCAAGCAACTTATCTCAAATGCTTAGATCAATTTTCTCTTCTCAAATGATTAGAACTTGGATAAGAAGAGAGAGAACGCTTCTTAGAGAGAGAGAGTATGTAGGAGGAGTATAAGCTTTTCTTTGATGGTGAATTAGGCAAAACTAAATAAATAAAGACTCTATTTATAGAATTTTGAGATCGAGGACAAAATGGTAATTTTAAAATCTATTTTTGTAAACAACGGATGAGATTTGTTTGATTTGAAATCAATGATCCGGATGAAATGTAATACACACGGATTGCCAAATTTTAAAGTTTGCTGAATTTGTGTTTTCTCAATGTAGGTAATAAATGCCAAGCAATCATTATGGTCAAGAGAGAAATCTCTCCCAAATCTCAGCATCTCTCCATTTCGATCAAGGTAGTAATTAATGTAGCATTAATGTTTTCAAGGCATCATTAATTCTTATAATACATATATGATCACATACACATATATATATACACACACGCACACACACGTTTATACATATATATATATATATAAACACACATTTTAGCCAATTTGTTCATTAAATGCCCACATTAAATTTGGTCAAGGCAACATGCATTTAAATCTCAACACAAATTAAATCTCCAGCACATTAAATCAATAATGTGTCCCAAAATCAAGTCCCTTTTTCAAACTTCTTACTTTCCAGCAAATGGTTGGATGGGTTTTGTCCCAAAATAAATGTTTCCTTTCTTTTAGTCAAATGGACTTTAAATTCTTCCATGCACATATGAACATATATATATATATATATATATATATGGATATACATGCATATTTTCAACACATGACCAAAATAAATTCTAGCACATAGCTTTGTCCCAAAAAGGATGTCTCACTACCTAACTTAGCAATTTAATTCGGTTAAGGATTTATTGGAAAAAAAACTTTCATCATTTATTCATTTAATGCTCACATGCCAAATTAATTTCCGTTTCAAATTTAAAGTGAGCACATGAGTCAAAACACAATTCAAAGCTTTTAATTCTCCATCACATACACGGGTAGGACAACAACTTTTGTCCAAAAAAGAATGTCTCAATTCAATCTTCCAATATTATTACATTTTTGGTCAAAGTTTCATTTAATGCTTTAAAAGCTATAATTATAAAGACATATATATATATATATATATATATATATATATATGATTTACACAAACACACACATATAGCTTATTTTTATCTCATGCATGTAATCATAATAATTTAACACTTTATATTAAATTATCAAGATCAAGAAAATTAATTAAATAAGATTTAGAAAATATTTTGTGACAAAGTAAATAAGATAAATAAAATAATTTATAATATAAATTTTATGGAGAGGATTCTACCCTTTTAATTAATTTATTTACTAATTATTGTTATTATCAAAATAAACCTTAAAGTTGGAGACCCAACAATCTCCCCCTTTTTGATGATGACAATCAACTAAAAATATTTTCTATAAAAACTCCCCCTCAATTTATGCAATCAAATTTTTGAAAAACTAACATGCAACAATATATAACAGTTCATGTATGTAGCATGTGATAGCATAAAAAAAATAATGCTATTTTTCTTCTCCTAATAATATTTTTCTTCTCCGCCTTTGTCATCACAAAAAAAATGGGGGGAAAGAATATTATAGAGTACTTTTCAGAACCTGCAGAAAGAGATATTAGAATCTGACAAAAATTATTTTAAACGGTAGGAAGCTTGCATGATTTAAATTTTTGTTGTTGCTTCTGATTGACCCAAATCAGTATATATGGATGAAAATTATTTACCGTTAGTATACATACTCAAATACTTCAAATTAAAAAAATTAATATTAAATATATTTAAATATTAAATATTAGAAATTTTTTTTATAAATATTAAAATATTTTTTAGAAAATATATATATATAGATATATTAAAAATTATATAATAAAATTTTAAACAATTAAATATTAAAAGTTACTATATGTTCTAATTAATTAATAACATATATATTTTAATTCATAAATAATTATGAGAAAACTGACATGTGTAATTTTTTGTTTAACAATCATGATGATCTGCATAGTCAGATTCTTTTTCACCTGGTTTGATTTGCAATCCTAGGAAGAAGTTTAATTCTCCACTCATGCTCATTTCAAAATCATTACTCATGCTTTCAGAAAAATTATTTCACAAGTAATATCAATAGACCCAACAATGATGTCGTCAGTTATTTTTACTAGAGTCAGCTCCAAGATATACCTGCAACATTTATCAATTTCACGAACCGATACCCTTTAATTAGAAGGGTTCTTTGGGTTAGTTTTTTATTTTGTATAAAGAATATTTGGGTTTTCCTTTACAAAAATTGGTACAGGATAATCAATCTTAGTAGATACGAGCATTTTATGAGTAACAGGCCTATAAGATGCATGATTTACTCTATTTTTATATCCTGAAAAACTTTGATGAAAAGTTCTATAAGATTTTTGACTTTTATTTTTCTGAAAATTATAAAACTATTTCCTTGTATTTTTAATGATTGGTGCAATGTATGTTCCTTTTGGTACCCAAATCATTTTTCCTTTATAATTTCCATTTTTCCTTTGTTAAATCTGCATCTTTGTTGATTAAGCATGACATCAAGGTTTTCTTTCCCTTTTGTGAATTTAATAACAATAGTGCTTAAATCATCACGTTCTTTAGTTAAAATTTTAATTTGATCTAATAAAGAAGAATCTTCACTTTGTTTTTCTAATTCTATCTTTAGAAATGAATTTTCAAGCTTGAGATTTTTAATATCTTCACTTAACACTTGATTTTGTATTTGAGTATTTTCATTAATTACTGCAAGTGTTGAATTTTCTATCTCTAGATATTTGTTTATTTTTCTTAATTTTTTTAATTCTTCCTTTAGTAATAAACTTTCTGAAAAGTCATTTTCTAATTCTTCTTTTTCTTTATTTAAACTTTCATTTTCTATTTCAAGATTTTTGTTAATTTTAATTCATTTTTGTAATAAAAATTTTAATTTAATAAACTCTTCTTTAATAATTTCATTCTCTTTATATAAATAATTATAAGCTTCTTGTAGTTCATGATGTTCTTTACTTATATTATCTAAAGTATGTGTGACAAATGAAGTGCTAGATAATTGATATTCAGAATTTACCTCAGATCTTGGTTATGACTCATTGTTTGCCATTAAACATAGATTTGCAATTTTCTCAGTTTCTTCATCATATCTTTCTTGATCTACAAGTAAAGCTTTAAAAGCAATTCCTTTCTTCATGAGATCTATATCCGATCTTGTTTTTTTCGATTAACATGTCGACTTCGTGGGCACGAAGATTTCCAATAAGGCTATCAAGAGGATAAGTAGTTAGGTATTGCCTTTCCTTAATAGCAATATCCTTCATTTTCCAGATGGATGGAAGAGATTTGAGAATTCTTCTGTTTTTCTCATGAGTAGTATATGCCTTCCCTAGATGTTCCTGTTCATCAATGATTCTGGAAAAACGTATTTCCATATCAATGATATTTTCACCTTCTTCCAGCTTGAAATTTTCATACTCCTGGATTAGAGCATCTTTTCTGGTTTCTTTAATATGATTGGTCCCTTTATAGGTTAGAACCAACTTTTCCCAGATTTCTTTTGCATTCTTGCAATTGCTAACTCTTTTGTACTCTTTTTCAATGAGAGCACTAGTCAGCACTTGTTCAGCTATGGATGCTATGTTCATAGCCTTTTCATCATTAGTAGTGAACTCATCAACATCTTTCTCAACGATCTTTTCTCCGATAATTTTTGTAGGAACTTTTACACCTCGTTCTATTGCAAGCCAAACTTTGATTCCTTGTGATTTGGCATAGATTTTGAATCTGCTCTTCCAGGTGACAAAATTTGTGCCATCAAATAGTGGAGGTCTGGTCATTGATAGTCCTTCTCCGCAACCAGTAGCATTGTAGGTCATAGATGGATCTACTCTTAGGTATGCCTGTATTTACTCAACAAACAAGTTAAAGAGCACCACTTTGATACCAATTGAAAGTCCAATAATAATCTAGAAGGGGGGTTGAATAGATTATTACAGATTAAAAATTATATTAGGCCTTTTTGAATTTTTAGATAATTAATTTGCAGTGTTAGAAATTAATATGCAAGACAGTAAAAATTCAATCACACAATGCACGGAGATTTGTCTTGTTCACAACATAAATCCCGGGTATGCTGCTACGTCCAGTCTCAAGCTCCTCTCTAAGACTTGAGATCATATTACTATCAGTAATAAATACTCCTTCAACAGGCGGAGAAGTCTTTACAAAATTTTATAGACAAACTTCTAACTATTCACAACTACCTATCTTGGACAGCAAGCTCCCAACTCCCTCCTCAAGCTTAGTTGTACTTTTTTTTGAGTTCAATTCTATTTTATGATCTGGTCTTGAAACAACAGTCTCTTCCTCACCTCACAAGTTCACTAGAGACCCAACTCCCTGCTGACCTCTCTAAGACTCTAGTCTTGGTCGAAGAATTACTCGTCTTTCTCACAGGTACATAAAATAAACTAACTCTAACCTTTTTCCTTTTTACAAAAGATTTTATAACAATGCACTTCTTAAATAAGCAGATAAAATTTAGTACAGATTGATGCTTCTCAAATAAGCAGATAACAATTTAAAGATCATATATATTTATAAAAGCTCAAAGACTTTTATACTTGAGAAAATATACTTCTTTGTAAGCAGATAATAATTTATGCTTTGATAAAATAATACTTCTGTGTAAGAAAATATGTGAATTATGCACTGTTATAAAAGTTTAAATAACTTTTATATTTTGTGTGAAAAATACTTCTTGAATAAGCAAATATGTCAATTTTAGCTTTAGCTCAAAAATGCTTCTGTATAAGCATATATATAGTTTAATGCAAATTTATAAAGAATTATTTATTCTTTATGGATTAAAGAAATGTAACTTTAAGTTCAAATATAAAAGTTTGAATTACTTTTATATTTAGAGTGCAAAAAGCTTCTAAGTAAGCAGATAAGTTGTTTTAAGCTTTGAATCAAATATGTTTCTATTTAAGCATATGTATTCACTTAAGTTTATGATATAAAAGTTTAAATAACTTTTATATTATACAACAAGTATTTTATTAATAAATGAATTTATGATCAAATACTTGTGATGACTGATATCAAGTATAATAAATAAATTAGTTAAACAATACTTGATATAACAAATAAATTTTTTTAACTCAAATAATATATAATAATATTTTATCTATTATGTGACATATTATAAACAAAGTCACTTAGTACTATAAGGAATCGTATGGTCCGATTCCCTCACTTAAAAAGAATATTTTCGTAGCCTTGCAACGTCTAAGTATGACAATATTTATAATTTTCACAATTGATATTTATATAAATATTTTCAATAGATCACTTATCTTTTTCAAATACGATTCGAATGATTCACTCTTAGAGGAATTATCTCAGTGTTGTTTTGAACTATCAAGTGTAGATCTATTTTATAATATTTATATAAGTAATATCAAATATAAAGTCACTTAGTACTATAAGGAATCGTACGGTCCGATTCCCTCAATTATGAGGAATATCTTCGTGGCCTTGCGACGTCTAAGTATAACTTTCTATTTGATAAATAGATGAAATATAGATATATAAAATTATGTATAACAATTTATATTCGTATATCTATAAATATAAATAAGCAAGAGATAATTCAAATAACGTAAATCAAACAACTTATCTCAAATGCTTAGACCGATTTTCTCTTCTCAAATGATTAGAACTTTGATAAGAAGAAAGAAAACGCTTCTTATAGAGAGAGAGAGTATGTAGGAGGAGTATAAGCTTTTTTTTGATGGTGAATTGGCAAAACCAAATGAATGAAAGACTCTTTATTTATAGAATTTTGAGATCGAGGGCAAAATGATAATTTTTAAATCTGTTTTTGTAATCAACGGATCAGATTTGTTTGATTTGAAATCAATGATCCGGATGAGATGTTATACACATGGATTGCCAAATTTTAAAGTCTGCTGAATTTGTGTTTTCTCAATGTAGGTAATAAATGCCAAGCAATCATTATGGTCAAGAGAGAAATCTCTCCCAAATCTCAGCATCTCTCCATATCGGTCAAGGTAGTAATTTAATGTAGCATTAATGCTTTCAAGGCATCATTAATTTTTATCATACATTTATGATCACATACATACATACATATATATATAAACACATTTTAGCCAATTTGTTCATTAAATGCCCACATTAAATTTGGTCAAGGCAACATGCATTTAAATCTCAATACACATTAAATCTCCAACACATTAAATCAATAATGTGTCCCAAAATCAAGTCCCTTTTTCAAACTTCTTACTTTCCAGCAAATGGTTGGATGGGTTTTGTCCCAAAATAAATGTTTCCTTTCTTTTAGTCAAATAGACATTAAATTCTTCCATGCACATATGAACATGTATATATATATATACACACACATATACGGTCTAGATCTTAAGCTCACTCTTTATCTAACATACCTTGCTCACCCCCTTTTAGCGACGGATCGGACGACTGTTCAGTCCGTCGCTATATATACAACCGTCGTCTATGTATTGTCCGTCGTTATTTGTTGTCCATCGTTAAAAGCTAAGACGACGGTTGTATATATGGCGACGGACCGAACCGTCGCCCGGTCCGTGGCTAAAAAGGGGTGAGCAAGGTGTGTTGAATAAAGGGTGAGCTTAAGATCCGGACCGTATGTGTATATATATATATATGGATATACATGCATATTTTCAACACATGACCAAAATAAATTCTAGCACATAGTTTTGTCCCAAAAGGATGTCTCACTTCCTAACTTGGCAATTTAATTCGGTTAAGGATTTATTGAAAAAAAAACTTTCATCATTTATTCATTTAATGCTCACATGCCAAATTAATTTCCATTTCAAATTTAAAGTGAGCACATGAGGCAAAACACAATTCAAAGCTTTTAATTCTTCATCATATACACGGGTAGGACAACAACTTTTGTCCCAAAAAGAATGTCTCAATTCAATCTTCCAATATTATTACATTTTTGGTCAAAGTTTCATTTAATGCTTTAAAAGCTGTAATCATAAAGCCATATATATATATATATATATATATATGGTTTACACACACACACATATAGCTTATTTTTATCTCATGCATGCAATCATAATAATTTAACATTTTATATTAAATTATCAAGATCAAGAAAATCAATTAAATAAGATTTAGAAAATATTTTGTGTCAAAGTAAATAAGAAAAATAAAATAATTTATGATATAAATCCTATGGAGAGGATTCTACCATTTTAATTAATGTATTTACTAATTATTGTTATCATCAAAATAAACTTAAAAGTTGGAGACCCAACAACTAGGTTGCTGGATTGGAAATTGAATATGTTAGGAAGGGAATACAGTTTGGATTTGGCTTGCTGAATTGATGTATTCGGTTTGCTGGATTCATAAACAGTTTACCGAGTTATAATAAGAACTTATAAAATGAACGAGTAAGTGTTAAATCTAAAGTAGTACAGTCGTACTCTTTAATAGTTGATGTATAGTATCTAGGCTAAACGATTCCTTCAGGGAGCGGAGGTATATACGAATTAGCAACCGATCTAACTCGCTGTGAAAAATAGTGTAGACGAGACGGAAACTAATTTGTTGGTTATTTGTGGAAAACCACTCAGTATACTATATTGAATACTATTAAAGACTCGATGTGTGCTAGGTTTAGACTTGTGAATACGTATGGTGTTAAAGTGTTATCTAATGTATGATTATATGATTACATGTTAGATAAATTACTATAAGTATGATATGTGATGATAATTGAGAGATCTTACTATAGGTAGGTCTTACATGATTACATGTTAGATAAATTACTATAGGTAGGTCTTACAAAAAAAGTTAACTTAAATTACGTAGCAGTAGTCAACGAATCAGGCAAGTTTTCTTAACTCAAACTCGAGTTATTATCTTTTAAGCATGTTAGTGGATAATTATTGCTGATTATTCACATCCATGATGATTATTGTTATTCGCACATAGTGCAATTGATTCATGTTCATTTATTTGAACTATTTACGAGCCATGTCTCAGCTATTTGTTTTGGCGAGACTAATATTTGTTAAAGCATTAAACGTTTTATTTATTATGAACTAATTTATTAAAAGATCTATGCCATTGATTTCGGCTAGATCAATATTGATATTATATGTTAAAATCATAGTATTTCTTTGAAAGAAATCCAAACTATATTGTTGTGGTACGGACTCATAATGTAAGACTAAGATGAACAAACTTTATTGTCGTAAAACGACCCATGTGCTATTTTTGAGTATTATGCATAATATAGAGTACAATGAAGCTGATCACTTTATGTACTTGCAGGGGAGTATGATTTAATCTTTACAGTTAACTTATATTCTTGAGGGAGTCTATCAGTAAATGAACTGGTAATACCTCTATTAGTTCTTGATCCATTTGTGATCACTCAACATAAAATCTGGGAATATCCCACTTTATTAAATATTATTGCAGTATTGTTAAACTTCTTAATTAATTCAATATTATTGAATCTTTGAAAGAATTTTACTCTTTCGTCCTTGATATGTTATTCAGCATGAAATTTAAGAAAGTCTTGTTATTGAAAATGATTTATTATTCAGCTACTTCGAAATTCTTTGATTATTGTTGAAGTTCTATAGAAGCTAGACTCTTCTATTCATGATATATATACTTTATTGTATACTTTAACTTTCTAAGCAAACTCGTTGCTCACTCTTACTTAAATAAAATATTTCAGCTAAGGCCGAGGTAGCAGAAGGTTCTAACAGGGACAAAGGCAAAGGCAAAGCTCAGGAGTAGTTATTATTGACTTTTTAATTGTTATTTTACATTATGTAAATTAATTATGTAAATCTTTTGAATAGCTAAGGGTATGTAAGTTATGTCAAGGTTAGTTAACATGGGATATTATTATAAGTTGTATTAAGTAATGATATGAATGATGTATTTCATTAATGAATGGGTAGTTAGATGTGATATGTATGATGGATCGTGAGCACCAAACCTGAGGTTAGGGAACCCGGATTTGGGGGCGTCACAAAAGATGCTAAGGCAAGTTTCCTAACCTTGTTCAAGTTCTGCTTCATGCAGGTTTTATAAACTCGTGTCTATACCTTGTGTTGGACAAGCTGTCATTATGCATGATCTATTATGCATAAACTGTTATTAAATAGTCGATGCCCTTTGATTCGGCTAGCCTGAGACTCAGCATATTTTGGTTGGTTTTCCACAAATCTTTCCAAAATATTTACAATGTGGTTATCCTATGCCAATTGATTGGTACGGATTCTCAGGTAAACCTGAGTAAGAATAAATAAATGTTTTTACGTCGTTAATTCGACAGGCACGTGAGGTTGCCACAAATTAAACGTAAACACGTTTAATGTATGAGTGTTGATCAACATAGAGTACTACAGGCTGATCACCTGGATGTGCTCGTAAGCTATATCGAACTAACGGCCTTTGTGCCGAGTTGTTCTTTTTATGAATGAGAACTAAATAATGGTTCATGGTCGTTGACCGACACAGATTCTGAAGAGGCTATAAGTCCTTGGGAATGGTTTTAAAGGTATCAAAACATTATTTTGATTATTCTTAAGTATTTCATAACTATTGTACAGTTATTGAAGACAAAGTGATATAATTCTTGATTTTGTGATTTCAAGATATGTTGTTGAACTTGCTGAGCTATTTATGCTCATTCTTGCTTAAAACTAAAAGATTCCAGCTAAGAGCAAACAGACCGAATGATCCGGGAAAGACAAAGGCAAGTCCAAGATGGACAAGTAGTGATCTTTTGTAATAACATAGTATTAGTATTGCAATTACTGATATTATGGCACTGAACAATGTAATGGTTATAAGAACCTAGGAAGGGAGTTCATAGAATGTAATATTTAGTAAACTCATGCATGTTATGAAAGTTTTTCATTAAATGTATGAGTAGATGGTAGTACCGTGTAGCACCATATCCAGTGTTTGAAGGTGTCCAGATTTGGGGGCATCACATTTCTGTTGGTGATGATGTTCCAAAATCATCGAATATTTTCGATGTTTACACATGCAGTTTACAACGGTGCCTACCTTGCTAATAGTTGACAACGGTGCCTACCTTGATGGTAGTTGACAATGGTGCATACCCTGCTGGTAGTTGACAATGGTTGATCACCGGACTGTCTCGATACCTACTCGAACGGTAGTTTACAAAGCTTTATCTCACCGAACTATCTCGATGCCTACTCGAACGGTAGTTTTCAACAGCAGAATGTTTCCTCGAGTTTGGGTATTTAATGCGTATGCATATTTAACTCTACTAGGTATGCATACTTAACTTTTTAATGGAGATGTGCGCTGATGTAGCGCTTGTTGCACATGTACAGACCAAGCATAATATAATGATATTAATTTATCCTAGGTTGATGCATATGCTTAATTGAATTGATGTTACCTCACCCTTTCTGAGGCAATTTGGATTTTCTTTTCAGGCATGGATTTTGATAAGCTTAGCAGCTCTAACTCTCGTATGACTTCTTTTGGCATTCGCGTGGCAGATTCGGATGTTCCACTTTTATACGACGTCTTGGTGGGGATCTCACAGAGGCTACTATTTTTTTGGATCTGGTGCTGGTCCCTCTGGCGGTCTAGACACTGATGGATTTATTAGGAGATATCCTGATATCTTCACTGAAGTATTGTTCAATAGCTTACATCACCGGATCCTTCCCCGATGCTATGCTGGCTTGACGTTAACAGTTTAATTATTGATTATAAAAAGGGGTGAGCTCTTTACTTGTACCCTGCTGGATGAGATGCTGGCTTAACTGATGACCTGAGTGTTGTTGATGTTTTGAAGGATGGGGCCTATTCTTTCACTGCCCATATTTGAACTTCGGTGTAGAGGCCTCGACTTGTGAGGACTTGGCACAGGTTAACATGTTTGATGATGTAGATTTCATTTCCCAGACTTTTTGTCATCGGACATCTATTTTTTTTTGAGTTAAGGACTCTCTTGAAAAAGTTTTCTTTCTTTTGTAGGGGCAATCTTATGTTGCCGTGATTTCTTTTAGGAATTCTACCTTTGCTTTTGATGAGAGGCTTAATCCCACCTTAGATCCCTTCCATTTCTTGAATGGCAAAATGCCCCAGCCCTTTTGCATGTTGTTACTGGGGTTCACAGAAGAAACTCTCTTTGTTGACCACATCTAGAGTGAGTAATATCCTGCACATTAGACAAATAATAAAATGTGCCAAAATCTTGATGATTCGGGCCGTCGGGATTAGTATGATCTTGTGAATGAGGCATTTGAAGTTAAAGTTTATGAAATTGAATGCTTGTATTCACTGAGCTTTTATCTTATCGCTAAAGATCTTGAAATTGAGTATGAAAATAAATTTTTCCTAAGGAAATCAAAATTTCCATTTGACAAGTTATGACATCGCAAATGTTCATGGGTAGGATCAGATTCAGGAGACTTTTCTCCCTTCTTCAGAGATACTTCATTTTCGTTCTAGACATTATTCTTTGCAGAATTGACTTTATAAGACACATGCACTATGAGTGACGCAACTCTTAACAGGGGTTTCCTTTCCATGACTTTGTAAAATTTTCTTAATTTTCTTTTTCTCTCTTTTTTTTCTCGCCTAACTTGTCTCGTTTACTTAGGCTATTTAGACTTACCCCTGTAACTAGTTTTGGACCAATGACTCCTAAACCGAATGGTTTTAGGGCACTAGGTGTAAAGACACCCCTTCGGGTTTACTTGCTCGAGTAAGAAAGGCCACACTTCAAGATAAGTCAGGCGGTCACTCTATTTGCTTCATGCCTGAGCTTGTGCAAGGTTCGTTTTCTTAGACTTAAATTACCCATTTAGCGAATGTTGGGCCGGTGACTCCCAAACCAGACGGCTTTAGGGCACCAGGTGTGAAGACACCCCTCAAGCTTAATTTCTTGAGTAACCTAGGCCATGATTCGGATCTGCTCAGGTCTCGCCTTCTTCTTCTTCGTAATGCTCATTTTCTTAGGCACTGAGTTACCCATGTAACGAGCGTTAGGCCGGTGACTTTGAAACCAGATGGCTTTAGGGCACCAGGTGTAAAGACACCCCTCAAGCTTAATAACTCGAGTAACCCAGGCCACGATTTGAGACAATAGGCTGGCAACTAATTGTCATCCCTATCGCCATAGTTTCATACCCCATAACTAAAAGTTAGGGCAATCGCAAAGTGCATACATGCATATGAGGTCAAGTCTGTTCCAAAAAGCGCTTTAAACTAATTTGTCATGCCTAATCAAAAGGTTGAATTATCTTAATTCTCTAATCGTTCCCGTGATTCTTGCTCCACGGACGCTTATCAGAATTAATCCAATTCATAACAAGTTAAGCAAAAATTTTCTCTTTTTAAAACCTTTTTCTAAGATTCTAACGCAAGATTTTTCTATACTTTAACATGTATATCATTGCCAAAGCATGTAAATGGAGACCGACAGCAATTTAAAATAGTTGAAAGAATCATACCTCTCATGTGGATTTGTTTGTATTTTAGGAAAAGCATGATTGGAAAAGACCAAAAGATCATACCGGATCGTCAGTGAAGTGATATGAGGGTCCCTATGATGATGACGGACCATGCTGAGGGTGCTGACCGGTGCATTTTCCTTTTTTAGGATGGGCGATGAATGCCCCAGTGTTGAGTTGTCGTTGTTTCTAAAATTTCCCCAGTCTTATTTGATGTAAGGGTCCCAATATCGGGTTGTCACCGATCTTGAAATTGCCCCGGTATTACTTGTCATCTGGGGTGATTGCTTTGTTGTATGTTTGACAGATGGGCTAATAAGACGTCGAGATTGTAAGAGTCTTTTTTTACCTCATAACCCATATGGTGAACAGGTAGTGGATTTGGGCCTTGATGTTTGGATGCCCCAATCATTATTTCTGACTTGTGGGCCCAATTGACTTTGATGGTTGATATCGAAAGGCCTACGAATTACACTGAATTGGACTCAAGGGCTTGTGATTATTGGTGATGTGATGGCTTTAACCGGATTTGGTTTGATCTGTGAGGTTTAATCCGTAGCCTTATGCTCAAGGAACAGATCATCGGGTATGAGATAGACTTTTTCATGACGGTCGCCCCTATTCCTCTATAGGTCAAAAGAGATGAAGTCTTCTCGCACTTCAGGAGTGATGAGTTGTTGAAGGTTTGCATCTTAGAATGTATGTTATTTCAGCATTGGAACTGGCTGTCTTAATGCATCGCTACTTCTTCCTTTCGAGACTTGCTCCGAATTTGATGGAACAACATTGAGGTGCCATTGGGTTCTCTCAACATGGGTCATCGATCTTGAGTGTCTTTCTTGGATGTAGGCTTTCCAGGTTGGATTTAGTGTCTTGAGACTTATATTTAGGTTTATATTTGGGGTTAGAATTTTGGATGTTTCTTTTGAGGGTTAGAACGCACCAAAGATGGCTGCCTACGTACTCTCGTGGCCGGGGGAGATCAGGTCTTACATAGTTCAGGCTTGGCTTGAACAGTTGAAAAGTGTTTATTTGACTTTGAGCTTGGTTTGAGGGGTTTATGGATTTTTTATTTGGTTTGACCGCACCGTAAATGACTGCCTACGTACTCTCGGGTTGATGAAGATCAGGTCATTCGTAGTTCGGGCTTTGCCTAAATGGTTTGAGAGGTGTTTCTTTTTTGGGGTTGAGCTTGGTTTGATGGATTTTTGAACTTCTTTGTTTGGTTTGATTGCTTTTTTGAAATTTTTGTTTGGTTTTACCGCATTGTAAATGGCTGCCTACATACTCCCGGGTTGAGGAAGATCAGGTCATTCGTAGTTCAGGATTGGACAAAACCTGACTGGTTTTATTTTATGATTTTATGATTTTCATTGATTTTGATTTTTTATTTTTTGGATTTTTGGATTTTTTTGATGATGATTTTTTTTCAATATTTACATGCATGGAAAATAAAAGGCATAATGCTAAGAAAATGATAATGTCCCAACATCTCCTGAAAATCGCAACTTTCCTCTTGATCTAAGTTTTCTTGGCTAGCTGAGGCTTGATAGTCCAGTTGTCAATAGTTATGTTGCCTTTGAGGCTCGTGATAGAGGTTACCTCTGAAAGTAGTATGCATATAAGCTAATCATGTATAATGATAAAGCATATACTTTGAAAACGATCTTATTTATTTATTAATAAAAATATTCATTTATTAAAGGCATTTAATTATCTACACGATACTGTTTCTATAATATGTAAATAACCCATAGTGTTAAGTAATGCTTTTAGAATCATGATGTTAATCATGTTAATGAGATCTAAATTCTTAGAAAGCTTAAAACTAAAATAGTTCCCAATCGTTTGATTACTAAAAAGGTGATTAGTAAATTCGGATAGATTGGTACATATGTTGCTTACGCATTGAATGAGGATGATTGATCTCATAATCATTTATGTGGAGACACTAAAGGAAGTATGTAGGTGCTTATTGGAGAATAAGTACACTGAACGTGACTCGCTAAGGAATACCTAATGGAGTTTTACTCGCCTGTCTATAGGAATTCTTAATGTGATAGTAGTTCAAATAATCTTTGGACTTGAGATCATCATAGTATCTTGTGTGTAATGAATTATACTTTGACTTATTTCTTAAGACCCTTGGGGTATACCAAAGGTTATGCTTGGGTGTAATGAGTTACATATGGAGATAATGAATGATCAATAAAGAATCTACCACTTCTAGTAAAAGAAGAGATATGTCCTATATGATTCGTTAAATGACAACTAGTAGTCCTTGGCCAAGGTAGAATGAAAATAGAAAGGAGTTTCTAATTTGCATTAGTTGGAGTTGTGCATTTTCTAATCGAAATATATATAATTAAATAAAATAAGACTTGACAGTAATTTCATGTCTTATATTTAATTGGGACATTGTATAGTGGAAGGATTGATTTGTACGGTAACTATTAACTCACAGGTTCTTTTATGATTAATGTTGAAATCTATATTATCTAAAAAATCATTGATCGCTAGAAAGGCTTATCTCTATTATAGAATAAATGTTATTTATTTAAATGAATTATTAATTTTATTTATTTATTTAAATAAGATTAGAATTGTTCTAATTGATTTATTCACAACCGTTTTAATATGGAGAACCTAAAGGGTCACACCATAAAAGGAAGAATAATTATTTAAGAAGGTAATGACATAATCATAATAATACATTAAGTGTAATTAATTTAATCTATGGTGATAGAATAAATTAAATAGCTTAATGTTTATTATTTAATATTTTAGAAATATTAAATGTAAATTAATAAGAGGAGTCTTATTAATATTATTGCAATTATTATTATTTTAATTTTTAAAGGATGTGGAATTAATTTAATATAAGTACTCTCATTTATTCCTAATGAGATTAGGAGACAAATTAATTAAAGGAGTTTAATTAATTAATCCCAATATGTTGGGAAGCCTAATTAATTATAGGAGTTTAATTAATTAAATAAAACCCTATATCTAATAGGAATAGAAGGGTTGACCAATATCTATATAAGAGGAGTCTTATGTTAGATATCAGTAGAGGTAATTCCAATTGTTGGAGAGTACTCATTTTATATAGAGCATAGAAAACTAGGGTTTAGCCAATCACCTTCCTTGAACAATTCCTCTTCCTTGGTGGATCACCTCTAGAGGCCAAACACTTGGGTGGCTAACGTTGATCAAAGGAAGGAATCAATCCCGGATATTCAAGGAGATCACGAAGAATAAGGAGTTGAACTCGTACCTGTGGAAGCTTAGTTCTACAAGTGTATGAATCTAACCTTCTTCTATTTCGTTTTAATTAATAACTGTTCATAAAGAATGATCCGGGTAAAAGGTTTGTGGAAATTTTTTAAACTTTGATATACCAAGATCCCGCTATTTTGCAATTTGATTACGCCATGATTTCATACAAAACCTAACAGTGGCATCAGAGACAAACTTTTATGCGAGTTATTAATTGTCTAGATTTGATATATATACTGATATGTGTTTTGAAAAATTTAATTGGCCATAATAGTTAGCTAGGAATTATATTTTTAGGAGAAAACTGTACAATTCGCGAACCAAGAAAATATACACTGCCCAGCGGCGCTGCAGCGCCGGCTACAGGCCTTGCAGCAGCGCCAGCTCCGTGTTCTTGAAGGTGACGTGGCGTTGCAGCACCGGATGTTAGTTCATTCACAGCGCTGCAGCGCCGGCCCCGTGTCCTAGTTGATGATGACGTGGCGCGGCAGCGTCGGATGCCAGTTTATTGGGAGCACTGCAGCGCCACCTCACCAGAAGAAAATTTTATTTTATTTTTTTAAGATAAAAAGCTTATTTTAATTAAAAATTAAAAATTAAAAATTTCCTGTAATTCCAGATTAATAAAGGAGTTTATTAGATTTGGAATTGGGTTAAAATAAAGATGTTTATTTTAATTAGATTTGGATTTCATGCTAACTAATTAGAGTTGAAATTGGATTCCATGATAACTAATTAGAGTTGAAATTGGTTTATGAAATTAACTAAAATTGTCCATTAAATCGATAGCAATGTATATATTAAATATTTTATTTATTGATGCATATGGTGATATGTATGAAAATAAATGGGGTTGATTATGGACTATTGACCAATGTGATTAGATTTTATTTTAGTTGAATGCTTGAATGAATGTGTTTTATTAAATGGGGTCTGCGTACCTCGTCTTCTCTAATTTTTCTTGTTGTAAAATTCTATCTCCCTCCTATCTACATCCCTTTCACTGCTGATCAAGGTTTCTATTTAAATTAAATAGTTTATGTAATAGGACCAGTTAGAATTATCTTGAAGAAATTGGAGACCAAGGAGCAAGGAGCGCGTGAAGATCCGTTTGTAATGGAGCCCGGGATTAAATGTAATAGTTACGTTTAAATTTAATTCTTGCACTCCTGGGTTTGACCTTTTGGTTTACTTGGTGGTTTTAGTGAACCAAATTAGAATAAAAGTCCATAATCAATCCGTGTAGAATATAGTATTCTATATGTGCATGGTAAGTATTATATATATATATATATATATATATATATATATATTATGCAAACATGCTTCGCATGTTTTATAAAATAGCGCATATTATATATATATATATATATATATATATATATATATATATATATATATATATATATGTGTGTGTGTGTGTGTGTGTGTGTGTGTGTGTGCATGCGCGCTAAACAAGATGAGACAAATAATAACAAATTCCTCAAAGAAATTTATTAATTTTAAAGCGTTCAAAGATATTTGGAATATCGAACGTCGCCTTCTAGCATGATAAAATTAATAGAGCATTAAATATTTAATATGAGTTTGTTATGCACACACAAGGCAAGTATTAAATATTTAAGATGTTAATTTAATCACATTTGATGCTTATAAAGAAAATTGAACAATATTGTTTTGTTGTGCACACACAAGGACAATATTTTTCTTTTTTGAATATATAGAGTGCTAAGTTGGACTTAACTTAAATCATTTTAGTTCGAATGTACACACACTTGACCATTATGATCTAAGAGATAAAATACAAGGAGTTACATGATGATGTAATTGACAAGAGTAGTCTACCTATTTACTTGTATATAGTTTGTTGTGCACACACAAGGCTATATACATTTGAAATAGGATCTTTATTCTCACTAGCAAATCTTTAATTAGATTTAGCCGAACTATATAAATGAGAGTAATATAGTTTGTAGAAAATAGTGGGAGATACTAATTTAAAATAAGACCTAATTTATCTTGGTATGTAATTAATTAATTAAATAAATATTTGCAAAAATATTTTCTTTTCGCATGCAGAAATTTAAAAATATCTAAATCACTAATTTCACTGCGAAGCATACTTGATGCTAACAAACTAACCAGGCCGAATTACACAGACTGGTTAAGGAATCTGAGAATAGTTCTCACTGCTGAAAAGATTTCTTATGTCCTAAATTCATCTGTCCTTGGAACTGTTCCAGAAACAGCCTCTGAGGAAGAGATTGCCACTATTGTAAAGTAGCAAGATGATGCATTTCTGGCTCAATGCATCATGCTCGCATTCGTGAATAACGACATTCAGCGTCAGCATGAAAACATAGATGCTCCTACTATATTGCTTCACCTCAAGGAGTTGTATGGTGAACAAAGTAGGACTGTTGTGACACCCCCAAATCCGGGTACTTCGTTTTCACATGATTTGGTGTTCACTTTCTAATATAACATACATCTACTCAAATAATAATGCAAACTAAACTACAACTTAAATTAAAATAAATAAATCTCCCTTACAACAAGGGTTACAACCTTTTTAAAATAATCCCGGGTTACTCTAACCCTGACATGAATACCATAAAGTGCGGAAATAAAAACATAACATTCAAGTCTTATTACAATCATTCTCAGTCAAATAAAAATAAATCTTCACTTGCTTTGCTTTCCCTTGCCCTTACTCGTAGACGGAGCATCAGCGTTATCAACCTTAACTGAAATTGATATTTAATGCAAGAGTGAGCAAACCACAGCTCACTGGAGTTTAACAATAATATATACATGAAAGAATATCTTTAAAAAGAATCTGAATAACTTAGCTTACTTCAACAATAAAGAATTGAATAATAATTCTCTATCAACATTCAAATTCGAATATAGAATTTATCTGAGGGTCATAAGACCTTTGAACTCTTCTTGTCCTAGGTTATAAATATTTCTATTTAAACCTTTAACAGTCAATAAGACTATGGACCTTAACTCGAACTTAGGGGGATCAGCCCTTCGTACCATGTATTGTGCACAAACATCTTAACGCTATGCGTAATCATCTTCCTTAATAATTAGGGTTGTTCAACTCAGTAATTTGAATTCAAGTTCGTACCAAAGAAAGTTTGGTTTGGATAAGCTTACAAGGGTAATTTAGAATTCACGTTCATCAAATAAGGATTAGTTGAATCGACTTCCAATAATTCATAAATAAAAGAATTATGAATTAACATATGCTTTTAGAATCAACGTAAAGCATTTAAAATAATAACTGAATCTTACTTGAACGATAAGTTAAGATCATTTCAATTAAATAAATAATTGTCCAATACAGAAATGGAAAGGACATTCTCAACAATGATTATATGAATTCAAAAAATTATATAGAATTAATACAAGATTAGGGTTTAAAAAAATTGCGTAGAATTAACGAGTTTAGGGTTTAGAAGACTTGCCTCAAGCGCAAGCTACTTAACTCAATTCACGTACTTTAATACTTCCTATACACATTCAATCATAATAACCTAAATTAGTTAATACATAACTAATTCACATAAGTGGTTAACCCTCATGGTTAACTCACTTTAATTAAATAAATAAAAATAATTAACTATCACCTAGTTAATTACATCACACACATCTTCACATAATTAAATTAATTATGTATTTAACTAAATTATAATTAAACAATTATAATTCAAACACTTAATCAAATTATAATTACTTAAATTATAATTACCTTTTAAATTATAAACAAATTATAATTTATAATCAATTAAACTATATCATGCATTATAATTACACAAATTATAATTAATTATACAATTATCAATTTATAATCCACAATTAAACATGCATTTATTAAATTATAATCACATAAATTATAATTTAAATTAACATCTAATTGATTAAAATAAATCAACTTCTATACCTTATAATTTCACAAAAATTATAATTTAAATTAAATATTTACTCTTAATTATAATTAAGTAACTTATTTTACAATTAAACAATTACAGTTTATAATTTAAATATCCTATTAGGTTTTCAAAATTTATTTTATTCTCAAATTATGAATTTATCAACTTCATGTTAACACATGTTATAGTAGCTAGATATATGCTCATTATCTTAGCAATAATGTAACTTAGGCATGAAGACAATCTGTACAATTGTTTAAAACACACTGCCCAAGCACTGTACACGGCTCAGCTGCGCAGCCACAGGCCTTGGCACCGGCGCAGCTGCGCAGGGTAAGGACCTGGGAAAGACAAGCGACGCAGCTGCGCTGCTTCTGCCCTTGCTGCCGGCGCAGCTGCGCAGCAACTCGGCCAGACGCAGACAGCCACGTTACTCTGCTTCACCGATTAACCCATACAAGCCAACAAATGGATATTTACAGAAACTTAAATATTGTAAATCATACCTATGCAATTATACATATATATAACATGCTTCCAAAATACAAAATCATCTAAACAATGATAATCACAAGTTTTAAAAATCCAATTTAGCCATTTTCATGAAAAATCATATATTTTCCAAAATAAGTCACTGTAATCAAATTCTTAAGCAATTCAACTTATAACACATGCTTTATTCTCATGATTCAAGGTAGTATCATAGAAAATTTCTAAACAACATACTAACATATACTAATTTCTCAATGTAAAATCATCCATAATGTATAAACTCATGAAATTCCATATGAACTCATATGAATTTTCTGTTAAAATATATTTCTACAATAATTTGATTTCTGAAAATCATTGTTTATGCATACAATTCATATATAAACCATATGAATAAAATCCATAACATAATCAATTTCGTGCAAATAAATTTCACAGAGAATTTAACATAAAGAAATAACTAAGTAGAGTTCTTATAAAATTGTGATTATACCCGTTATTTGGAGATTGAAGAAGGGTATAAAGAGATGGTGGATTCTTCTCAAGCTTCTCAAGCTTTCCCTTTTCTTCTTAGTCTCTCCTCTTCCTTTCTCTGTAATACTTCTCTGCTCTTTCTCTTCTCTTAGACTTAGGCTAACTCTAAACTAACGTAAACACTATATAACTCATATAATAATACGTATGTTAATTAGCGTTAACTTATTATTAAATTGACAGTTACAAGAATTCAAAAGCCACAAGGTTTTGTTTGGCAACAATACTTATAAAACAGATTTTGGCGCTAAGGTCCCGTTTGGTAAACAATTTATTTAAGAATAGCTTTTTGATAGTTAAGACCCTGTTTGGTAGAAATAGGTTTAAAACAAATGCAAGGGCTTTGTTTGGTTAAAATCATTTAAAATCCTTTTTTTTATTTTAACAAATCATTTTAACACATACCGTAATGTCATATTTTAATCAATTAAATATTAATCAACTAATTTAATCAATTAAAATCTAACATCAATTAATCACATAAAATTGTCAAATAATTATAATTACTCGCTAATTATAATTCATGTAACACTTCATCACATAATTCATCTAATTCAATTTTCTCAATTAAATTAGAACTATAATATAAAATTAATATACATTAATTAAATTAAATATTGCACATTTATTTAATTAATATATAACACTTAATTAAATCACTCCATAAATAAATCACATAAAATATTTATTTAACTCAATAAATAAATCACATAAAGTATTTATTTAATTCAATAAATATTTAAAATTAAATATAAAATCTCAATCGTTACAACTGCTAGATATGAGATATCTAAGGAGCTCTTTCGATCTCGGATGACCGAGGGCACTGTCGTTGAGACTCATGTCCTGAGGGTGATCAATCTGATTAAATGTGTTGGCAAGCTTGGGTTCGTCATGGATGGGGAGTTGAGTCAAGACTTAGTCTTGCAGTCACTCCCTGAGACCTTCTCACAGTTTGTAGTAAATTTCCACATGTTGAAAATTGCAAAAGATCACTTTCCATCCAAGAAGAACCATGTCTTAATGGTGGATGATTTTCTAAGAAAAGGAAGATACCTAAGGTATCTTCTGAAAAAAAGAAATCTAAGAAAGCTAAGGGCAAGGTAAATAAAAAGGATTAAAAGAAACCTGATCAAGCTAGCAAAAGAATGTGCTTCTATTGCAACGAGTCGGGTCATTGGAAGAGGAACTGCAAGAAGTTTCGGGCAGAGAAGAAGCTTGGAGAAGCTTCGACTTCCAATCAAGGTTTGTTCATTATTGAAATTAATTTTTCAGAAAGTCAAAATTCTACTTGGATATTGGATACCGGATGTGGTTCTCACATATGTACTACTGTGAAGGGACTGGTCAGAAGTAGAAAGCTGAACAAGGATGAGGTTGTCCTACAAGTGGGAAATGGAGCAAAGGTTGTTGCATTAGCTGTAGGCACTTATTGTTTAGCACTGCCTACGGGAAAGTTCATTTATTTAAATAATTGTTATTTTGTTCCGAATATCATTAAAATATTATTTCTATTTCGGTATTAGATATGGATAGATTTGACATTATAATAAAGAACAACAGTTGTTCTATTTATAATAACAATATTTTATATGGTGTTGGTAATTTGTGAAATGGACTTTATATACTTGACTTGCATGAAAATATATTTCAAATTAAACAAACTAAGAAAAGGAAAAGAAATGATGTTAATTATACTTATATGTGGCATTGTAGACTTGGTCATATCAATGAAACAAGATTATCCAAGTTGCATAAGGATGGGCTCTTAGAGCTATCTGATTATAAATCATATCCAACTTGTGAATCTTGTCTCATGGGTAAAATGACTAAATCTCCTTTTAGTGGAAAAGGAGAAAGAGTTAAAGAGTTGTTAGCGTTGGTTCACACAGACGTTTGTGGACCTATGACAACGAATGCACGAGGAGGGTGTTCTTATTTTATTACTTTCACTGATGATCACTCAAGATTTGGATATGTGTATTTAATGAAATACAAATCTGAATCATTTGAAAAGTCAAAGAGTTCAGAAGTGAAGTAGAGAAATAAACTGGTAAAAGTATTAAGATTCTTCGATCAGATCGAGGTGGTGAATACTTAAGCGGTGAGTTTTTAAATTATCTCAAATATAGTGGTATAATCTCACAATGGACTCCACCAGGTACACCATAGTTAAATGGTGTATCTGAAAGGAGAAATCAAACATTGTTGGACATGGTTCGTTCCATGATGATTTTTACCGATCTTCCTAGTATCATTCTGGGGTTATGCCCTTGAAGCGGCTGCATATCTACTAAATAAGGTCCCCTCAAAATCCTTCCCCAAGACTCTATATGAGATGTGGATAGACCTGGTCTTAAGCATGTGAAAAGGTTTCAAAATGATAAGCTTGGGATAAGATCTGATAAGTTTGGGATACTATTTCTACAATCCTACTGAGCAAAAGGTGATTGTTGCGAAACACGCTAACTTCTTGGAAAAGGAGTTTGTCTTCAAAGGGGCTAGTGGGAGGAAAATAGATCTTGAAGAAATTCAAGAACCACAAACCACTACAGATCAATTGGATGAACCTGTCCAAGAAGAGACACCTTCTATACAACAACTTATTCGTAAATCTGGAAGAGTACCAAAGATACCTGATAGGTATGGATTCGTCATAGAGGATGACGATGAGGTATACATCATGGATGATGATGATCCATTGAATTACGAACAGGCTATGAGTAATAAAGACTCAGAAAAATGGCTTGAAGCCATGAAATCCGAGATGGACTCTGTGGATGAGAACCAAGTATGGACTTTGGTTTCACCACCTAAAGGCATTAAGCCTATTGGGTGTACATGGGTCTTTAAAAGAAAGACTGGAGCGGACGGCAACGTAGAGACCTATAAGGCCTGACTGGTTGCAAAAGGTTTCAGACAAAGACAAGGTGTTGACTATGATGAAACCTTCTCAGCAGTAGCTATGCTCAAGTCCATTCAAATTTTTCTTGCTATTGCAGCTTATTACGACTATGAGATCTGGCAGATGGACATGAAAACAACCTTGCTCAATAGAAAACTTAAGGACGATGTGTATATGACACAGTCAGAGGGATTTATTTCAAAGGTTGGAACAAATTAAGTCTGTAAGCTGCAACGATCCATTTATAGATTGAAGCAAGCTTCTCGTAGATGGAACATCCGTTTTGATGAGACAATCAAAGAGTTTGATTTTATGAAAAACAATGATGAACTATGTGTGTATAAGAAGGTTAGTGGGAGCGCTGTTTCATTCTTTGTATTATATGTTGATGATATATTACTAATAGGGCATGACATTCCTATGCTACAACCGATTAAAATCTGGTTATCTAAACACTTCTCCATGAAGGACTTGGGAGAAGCATCCTATATTTTGGGAATAAAGATCTATAGAGATAGATCTAAAAGGATGCTTGGCATATCCCAAGGGACGTACATTGACTCGATGCTAAAGTGGTTTAGTATAGAAGATTCCAAAAGAGGTCTCATGTCAATGAGTTGTGAAATCCCAAAAACCCTAATAAGACCCGGTCATGTAAATTCTTCGTTTATCAATAAAATCTCTCCGTTCTGAATGTGTACTGTGTTATTACATACTCTACTGAAGACTTCATTCAAAATTATTTTTCTCCGAAAAACGTCATTCTTGACACGTCGTGCTTAAAAAATTTTATTTCGTATTTGGACTTTTCGGTATATTATTTTATCAAGCTGCTTTGTTGTGCTTACACTGGCCAAACGCTTTGTAGTGCTTCGTCTAAAATTTATGACAAACCCTAAATTAGGAACCCTAATGCTAAATTAGGAAACCCTAATACTAAATTAGAAAACTCTAAACCTAACTTAGAAACCCTAACCCTAAATTCAAATCCTAAATCATAATTAAGGAGTACTAACCCTAATTAGGTTATCCTAAACCCTAATTATATTAACTAAACTTAAATTAGATGTTAATAACTTCATTAAGTTATCCTAAACACAAAAATCAAAACACTAAATCACAATTAGTGAAGATTAGGGCAAGATTACCTTACAAACCAAATTGAAGTAGCTCACAAGCATGTGCCACCACGACCATTTGAAATTCTATCACATCTGGCCACTAAACAGCTTGTCATAGTATCACAAGTTCACAAGCTAGGATATTTATGGAGGCAAAGTTGGAAAAATGACCTAAAAATCCTAACCTACCAATTCTATAAACATTAGCCTCATTTATGTTCAAACCTATAAGATTTCTCAACCTATACACTCATACTACCTACCATCAGAAGCCCTAGCAATAGCAAGATCAGAATCAAAGCTTAGATAGCAAATTTTGCTAAAAAAAGGTATAAACCCTAATTGTACTTTAGATCTTTGATGCTTTGTTAGATTTGTTGTTATATTCTTTAATTCTGTGTAATAACATGTTAGTAAGTGTTCTGGGTTGATAGATCATGTTTTCATAACATCTAGATGCATCAAAAATGTGTTTTAAGCAATCTAAAAATTTTGTCAAAACAGGCCTGACAGCCAAATGTCAGAGCCCGTAGATCTTTATGTGTTATGTTTAGGTCTGTTAATTGTCTGCTAGTTGTAGTATTACATGAGCTTAGTAAGCTAGAACAAGAATCAAGTTCATTGGATTAACAGAATAAAGATATAAGTGGTCAAAGGTAGTTGACCGATCACAAATTTCTGATTTCTGGGTTACCCAGAAATCTCAAGAACAGTCGAGCAAGGCAGTTTGACCGACTTGTATCTTTCTCTCTATATGTTGTTAAGCTAGCTAAGTGTTATGTTATTATACCCTTGGATGTATACTACAAGTATGATACACTTTAACACATGATAAATAATATGATGACTAGAATTAATGGTCAAAATCCGTTGACCGTTCACGGTTTTATTTTCTGGAAAACTCAGAAAATGAAGAACATGAAGAACAGTCTCTGACAGTACTTTGACCGGCTTAGATACTTACTTTAGGATGTTACTCGGTCCAAACCAGTGCTATCTCGTTCAACTATGACATATAGACTACACACTGCAACAATTAAAACACACATCTAATACACATAATCGAAGATATTAGAACCACAAAGTCGTTGACCGATGTTGACTGACATTCTGGGTTACCCAGAAACCCAAGAACAACTCTGACAGCTACTTTGAGCCTTAATAACTTCCTGATATGTTATGTTTAGAGTCCAAACTTAGTATCATGTTGTAGTATTACATAAACACTACATCATTGAAGCACTTAGAAACCCAGAATCATAACAAGTTGAAAGAACAAGCTTGGTCAAAGTGTCCACACACCTTGACCAAGGTTGTTCTTCAGGTTGAAAAACACCTACAGCGTTGCTTCTTGTCGCTTATGACCTATAGCGACGGACAGAGTAAAAATTAATTAAAATAAATAAAAATAATTATTAAATAATTATAAATTAAGTTTTAAAAATCATTTTAAGTTATAATAATTAACTTTTAATATTTTGACATAAATTCCATAAATATTTTTATAATTAATTAATTAAATTATTTATAAATAATAAGTAATTATTTAAAAATGATTTAAATATTCCAAAAATCATATTAAATGATTATAAATTATTTAAAAATAATACTAAGGTTTTAATAAATATACTAAGTAATTAATAATTATTTAAGTATAAAATTAATGATTTAAAAATCATTCTATTGGATAAATAAATACTTAAAAATTATTATAAACTTCTGGAAATTATTATAATGATAAATAAGATATCTAAAAATATAATAATGCTTATAAATAAAGTTTGACCGAGATATTAACTTACTAAATATCCGGTAAGGTTTTAGGACACCGAAATCATATTAAACATAGACCGAACTTATATAGTTTGAGTAGTTAGGTATTGTTATCAATACTAATGATCTATATAAATATGTTTAACATATTTTAGGTATCCTAAACACTTCGAATAACGTTAGATAAGCGTACTTCGCACAGGCAAGTATTCTATCCTTAAACTTATTACATTACTTGAATGCCTTTCGATATATTGTACCGAACCTAGTTGTTACCCATTTATTGTGAAAGTTATTTCTGTTTCACCATAACTTAAGAAATGAATTACTTATTCATATGATATTGAATTATTGCTTATCAAGCATAAATTGTTTAGTCAAACCAAATTGGTTTGGTAAGACATCCTATATTGAGTTGAATTTATCCTAAATTGGGTATTAAATTGTGTCTACAAATTAGCACTAGAGGTAGGGTGATATGCATACTTCTAGGATACTGAATAGGCTAATTCCCTATCTCAGATCCGGATACGCAGATTTCTAAGTCTGTGTGACTGAAAGAAATAGTTGATATCAAAAATTCCAGAAATGGTTATCAACACTCAGTGAAGTAAAATTGTTGAACTATCGTTTATTCAAATCAAACATTGTGTTTATATAAACTTGCTGAGCATGTCATAGCTCATTCTTGCAAATTATTTTCTTTGCAGTTTCAGATGGTAACCCCAACACTTTTGGAACACATAGTGGAAAAAGGCCATGTTTAGATTAGTTTTATATTACTGTCTTTATTAAATGTAAGTCTTATAAGACTTTTGTTGTAATAAGAACTCAATGTTGAGAACTATGCAACCGAACTTATTATATGAAATATATATTATCGTCTTTTGTTTCCGCATTCGTGTACTTGTACATTATTAGATAATTTAGTTGTATAGTCGAAGTAATACAGTATCCTTAGTGATTATACATCTGAGTAAGGGTATTGGCAATATGGAATGATCATGTTATTGCTGATACTCTGGATTTCGGATAGATATGAACTACTGATATGAACGGGATATTCATAAGATATAGTCTATACATCCAAGTGAGGGTATCCAAACACAACAATAGTTCTGACGAGAATTATTATCTGTTATGGGATACTGTGAACCTTGGATAGATAGGAATTATATCTTGTCGAATATTTATAGTTAAATCAATTAGAAGTGAACTCCAAATCGGATACCATGGGAGTATAGATTCAAAGGTGTTACCTTAATTGAATAGTCGTGAACACCTAGATCGGATACCATAGGTGTATAGATTTGGGGCGTCACATAAGTCATGGAATACATCACTCCAAGAAACAGGCCCCAAAGACACCTAAGGAGAGAGATCGTATGACTACGATTCCTTATGCTTCAATAATAGGATCTATCATATACGATATGATATGTACTAGACCAGATGTCGCTCATGCACTTAGTGTAACAAGCAGATATTAGTCGAATCCAGGAGAAGAGCACTAGAAGGCAGTAAAAAATATCCTTAAGTACTTACGAAGGACTAAGGATGTATTTCTTGTCTACGGTGGGTCTGAATTAAAACTCGAGGGCTACACAGACTCAAGTTTTCAAACGAACCAAGATGACAGTAAATCCATTTCGGGTATATATTTACTTTGAACAGAGGCGTGGTGAGTTGAAAGAGTTCCAAGCAGCAAACAGTTGCTGATTCAGTGACAGAGGTAGAGTACATAGCTGCAAGTGAAGCTACAAAGGAGGTTGTTTGGATGAATAAGCTCATAACTAAACTTGGTGTGGTTCCTAGCATTGGAGGAGCAGTCCCCTTGTACTGTGACAACACCGGAGCTGTTGCACAGACTAAGGAACCCAGGTCTCATCAGAAATCCAAACACGTGTTGCGGCGATTTCACTTGATCAGGGAGATCATTGAAAAAGGAGACGTCATCTTAGAGCGTGTAGACTCTCAAGATAACATTGCATATCTATTTACTAAAGCTTTAACACAACAGCAGTTTGATCGTCACATACAGAAGATGGGTATGAGATACCATGGCGATTGGCTTTAGTGCAAGTGAGAGATTGAAAGTAGTATGCATACAAGCCAATCATGTATGATGATAAAGCATATACTTTGGAAACGATCTTATTTATTTATTAATAAAAGTATTCATTTATTAAAGGCATTTAATTATCTACATGATGCTGTTTTATAATATGTAAATAACCTATAGTTTTAAGCAATGCTTTTAGAATTATGATGTTGATTATGCTAATGAAATCTAAATTCTTAGAAGGCTTAAAACTAAAATAGTTCCCAATCGTTGGATTACTAAAAAGAAGATTAGTAAATCCGGATAGATTGGTACATATGTTGCTTGCTCATTGGATGAAGATGATTGATCTCATGATTATTTGTATGGAGACACTAAAGCAAGTATATAGGTGCTTATTAGAGAATAAGTACCCTGAACGTGACTCGCTAAGAAATACCTAATGGAGTTTTACTTATCTGTCGATAGGAATTTCTATTGTGATAGTAGTACAAGTGATCCTTGGACTTGAGATCATCATAGTATCTTGTGTGTAATTAATTATACTTTGACTTATTCCTTAAGACCCTTAAGGTATATCAAAGGGTATGCTTAGGGTGTAATGAGTTACCTATGGAGATAATGAATAATCAATAAAGAATCTACCACTTCTAGTAAAAGAAGAGATATATCATATGTGATTCGTTAAATGACAACCTAGTAGTCCTTGACCAAGGAAAAATGAAATTAGAAAGGAGTTTCTAATTTGCATTATTTGGAGTTGTGCATTTTCTAATCGAAATACATATAATTAAATAAAATAAGGCTTAACAGTAATTCTATGTCTTATATTTGATTGGGACATTGTATGGTGGAATGATTGAATTGTACGGTAACTAATAACTTACAAATTGTTTTATGATTAATGTTAAAATCTATATTATCTGGAAAGTCGTTGATTGCTAAGGAGGCTTATCCCTATTGTAGAATAAATGTTATTTATTTAAATAAATTATCAGTTTAATTTATTTATTTAAATAAGATTAGAATTGTTCTAATTGATTTATTCACAGCCGGTTTAATATGGAGAACCTAAAGAGTCACACCATAAAAGGAAGAATAATTATTTAAGAAGGTAATGGCATAATCGTAATAATGTATTAAGTGTAATTAATTTAATCAATGGTGATAGAATAAATTAAATAGCTTAATATTTATTATTTAATATTTTAGAAATATTAAATATAAATTAATAAGAGGAGTCTTATTAATATTATTATAATTATTATTATTTTAATTTCTAAAGGAGTTTAAGAATTAATTTAATATAAGTATTCTCATTTATTCCTAATGAGATTAGGAAGCAAATTAATTAAAGGAGTTTAATTAATTAATCCTAATATGTTGGGAAGCCTAATTAATTAAAGGAGTTTAATTAATTAAATGAAACCCTATGTCTAATAGGATTAGAATGGTTGACCACTATCTATATAAGAGGAGTCTTATGTTAGATATCAGTAGAGGTAATTCTAATTATTGGAGAGTACTCCTTTTTTACAGAGAATAAAAAACTAGGGTTTAGCCAACCACCCTCATTCTTGAACAATTCCTCTTCCTTGGTGGATCACCTCTAGAGGCCAAACACTTAGGTGACTAGCGTTGATCAAAGGAAGGAATCAATCCCGAATATTCAAAGAGATCATGATGAACAAAGAGTTAAACTCGTACCTATGGAAGCTTAGTTCTACAAGGGTATGAATCTAAACTTCTTCTATTTTGTTTTAATTAATAACTGTGCATAAAGGATGATCCGGGTAAAAGGTTTGTGGAAATTTTTTAAACTTTGATATATCATGCTTTCGCTATTTTGCAATTTGATTGCGCCATGATTTCATACAAAACCTAACAACCTCCTGATCATGAATATCTTCAATCACAGCCATAACTTGATCGCCTCCTAAATCAGCATATCCCTTAAGGAGGCTCAAACTGGATTCGTCACAAAAAGGGATGAAACCTAGATTCCTCGATGGGTTGGCTTCCCTGATAACTTCACCACTTTTTTCTTCATCTGTTCCTTTATCTTTTTTATGGGCTTGAGAGGATTTTACCATGAAATCACTCTCTAACTGTTGTTGTATTTCTCACAAGGAACTTTCCTTTTTGGCTTTTTCCACACTGGGAATTATCAGTATTTCCTCCTCATCAGGAATATGGTTGCTGGCTTTGGGCAATAAGATATTTGATGGCGGCGGATGAATTTCCTTAGAGGACTCTCTTGTCTCCTCTGTCACTCCGAGCATTAAGATAAGTCCACCTTGTGCTCTTCCAGGATTGGTACTTACAGCCGTCACCTCCTTTGAACTACATGTCTCGATTGGACACCTTAAGCTCTTTATTTCCCTTTCGCCCTTTCTAGTCATGAGGACTTCAATATTCAGTTCTCTATTTTCAATGAGATCCTGAATTTTATGTTTTAGAGACCAGCATTCCTCAGTTACATGTCCAGGCGAGTTAGAATGGTATAGACATATCTTGGTGGAATCACAACTTTTCATCTCAGGATTTGTAGGAGGAAGCAACTCATTAATCTTTTTCTGAGCCACCAACAATGCTAACACATTTTCCAATAAGTCCCCCAAAGGCGTGAGTACCCTTCTCCGCCTACTCTCCCCGACTCTCGGTGCCGTAGGATTTCGAGGGTTTGCCAGTGTTCGAAATGTTGCTTGATATTTCCTATTTGGGAATTCACATTCCTCCGGACGATTTTTCCTTTAGCAAGATCTTCTAGTAATTTTATCATTCCACCTTTCTCGTCTATTCAGCATTCTTTGATCTTCTTCATTTAGTTGGCTGATCTTGGAGGGAGATAGACTTACATTCTGAATAACCTCCCTTTTCTCTTGGCTTTCTGATAGTTGAGTTAAAAGTTTCCTTGTATCCTGATGTTGGCGCACTATCAGATTAGCCAACAAAGTTACTTGATGATGGATCGTATCTAATTTTTGCATCACTATCATACCCTCCTCTGAATTTTCCAACTCTAGGACATTTGTTCTGTTCCTTTGGGGATATTCCTCCATCCTTCGTATTTGTTTATGATTTGGATAAATTTCGACGCTTCCTTACCCAATCATGTTTACTTCCTTTGTATCATGCTGTAACAGAAGGTTGGTGTTGACATTTGGATGGTCAGGTTGTTGGGCCACAACTTCGCCGTTTTCGATCAGTTTTTGGATTTTATGCTTTAAGGACCAACAATCTTGTGTATCGTGTCCCAGAGACCTTGAGTGGTAAGCACCTCTCTGGCTTGGATTGTATCTTTTGCTTTTTGGATCCAGAGGTGGAGCCAATTCAATAATTTTCTTCTACTTGATTAATAACTCCAATATATTTTCCTGGGAATCGCCTAGTGGAGTGAACACCCGATTTTCCGTTCTTTCAAATTTTCTCTTCCTGTCCTGGTATTGGTTGAATACGGCCTGTTGTTTAAATGACAGATTGTCTTCCCTCTTCCAAATGGGGGGACTATGGTTGGGTCTCCTAGTTTGCCACTGTAAAACAAGGGATACTTATATATCGCCTTTCTTGGGTACCCTATTGGGAGTGTTCACATAGTTGCCAGACTGTATATGCTCGGCGACTACTTTCAAGGTCGTGAGATCTTTAATCTTGCCTACTTTCAGGCTTATCTCTGTCATTTTGCCGTGTTTGATCATCTCTGAGAATGGGTTTCCTATTCCAGCTAGGATCCTCTCATAGTAAGGTGCCTTTTGGATGTCTATGAAAGTCATAACCATTTTAGTTTCTGACATAGGCAGGCTGACCTGTGCTGCCACGCCTCCATCTTTGGGCATATTCACGGAAAGACTTAGTACTCTGCTTTTTAACTTTAGTCACCTAATACCTGTCCGGTGCCATTTATGACTGAAAACTGTACTGATTTAGGAAGGTGTGGGCTAGCTTTTCCCAACTATAGATCTTGGAATTGTCGAGTCGGGCATACCAAGCTCGGGATTCCCCAATCAGACTCTTTTGGAATAACTGCATTCTAAGTTTTTCATCCTGTAGAGGATCCTAACTCTCCAATATATACTTTCAAATGAGTATAAGGATCTCCTAACCCATCATACTTTTCAAAATCCGGGACTTGGAACTTTTCTGGATAACGAGCCCCTGGGAAAATACAGAGATCTAAGTAATTGACACTTCCATTGGTTCCAGTTCCTTTTATTGAACAGATGGTTTCTTCCATTTGTTGGACTTTCCTTCGAATATTACCAGTTTTACCGATCTTCGCTAAGATTTATAATTTCAGGGGTTTTGTTGGTTCTTTCACTGGATCGAGGTTCAGGGTTCTGCATTTCCCCTTTTTTGTCAGCACTTTGATTGCCACCCTGTGAGGAGGACTTTGTTTAATTGGGCATTGCCTAGCCTTGAGTGCTTTTACTTTGTTCTTTTAGGAGGATAACCAACTCTGTTATTTGATTCTTAAGTCCGTCAAACTCCTTTCGAGATACAAAACCTGATTCATGTTGGGCACTTTCTGCCATGTCGGTGGATAAGCTTTGTGCTTTCTTAGATTTCGATCTGGTAATGAGACTAATCTTGCAATGTGTCAGTTTTAGGGCTTTTTATTATCCTGCAAATTAGCTGCTAGTTGTTTTGATGACAGGATTTGATATCTGTACAATAATGGAATTGACAGGGAATGGAATGATATTTACATTTATTTAATATTTACATAGAATCGAAATTTACATTGAATTGAAAGGGAAAGCATGAAGAGACTCCCCTTCGAATTTGGTTTATCAGAGGCTGACCTATCATAGGCTACTCTCGCGCCTTTTCGGTATGAAGGTCCTCAGATCATCGCAATTTACTAGAGGGAAAATTAATCTGTTCTTTCAATTGGAGCGGATCTGAGTGACGTCTTTCCTGACCCTCGCAGGATTAGTCTCCTTTGAGTCCAATAATCAATCACCAACGGGTTCGCCTCCTGGTGGAGGAATCACACAACATACATTCACATACATCGTGTCTCACCGTATGAAATGATAACATTGTGCGAATCACTAATAGAAAGCGAAGTAAACCTTTATTTGCATCCATTCAATGTAAAACACAGCATCCACACACACGTAGATAAAAAGGGAAATTTTGAAAAGATTTGAATGCGACTTAAGCCCTCTACCGTCCCCAGCAGAGTCGCCACCTGTCGACATCGAAAAAAATCATTTGGAAATATCCTCCTTTCCCTAAATTATTTGAATGTTTTCTACCCTTGTTTGTCTTATCTGTTTTATAAAGGGTGAAATTTTTAGGAAAATGCCAACATATATCATGTCGATGATTTGAAAGGTTTACAGAGTTGTCAGTTGGTATATTTGAAATGGTTGTACCAACTCAACCGAGTTTTGTTTGATTTTTGCAAGTAGGCCCAATTACTGGACGCTGTTAAAACTTGGCCTTGGAAACCGAGATTCATAAAGTTCGGGGGCTTGGTTAAGCGGGGGGAAGGTGTTAGGCACCCCCCGACTTCCGTGAAACACGGTTACCGTATCTTTTCAATTTTTCCCTTTTTATTTGCAATATGTGTGTGTGCTGGAAGTAATTGAGCCTACGTGTTTGATTTAAAAGTAGTGTCGTGCTTCGTTGAACTTATATACGAAGGGTTTGTTTTGTTTGAAAAGTCTATTTTTAGACAAGATATGAAAATGATGTTTTGAAAGATGGTTTTCAAATTTCTTTCGCTAGCATAGGAATTGAAGCCTTTTGATACTTCCATTTTATTTTATTCCGCATTGGGCTTGATTTCTATGTTTATTATTGGGATGCAAAGCATCCTCGACCACAAAATATATATACAAGTGTCGGTCTTCTTATGGGCATGAAAGTCATCCAAGTAACCCTAGCACTTCAAACCACAGTGTACTATGTTGAGACCTTGAATCTGGATAACCGTTTGAAGGTCCATATGATTTATATATTACAGAAAAACTGGCAGGATGTATTTACAATGCGGAGTTGTCCATTATGGGAATCGGATTTAGATCCGTGTGGTTGATCATTAATACCATGATTCCTAGGCTCACAGAAAAATGATCAAAAAACCTGCACAGCAAAGATATTGACGTATAGTACAAATTGTACTCTAGACGTCGCAAAACAAAAGATTCGTCAGTTAAATCGTTGCATGCGCGTAGCCAAAGCTTCCCGTTCCCATTAGATATGGATCTAAGGTTGCGTAGTCGCTTTAATATTTACAAAACTAGAAAGAAAGCTAGATTTAAATAAATCTCAGCCATTCTAGCTCCCCAGTTCCGATTTGACCGATTTTGAACCGTTTGAAAGTTAGAAAGGGCTAGATTTAGATGGATCTATTCCACAAAATTTACATTAGCACAGTACAGATTCATATCAAATGAATATTTAAAACAGATACTTAATCACATTGAATAAAGAATATATATATATATATATATATATGAAAGCTGGAAAGGGCCACGAATTTCCAATCTAGGCCCGACAGAGAAAATGTAAATATATATATATATATATATATATATATATATATATATAAGCTGTAAAGAGCCACGAATTTACAATCCAAGCTCGACTGAGAAATGTAAATATATATATATATACATAAAAGCTGTAAATATATATATTTACATAAAAATGTAAATATATATATATACATAAAAGCTGTAAAGAGCTACAACTTTCTAATCCAGGCTCGACTAAAATTATAAATATATATATATATATATATATATATATATAAAGCTGTAAAGAGCCACAAATTTCTAATTCAGGCTCGACTGAATGAAATGTTAATATATACAGTTAGTATATATATATATATATATATATATATATATATATATATATTAAAGCTAAAAAGGCCACGAATTAGCAATACATGCCAAACAAGTTAGAATATATATATATATATATATATATATATATATAAACGGTATAAATGTCACGGATTTATAATCCAGGCTTGGCAGAATTCAATGTTAGTATATATATAGTCAGCTATATATATAATAAAGATAAAAAGGCCACGAATTAGCAATCTAGGCCAAACAAAATAGTATATATATATATATATATAGTTATATATATAAGAAAGTAATAAAAAGCCACGGATTAGTAATTCAGGCTGTGCAAACAAAGAAAAACTTATATATATACTTATATATACTAAAAAGTAAGCTAGAAAGGCTACGGATTTAGATCCTGGCGAAACCAGAAGCTAAAACTTCATATGTTTGTTCACATATGTATGATAAAGCAGTAAACAGCTTCTGATCCTAAAAAAAAACTTACAATGGACAGCTCTACGGGCTTTTTACCACTCGGAGGGCTTCAAATCTCCGTTTCCATCCGTTAAAACTTGATATACTGTAGAATATACGTATGCAAACGTATTAGAAGAATAAAATCAAAGTTTGGAGCACTATAGGTAGTGCTAAGGGTAGAAATGGATGGAGTTTCTCTGCTTTTTTTTCTTCTCTTTTTGCCATAATGGGGGGTCTTATTTATAGACCCGATGGTAGCGGGTTTACCTGCAGCTGTTTGTGGTGGGCCCGACTTGGTGGGTCCTGCTGTCTCGAAGTACGTGCACTCCGACCAATGCACAGTCTGCTTGAACCTTCATAACTTTTGATTTGGGAGTCCGTTTGAGGCATGCTATACCTTTCCGAAAAACCCTTTGAGAGATACACAATGACATGGGATTTGACCTTTTCCAAATCGAAGAAAATGGGTCCATGACCAGATCTTTGTTTCTTTGCAGCCCGTTTGTTGAGCTTTCTTGTGCTGTTTTCACTCGGGATTGATGTTATGGTTCTTTCTAACCTCCATTGCATCGATTTAGCTTGAGTTTGACTTGATTTGATGTTGAGTTGGCAAAATTATTCTTTTGACCTTCCGGATTGGTTACGAGCTTGACGTGGCTACAACTGTCTTTCTCGGGGTTATCTCCGGGATTCGACTGCTGTCGACTTTTGTCTGTCTTCAGGGTTATCTCTGAAGTTGGCTTGATGATTTCTCGGGGCTATCTCTGGGGTTCTTGTTTGATGTTGTAATCCTCCGGGGTTGTTCTCCAGTATGGACAAAGACGATTTTGCCCTCATGTATGGTTAGAAACAGGAAAACAAAATTTCAAGTGTCTACAGTCATGTACAGGATCATTTGTATATATCAAACAGTATCATATGGAAAGTAAATATATTTTAGTTCACTTTCCTTTCGGATATGCCTTGACTTTGTTTGATGGTTTCCACTTTTCTCTGTGACTTGTTATCTTGATGCACCGTGAACTCTTTCCTGATAGATTGACAGTGAGATGTCGTTGGTTCTCTCACAATGGGTCATCGACCTTTAGGCTTTCCTTGTGTATAGGCTTTCAAGTTTTGATTTTAGTGTCTTGGGATTGGTGTTTGTATAGTGTTTAGGTTGAGGTAAAGTGTTTAGTTTTTTCGAGGGTTAGATCGCACCATAAATGGCTACCTACGTACTCCCGTGGTTGGGAAAGATCAAGTATTATGTATTTCAGGCTACACTGTAAAGACCTGATTTAATGGTTTTTTTTCCATGATTTCTAGACTATGATGTGCTGCCACATTATGTTCAGACATAGTACCTTTTGACAGAGTCTGAATTGATAAGTTGGGGAAATTCTTCACCGTCTATTTCTTGCAATCTGAGGGCTCCTTCTGACAATACTTCCTTGATAATAAAAGGGCCTTCCTAGTTTGGGATGAATTTTCCTTTGGCTGTATCTTGATTTGAGACGACCTTTTTCAGCACAAGGTTTGTTTCTTTTAATTGCCGAAGCCAGTGTTAGGTTTGTAAGAAATTATGGCGCAATCAAATTGCAAAAATAGCGAAAGCATGGTAAATCAAAGTTTTTAAAATTTTACAAACCATATACCCGGATCATCATTTATGCACAATTATTAATTAAACAAAAAGATGGAGATTAGTATTCATACCCTTGAAGATTCTAGCTTTCTCAAGCACGAGTCCAACTCCAAATCCTTTTTGCGTTCTACTTGAATCCACTGGGTTGATTCATTCCTTTGATCAATGTTAACCACCCAAGTGTTTGGCCTCTAGAGGTGATCCACTAAGAAAGAATAAGAATTCAAGAAGAAGGGTGTTTGGCTAAACCCTAGTTTCCTTCTCTCTAGAAAAGGAGTGCTCCCCCAACTCTTGAAATTAATTGTCTAACCTTGTTCCATAATAAGACTTTCTTATTTATAGATGTAGGCAACCCTCCTAAACAATTTAGGATTATGGTTTCATATTAATTAATTAAACTCCTTTAATTAATTAGGCTTCCCAATCTTATTGGGAATAATTAAACTCTTTTAATTAATTAGCCTCCTAATCTTATTAGGAATATATATGAGATAGAGAGAGAATCTTATTAATTAATTCTCAAACTCCTTTAAAAATTAAATAATAATAATAAGAATAATAAGATTCCTCTTATTAATTTAATATTTTAAAATATTTAATAATAAATATTAAGATATTTAATTTATTCTATCATCATAGATTAAATTAAATATACTTAACTTATTATTACAA
Source organism: Panax stipuleanatus (assembly GCA_020205555.1). Lineage (NCBI taxonomy): Eukaryota > Viridiplantae > Streptophyta > Magnoliopsida > Apiales > Araliaceae > Panax > Panax stipuleanatus. The sequence continues at coordinate 61,723,641 of CM035118.1, forward strand.
TTATGCCATTTACTTCTTTAATAAATATTCTTCCTTTTATGGTGTGACCCTTTAGATTCTCCATATTAAACCGGTTGTGAATAAATCAATTAGAACAATTCTAATCTTATTTAAATAAATAAATTAAATTAATAGTTTATTTAAATAAATAAAATTTATTCTACAATAAGGATAAGTCTCCTTAGCGATCAACGACTTTTCAGATAATATAAATTTCAACATTAATCATAAAAGAACCTGTGAGTAAATAGTTACCGTACAATTCAATCCTTCCACCATACAATGTCCCAATTAAACATATGACATGGAATTAATGTCAAGTCTTATTTTATTTAATTATATGTATTTCGATTCCAAAATGCACAACTCCAAATAATGCAAACTCCTTTCTAATTTTATTCCACCTTGGCCAAGGATTCCTGGGTTGTCATTTATCGAATCACATAGGACATATCTCTTCTTTTACTAGATGCGGTAGATTCTTTATTGATCATTCATTATCTCCATATATAACTTATTACACCCAATCATACCCTTTGATATACACTAAGGGTCTTAAGGAATAAGTCAAAGTATAATTCATTAGACATAAGATACTATGATGATCTCAAGTCTGAGGATCACTTGTACTACTATCATATTAGGAATTCCTATTGACAGGCGAGTAAAACTCCATTAGGTATTCCTTAGCAAGTCACGTTCAGTGTACTTATTCTCCAATAAGCACCTACATACTTGCTTTAGTGTCTCCACACAAATGATCATGAGATCAATCATCCGCATCCTATGAGCAAACAACATATGTACCAATCTATTCGGATTTACTAATCCCCTTTTTAGTAATCTATCGATTGAAAATTATTTTAGTTTTTAAGCTATCTAAGAATTTAGATCTCATTATCATGATCATCATCATGATTCTAAAAGTAGTGCTTAAAACTATGGGTTTATCACATATTATAAAAACAACACCATGCAGATAATTAAATGCCTTTAATTAGATAATGCTTTTATTAATAAATGAATAAGATTGTTACAAAGTATATGTTTTATCATCAAGCATGATTGGCTTGTATGTATACTACTTTCAGCCAGTCCTTGTTGTAGGACCGGGCAATCCTTTGCTAATATAACTGACCATGGAATAAAGCGGCAACCCTTTTCTCATTTATCAGAGACAATTCGCTGTATCGGTCTTGCAACCACTAGTCTTCTTCCATTTGGGCATCCATTAATACTCTTAATGATGTCATTTCCACTTCTATGAGAAGTACTGCTTCCATGCCATAGACCAATAAATAAGGTGTAGCTCCATAGAAGTGTGCATTGATGTTCTGTATGCTAATAGAGTTAGAGGCAATAAGTTGGTCCATCCTTTGTAATTGGCGAACATCTTTCGCATAATCTTCTTGATATTTTTGTTAGCTGCTTCCACAGCACCGTTCATCTTGGGATGATAGATGACGGAGTTGAGATGTTTGATGTGGAATTTATTGCACAATTCCCTCATCATCTGATTAATTTGATTCTTGGCCTTATCTGATAGGATCACCTCCGATTGTCTTATTGATAGATTGCATTATTTTTGATGAAACTGATTATGACCTCCTTGGTGACTTTGGAAAGGAGGAAGCTTCCACCCACTTAGTAAAGTAGTCGATCATAGTAAAGATGAACCTATGACTGTTGCTAGCTTTGGGCTCTATTGGCCCAATCACGTTCATCCCCCACATGGAAAAAGGTCATGGCAAACTTATACAATGTAGTTCGTTTGGAGGAGCATGAACGGCATTTCCATGGACTTGACATTGATAACATCTCTTCACATGGTCATTGCAATCTGCTTTAATGGAGAGCCAATAGTGCCCTGTTCTTAGTATCTTCTTTGCAAGTAAGGGACCACTCATGTGTGGACCACATACTCCTCCATGGACTTTATCCAGAAGACTCTGGGTTTGATCTTTGTCTAGAAACCTTAAAAGGCCTATTCCAACATCTCATTTATAGAGTGCATCTCCACTTAAGTAGAATTTCATGGCCATTTTATGGATCCACTTTCTTTCAACTTGGATTGCCCCAGTGGGATTAGATCCATCCTACAGATATTCTTTGATATCTTGGTACCAAGATTAATTGATGGGATATAGTTCATCTGATACTTCTCCAATATAATTTCCATAGGCTAGTGCCATCGGGTTTGTGAATTTAATATCTTGGATTCCTCTCCTTGTAGAGATGTTGAATAAGGAAGCCAGGGTTGCTAGTGCATTCGCAAAATCATTTTGATTTTGAGGAATGTGGATGAAGGCTATATCTTCAAATTCCATAGACATTTTGATAAGCTGCCTATGATAATGCAGCAAATACAATTCTTTGGTGTGATATACCCCAGTGGTTTTCTTAATGACCAATTTGGAATCCCCAAAGACAGCTAACCGTTTGATACCCATTGACTGGGCCAATTTCAATCCCATTATACAGTCTTCATATTCAGTCGTGTTGTTGGTGTTTACAAACTGTAGCTTAGTGGCCATGGGATACTGTTCTCCGGTGATGGATATTAGAACTGACCCTACTCCGGCGCCTTTCATGTTTATAGCACCGTCAAAATATAGTTTCCAAAATTGGCCCGTATCTTCTCGATGGTTTTGATGAACTGTCATTACCCCATCATCGTGGAAGTAAGTTTCCAAAGGTTAGAAGTTCCCTGATGGTGTTTCGGCCAGTTGATACGCAATTCCTTGACCCTTAATGGCTTTTTGATTTACGTAGACGATATCAAACTGCTGAAGGATGAGTTGCTACCTTGATAGTCTACAATTTATCATGGGCTTCCTGAATGTGTATTTCAGAGGATCCATGCGGGATATGAGATGAGTGGTGTGTCCATAAAGGTAATGTTGTAACCTTGTGGCGGCCCATGCTAATGCACAACAGGTCTTTTCAATCAAAGTGTATTTCTGCTCATAGCTGCTAATTCTTTTACTGAGGTAGTAGATGGATTTTTCCTTGCCTTTATCATCCTTCAGTCCCAATATGCAGCCCATGGCGTTGGAGTTGGCTGATATGTACATGAAAAGTGGAATTTTATCCTTTGGAGGCTCTAAAATAGGAGCTTCAATTAACTGTTTTTTGATGGCTAGGAAGGCTTTTTGACAGTCCTCATTTCACTTTCTAGAGGAATTTTTCCTCAAGAGCTTGAAAATGAGCTCACAAGTTGTTGTGAGCTGGGAGATGAATCCGCTTATGAAATTAATTCTCCCTAGGAATCCCCGTATCTCCTTCTCTATCTGGGGCATAGGCATCTCATTGATGACTTTAACCTTGACTGGATCTAGTTCAATGCCTCTATTACTCACTAGAAAGCCCAACAATTTGCCAGATTTTACACCAAAAGCACACTTGGTCGGATTAAGCTTCAAGTTATACTTGCAGAGCCGGTTGAACAATTTTATGAGATGGTCGGTGTGGTCATATTCCTTTCTGGATTTCACGATGATAACATCCACGTAAACCTCTATTTCTTTGTGCATCATGTCATGGAATAGAGCCATCATGGCTCTTTGATACGTAGCACCAGCATTGGTAAGGCCAAAAGCTAACCGCCGATAGATGACGTTTCCCCAGGGAGTGATAAAGGCAGTTTTCTCCCTATCTTCTTCAGCAACCATGATTTAATGATATCTAGCAAAATAATCTGCAAATGAGTACATGCCGAATTATGTCGTATTATCTATTAAGATGTGGATGAAAGGTACCGGGAAGTCATCTTTGAGACTGGTCTTGTTTAAATCTCGATAGTCCACACATACTCATATCTTCCCTCCGGGCTTAGGAACGAGAACCACATTGGACAGCCATTCAGAGTAAGTGGATACCATAATATTGCTTGCTTTGAATTATTTTACAATCTCTTCTTTAACTTTCAAACTCCACTCAAGCTTCAGCCTTCTTAATTTCTGTTTGACTGGCTTGAATCCCTCTTTGATGGGCAGTCGATGAATAACAATATCAATGGACAATCTGACCATGTGATCATGCGACTATGCGAACACATCTTTGAACTGGGTTAAGAGTTTGATCAGATCTTTCATTTGGTTTAGGCTTAGGTCCTTCCCTATTTGGAGTTCTTTGGGATTTTCTGGAGTTTCGATATTGACAGAGATGGTTTGCTCAAGGTTAGGTTTGGGTTTTTCTTTGACCCATCCTTTGATCTCCTCGGGCACTTCATTGTCATCTATCTCTTCTTTCTTAATTCCCATCAGGTCAAAGTCCAGCTCTACATCAAAGTCGTAGTCACTGTTTAGATTTGGTAACTCATCAGCAAAGCTAAACAAATCCAACTTTGGAGTCCTGAAAATAAAATGTTTTTCCTTAATATATGAAACTGTTTCACAATACAAAGCATTAGTAAAAGCACAACAAAAGTAAACTGCTAGCACTAAGGTAACAAAAATAAGCAGTTTAATTATATCTACACTTCGGGGCAGATGGACTTTCTCTACCCTTTTACCCTTTCGAGTGATGCAAGGAGTGCTGCTCCAATTGTCTAGAGTCAGGTCATTATTTACTGCTACAATGAAGGGGTTGTTGTTATCCTCCTCCTCAATGATGGCCAGAAATGAATCTATATTAGGGTCAGCCTCTACCCCTGGAACATCAATCTTAGCCCAATTGATGAAAGGGATTGCAGGCTGGTCTCTTCTTGGACCATCTTCTTTGATATCCTTAACCATACCCTTCGTATGTGCCAGGTAGAACTTCTTTGCAAATTGGCTTTGAACTTCTTATAGGAAAAGCTCATTCGAATCTTTCATTTCCTTAGCTTGAATTTGCATTTCTTTGTCACTGATTGGCTTCACCTTAGGCATCAACATGTTGGACAAAGAAGTACTGATTTTTCCCATAGGTTTCACGCATCCTGCATCAGTGAGATCCAGTAACAAGATGGTTGATAGATGAGTCGGCATTTGATTATGCGAGTTTCTGCGTCTTGATCCATAGACATATCCTAATCCAGCTTTCCCTACTTGACTGGGTATCTGAATTGGACTTTTGATTCTTTGGTGATTCTTTTCTAGCCTTTTGCCTGGCCAAAAACCCAAGGATATCATCTCTTAATCGATAACCAATACTTCAGGAGAGATTCTTGGTTTTAAGGTTGGTACCCCGAGAGGTCGATAGTGAGTGGTGCTCACTTCGAATGCTTGAAAACTAGCGGGCTCAACTCCTTCTTTGAGGCTGACCAAAGGCATATCTCCATGCACATGGACTGGATATTCTGGTTCGGCATTAACAGTCACCAGATTAATAGTGATGATGTATTTCAACTGTTGTTGAAGTGTGGATGGGACTGCTTCTACCATATGAATCCATGGTCTTCCCAACAATAAATTGTATCCAGTAGTGATGTTCAACACTTGGAATGAAATGTGGAATGTATGTGGGCCAATCTCCACTGGAAGCTCTATTTCTCCTACAGTGTCACGTAGTGATCCATCAAAGGCTTTTACAATGACATGACTGCTCCGGATGCAGTTTGGATTGATTTTCATTCTTTCTAAGGTATCATGAGGGAAGATGTTCAAGGAAGATCATCCATCTATCAATACACCCGTATCACATATCCTAAGGATATCACTGTTATATGTAGTGATTTGTGATGACCAGTTCCTTCTACAGGTATGTCATCATCAATGAAGGATATCACATTACTATTAAAGATGTGATCTACCAAGTGATAGAATTTTTTTGTGTCCACCGTTCTTAAAAAATGTGCTTCTTCCAAGACTTAAACCTGGAATTTACAATGATCTTCCGAGGATAGAATCAAATCCATGATGGAGATCTGTCAAGATGCTTCTTTTAAACATTACACCACTTTAGCTTCATTATGCCCCATTTTGCTGAGGAATTCTATAACTTTCTCTTTGGATACTTTCCCCGAATTTTTGATGATTGGCTTTACACACGCTGAGGTAAATACAACAGATTATCCTTAGGTAGGATGGCGATACAATCTGATGTTGATCCCGTATTTTCCCTATAGTTCCATGGGACTCTTTTCAAACTAATTATTGGGTATTGGGGTCTGAATGGCAACATAAGTGGTTTTGGTGCAACTATCTGCATAGGATTCTTTCCTCTGTCATCCCCCATTCCTTGGATTTTCAAGGGTGTTGCAGCTGTGTCCTTTTTATAGGAAATTACTTCTATAATTTCTTTCAAGCTCCATATCCCGAGGGGGGGGGGGGATATCTCCTCTTCTGCAGGAAAGGTATTACCACTATTTACCATTTGAAAATCACCATTCTCAATTAAATTCTAGATTAGGTGACGAAGTGCCCAACAACCTTCTGTGTCATGGGCAGGAGTGTTGGAATGGTATTTACATATTTTAGTAGCAACTAACCTCCTTGATCAGGGGTCCATTGGGGGTAACAGTTCTATGATCTTTCCTTCATTGATCAACATCTGTAGAATTTCCTCCCTAGTTCGGTTTAAAAGGAGTGAACTTTCTTTTGGCTGCAAACTCTCTACGAGCCTGGAATCTTTCTTCCCTTGTAACTTTATCTGCCCAAGTTTCATTATCTTGGAATTGATAATGACCCCTCTTTGCAATTGGGAGGACTCTAGGTGGAGAAATATTTGTTTTCCTTTGGCCAATCTGGCTTATCAACTGCCGAGTTACTTGGTGTTGATATACCATTAATTCAACCAATTGATCAATATGCTCCTTGATGGATTTTATTTCCCTTTCTATCGACGGACTTCCTTCATTTGTTTGTGACGAATCTCCAACGTACTTGAAGTATTTGGAACCTTCTCCACTCCCCGCACAAATAATGTTCACTCCTTCCTCCTGGTGTTGAGGCAGAGCATTGCCTTGAACATGTGGATGTTCTGGCGTTGTCACTACAATCTCACCACTATCTATCATGTTCTGGATCTTGTGCTTCAGAGACCAGATGTGACAACTCAAAAATTTATAAGATCTTGAATGATTAAAATAAAGGTAAAGAATAAAACCTAGATGGGAATTTGAGAATTTATTTAAAATTTTAAGAAGAACCTATAGGGTTTACTATTTGAAAGAGAATAGAGAAAATATAAGTTACAAAATTCCAAAACCTTGGAAATGAATTCATATGTACTTGAAGGAATATTAAGGATAAGGTATTACGATACCTATAAATTTGATGCGAACTAAATGGTGTAATAAATTTTATAATGATACATGTAGAGAAATTTATTAAGAAAAAAAAATTTAAATGAAGAGATGTATAAGGATAAAGAAAATGAGTATATGTATAAGTACTAGTACAAAAATGGCCTTTGGACACGGTGTTAAACCGTAACTATTTGCTTTTAGATACGGGTTTTCGTTTCACAAGTTGCGTGTCCACAGGCTTCGTGACGAATTTTGGTCACGGTGATTCCACCGTGTCGTTTTTTTTTCTTTAAACCGTATCTAATTTCACCCCGTGACTAAAATGATGATATGATGTAAGTATTGGATACGGTGGTAGTTATAACACCGTGACCAATATCTACGTTTATAATTGATTTGTCACGCGAATATTATAAAAAACGTATCTAAAAAAAATTGTTGTAGGCATGTGGTCACGGTTTGGAAGTTCAAACCGAGACCAATATGAATGTAAGATTTTTTTTGGTCACGTGAATTTTATAAAACCGTATCTAAATTACAAAAATGGTCACAACAATGAATTAAAATGCGTGTCTAATGGTTGGTAACCAATTTTCAACTGTGACGAAACAAACATTGGTTTCGGTTTTTCAATGTCTAAAAGGTTCCATTTTTTTATTAAAAAAAATAATTTTTATGGCACAATGTCAATCGCCAATAACAACCTACAAATGAATATGAATCCAAAAGCAAACAATATATATAAGCCTGAAAACACCTTAACCCAAATCTTTCATACATTAAACCGTTCATACCATTAAACTCATTCATTCATATTTATTAAAGTATTTGTATATAACATCTTCAATCAAAAGTCAAAACTCATAATATATATATATATATATACATGCATGTAGAACAACCCCAATAATTCATTAACTTCTCTCCAAGTACGGAGTTATGAAATTGATCCACTCTTCTTTCTCTCCTTGTACAATTTAGAACATTCATACCCAAATACTTCAAGTGCAACGGATAATTGAAAAACAGAATCATATGTACTCAGTCAATAAACAAGTAAATTAAGTAGAGACAACAGAAAGAGTAATTTTCACATACCTATAATACATTGAGCACCCAATACACGACATGTAGAAGCTGAATTTTCAGCTTTAACGTGTCACAATACATAAATAGCCACTCTTGAGGAGAAGTTTGGTTTCAATGACAGTTCGCACCAAATATAACGAGATCTGCCAAAATAATGCAGTAACTGTATATGGCATGGTGACCATTAAAAGATAAACTGATCAATAATTTTTCCAGATAGCTTCAAAGTATTAAGATTGCTTATTTTGTGCCTTTGTACATACTTCCCATGACATTCTGCAATAGACAACATTCAGAAAGTATCAATTTTAAGTATATATTTAGAGAACACGCCATTTTTTCCTATTGGCATTATTCCAATTCTGATTTCAATTGCCCCAAAATTTAAGCATTAAATCAAAATTGCCCCAAAATTTAAGCATATGTTATACTCTCTTAGTCTAGGATTCTCCCTCATTTTGGGGCGAAAGGAGTATTTGATATTAGACAAGTATAATATAGGTGCAAAACTGATAGTATTTGAGAAACTGAGCCATAAACTGAGAACTTCATAGTATTTGATAGTAAAGGTTCGAACAATGTCAGATGTGGTGACAAAATAGATAAGGTTTGCATTTTAGGAATACACCAATCTGGAGTGTACTTCAATAGACATGAATACAAAACAAGTGATTGTTAGCAACATCACTACAGGATTTATAATGGGAACAAGCACCTTAAACAATGAAGGAAGGATTCATACCTTCCAGAATGTTTCAAAAATTAGTGGGGAGGGGGAGGGGGAGGGGGGGGCTGTATAAAAATGCTACAGCTAGTATCTCAAGGTAGTGGTTTGTAGTATAGTTATAGTGTCTCGAGCAGATTTGATAGGCACATTAGTGTACTGAAAGACCACCCAGTGAAGTCTATTAACCATGCCATTTGTTCTTGACCTTCTAGAATATTAAAGATAGCAATCTCTATGAGATACACCAGATGTCGAATCTAGTTGTCTATCGATGTTGTAATCTGCAACATGCAACATATACTTTAATAAAAAATTATTAAAACCACCCAACCTGAATATTGTTGATTACAATCAGATGACATTACCTGCAATCATGGTTTAAGTATAAGGAACGTTGCAAAATTGTAAAGGAACATCATTACAGTATCTCAATGTACAATAAGTGCTCTAGCTAGAAATGTGGCTCCAAGCAGGTCAAGAGTCAAGTAAGATACAAGTACATAACATCAATGGTGCAATTGTATAACAATGTGTCAAAACTAAAAAATGGAATCATAAATTAGCAGTAAATTAAATCACTTAGTTGTACAATATAAGAAAAACAGAGCTAAGTAATTGACACAGAAAATCAAAGGTCACAACAGTAACCTGTAGATTGAGCCTTTACTGATCTGGCCTTTGCCAATGACTGAAAAAAACTTTCAACACTCGTCCTCGAGAGGACAAGCTCCACCCTCATAGAAACAGAATTAAGGCGCAATCCAAAACAAGAGTCTCTCTGTGTACAACAGAGATTGTTCAAAACTGAATTTCTCTTCCTTACATCTCCAAAACCACGGTCTTGGACGTGGAAACCTAAATTTCCTTTCAGATAAAAAGTTGATGCCTGCATTCTTACAAATTTACCTGACAAACATATATTATAAGCCCATGTGATAATATGTCCAACAGCCACACAACTAGATAATATGTCCCATGTGATCATACCACCATTTAGCTTATTCATGAAATATTATCAGATAAAGACTTCAAATGTTACTAAATTGAAGTAATATTCGATATATGCTGTTACCTGATTATACCTTGTCCACTAATTTAGATACTGAAATCCTGATAGAACCAGAAGAAGGCCCACTAGGACAATCCAAGGATCCTAGCATGCAAAAATATAGATACTTAAGTAAAATAAAGCATAGAATTGCAAGTTGCTACGTAGGGCAATTTGCAAAAAGAAAAGACAAAAATATTAATCAATAAATGAAAAAAGGTACTAACCGTTTTGTGGCCATAGTATGCCTGATAGTAGCGAGCCGTATTGTAAAAGAACTAAGCAGGAAAATGAAATAAACATTTTCAGTTCTCAAGTAATGAGCATATTCTGAAATTTACCTAATCTCAAAACACCTATTGCTAGTAAATAAAAAGATTAATGCATATGAAATATATTTAAAATGTTTCATCATCCTTTATCACTGGGTAACAGATATAATAAAAAGACAGCAGAAGACCTTTAATGAAGAATGAGTTTGTTCCATACAAAGCCAATATATAATTTCTCTTCACGTTAAATTTTCAATTTTATATAGGATCCTAATCTAGAGTTAAAGGACTCATAAAATCGTACGATATATTACAGTATACAAATTAAACTATCAGGCATATGTTTGGTATACTATTATACCAAAGTATACTATTATACTTTGAATCCATAACTAGACAGAATTCCACACTGCACATGAGGAAGACTAGATAAACAAGAAAGCTAACCAAAATTAGACAACCAGAACATCAGCAGCAGGACCCTCTTGGATTTGAACGCTGCCCCTTCAAAGGATAAACCATCTAGATTTCAAAGGATAAACCGTTAGCAGTTGATTATACAAACATCTATTTGAGATTGCAAATATGTTGGCATTTGATAATCGTTGATACAATATCCGAAAGTGAAGGCAATTGTCATGCTACCAACCTGACCGAGGGAATAAGAGGAATTTTCAATTACCTAAAAACTGAAGAGTGTGCTTCTTTTCTATTGTATTGTATAATTGTACAAAAACAAAAAACGTTGCAAATTCAATTACCTAAAAACTGAAATATATGTTCTTTCTTTGGAAAAAGAAATGTTTGAACTCCATTTCTCATAAAGTACATTTACCTTAAATTGCAGTACCATGTAACACCATCCTGGTTATCACAATTCATAGTTGATGCAGAGTCGAGAAGAAAGGAGAGGAACAGAACCATTACTAATGGAAATGGGGGGGGGGGGGGGTGTTCAGAAATAACCTCGGAAACAATGTCAACAACAAACACAATTTCTTTTGTTGGAATGCCCAATTAGATTGATGTAGTTTAATTTGCATAGAACTGAGAAAAAACTTGAATCCTTCTTCCAAACTCCGAAGGTAATCATTTATTAAACAATATTGAGGAAAAAAAAGATAGTGCTAACCGTGTAAGTTTGACGAAAAACAGGCAGATACATGATATCTTCATTTTCGCCCCAAGCCCTAATCATCTCCATAGTTGTCTGTCTAATCCTGTGCTCCGTCTTTTGATCCTCAATCACCCTCACTATATTCTCCAAAACCTTCACCCTCACTATGAGATCCCGTGCTTTCTGTCTATTCTTCTCTCTATTTCAGCCCTCTCTTTCTCCCAGCCGTGTCCCTCTCCCTCCTCTGCCTTCTCTCTATTTCAGCCGAGCACGAGGGGCTCCGTGTTTTTTTATAGCCTCCGTGTTTTTTACATACATGAATATTGAACACCGTGTCTAAAAAAATACAAAATTAGTCAGTCGCATAAATTTTATCCGTGATAATAATTCAATAGTAATAAATCGTATCTAAATTTATAAATAAAAATAATCACGTTAATTACAAACTACCGTGATCAAAAATTATATATCGATACTAGCCACGGTGAATTACGGTAACTAAACTTGACTACCTAATTACGTGACCATTACCCTTAAAGAAATTTTTTTATCACGGGTTTTGATGCCACCGTGTCCGTTTAATTTTTGTCAACCGTGTCCAAAGGTCATTTTTGTACTATATATATATACTTAGTGATGTACTATATATATTTTTATAAGAGGAATGATGATGATAAATAGGTTATGACTTATATGGATTATGTAGGTGATTAAATAAATATATATTATTTGAATGTGTATATATTTATTTAGCATATAAAGAGAATGAAGAATAAATTTTTGTGACCTAATATATATTTTAGGAAAGTGAATTAAATAACCTAAGGGTTATAATATGGAAGGATGTTAGTATTTAAAATATAAACTATTTATCCTAAGAGATTTAGTTTATACATCTTCACTAATTAATTTTATAACCTAATTAAAGCAAGTCTAATTGGGTTAAAAAATTAAATGTACATGAGTAAGGATTTAAATTACAAATGAGTAAATGGAAACCCTAATTAAATGATTAGGGTAGGAGATAAATTAAAAGTATTGGACTATGTTAAATTACATGGCCCAAGAAATTATTTAAGAAGCCCAAAAGATTAAATGAGTAACCTAAACTAAGCCCAACATGTGTAGGGCTTTTTGGATCTTTGATTAAGCAAAATGGAGCATTAAAAACTAAACCAAATGGAGGAGGAAAGGCCTAAGATTTTGGCCCAACTAGGGAGAGAAAAGGAGGTGCGTGTATGTAATCATTTTTCTTTCACCAACTCCTTTATCCAAGAGTGCAAGCAATCTCTTAAACAAACTTGTAAGCAACATATAGATGATGAGTGAGAGAAAGAGAGCAAGAGAGTTATTGGGGAATATGTATAGATATGCATAATATATCTATACATATTTTGCTAACAACTAATAGAACATATTTTCTCTTTCATCTATTTCTCCTTTCCAAGCTATCAAAAGAAAATTAGAGAGAGAGGGAGGGCTCGGCTAGAGCAATGGAGGAAGGGAAAGAGGATTTGATCTTCCTTCTATCCAAAATCATCATCCACTTTGATAGATCAAGGAAGAATAGCCACAAATCAAAGGTATAAATACCTTTTATCAAAGTTATTTTAATTTGTTTGAATTCAAACTTGGATCTATGATTCCAAGCTTCAGAACTCTAGGTCTACATGTGTATAAGTGTATTTATGTGTAGATGTATATCTTTTGAGTGTCAAAATTTGGATTAAAAGCATAGAAATGAAAACAATTTTTTTTAAAGTTAGAAAATCCTAATCTTTACTTCTTTTTTCTTAGCATAGATTGTGTTTGGCTTAGTGGTTGTGAAAATTTGATGAAATTAATGAAGGATCATGGTAGATCCTTGAGTTTAAGGAAGTTTATGATGTATTATGTTAGTTTATGGTGGCTAATGTATGATAAATCAATAGATCATGGAAGATTTCTTAGAAAACCTAAGAGTGAGAAAAACTAATTTTACCCAAAACAAAACCTAATATTCAAACAATCATATCTCTCATTATATTTCAAATTTTTGAGTGTGGTCATGTCCTAAAGTTAGACCTATGAGTTCACTTTCAAACCCAAGTGGAATCACTGAAAAAGGAGGTGTAGATTTTTGTATTGATTATTTTTGGTAAAGTAGGCAAAAGCTGGAAATACCAAAAAACAAACTGTCCAAAACTTTGTAAGGGCATTTTCGGCCATTTTGTTATTGAAATAAATTCATGCCTTCTGAGACATGAAAATATATGATATATAGTAGCTTATGTCCAAAGATGAGCTTATTCCGACTTAAATCGATCGAGTTATGGCCATTTCAATTTTTAGGTTTTTTCGACTAAAACTGCTATAGCTTGAGTTCTATAACTCCGATGGCCACGAAATTTAAACTAAAAGTTCATTTTAACATGTGTAAGATTTTGCCAAGAGTTGGGAATTTTTGAAGCTGAGCATGATATAGCTAATTTTCTTAAGTTACGAACTAAAAACGGACTTTTGAAAAATACTAAAGGAAATTGAAAATTTTCAGAAAAATTATTTTTATGTATGGGATATATGTATATATGTGTGGCCAAAATATTAAAAAATAATAAGATAATTTGGTATTTTCATGAAAATAATTTAGTTATAAATAAACGAATTAAATTAATTGTGTAATGTTAAAAATATAAAAAATGAGATTTTATGGCTTGAGAACTCTAGATATGGTATATACAGATTTTTGAGTTTTGGTCATTGATGAAGGGATATTATGTTTATGGCCTTGTATGGTTTTTAAATAATTAAATTAGTAAAGATTAAATAATTAAAATAATTATTTATAAGTTTAATAAATGATTAAATTATTATTAAAAGATTAATAATATTATATTATGATACTATTAAGTGATTGATAACATTTAGATTAAATTATTGATTTAAAATCATATTTAATGATTAATAATATTAGTAAGTGATTTGAATATTATTAAATAATTAATGAGAGCTTAAGATGCATGATGAAAGATAAGTTATTGAGTCAAACATTCAATATGATATATTGAATATATAGTATGATGAATTGGAAATTTAATGTGTTAAAAAAAGAAAATAGTTTGAATCTAGGTTGCTGGATTGTAAGTCAATTTGAATTCAGGTTGTTGGATTGTAGTATAGTGAATCCAGGTTGCTGGATTGGAGGATTAGTGAATCCAGATTGCTGGATTATAGAACAGTTTGAATTCAGGCTTGCTGGATTGAATGACAGTTTAAATCCAGGCTTGCTGGATTGAATGTCTGTTTGAATCCAGGCTTGTTGGATTGGATGTCAGTTTGAATCCAGGTTGCTGGATTGAAGGTCAGTTTGAATACAGTCTGCTGGATTGGAAAACAGATTGCTAAATTAAAATTCAGTTTGAATCTTGGTTGCTGGATTAGGTATTCGGCTTACGGCATTATAAAGAAGAACTTATAAAATGAAAGATTAAGTGTTAATTCACAAGTTATATGATAAAGTAGTGGTACAGTCGGACTCTTTAATGGTTGATGTATAGTATCTGGGCTAAACGATTCCTGCAGGGAGCGGAGGTATATACGAACTAGCTATCGATTTAACTCGCTGTGAAATACAGTGTAGACGAGACGAAAAACTAGTTTGTTGGTTATTTGTGGGAAACCACTCATCATACTGTATTGAACACTTTTAAAGACATGATGTGTGCTAGGTTTAGAATTGTGAATATGTATGATGTTAAGGTGTTATCTAATATTTGATTATGTGGTTAAATGTTAGATAATTTACTTATAAAGTAATAGTATTGTGAGATAAAGTATGTTATGTTAATTGAAAGATTAATCTTATAACTTATAAGTCTTTTCAATAAAGAGATTAAATTAGATTAAGTAACAGTAATCGACGGTACAAGCAAGTTTTCCTTAACTCAAACTTGAGTTATATTCTCAAAGCATGTTAGTGAATAATTATTGTTGATTATTCACATCTATACCGATTATTGATTCGCACTTAGTGTATGTTGCATATTTTCATTAGGTATGAAAGGTGTAGACACTCGAAATTTTCTTTCCCTGTTACTAACACTGTAGGAGGGCAAAACTGTCTTTTTAACTCAACCCCGATCTCAATACCGGGCCGTCAAATCAACCCTAGTCTCAATACTGGGCCATCAACTTAACCCCGGTCTCAATATCGGGCCATCAACTCAAACCCGGTCTCAATA
Organism: Panax stipuleanatus; assembly: GCA_020205555.1. NCBI lineage: Eukaryota > Viridiplantae > Streptophyta > Magnoliopsida > Apiales > Araliaceae > Panax > Panax stipuleanatus. The sequence continues at coordinate 61,739,285 of CM035118.1, forward strand.
CCGGGCCATCAACTTAACCCTGGTCTCAATACCGGGCCATCAAATCAACTCCGGTCTCAATATCGGGCCATCAAATCAACCCCGGTCTCAATACCGGGCCATCAAATCAACTCTGGTCTCAATACCGGGCCATCAAATCAACCTCGGTCTCAATACCGGGCCATCAAATCAACCCCAATCTTAATACCAGGCCGTCAAACCTAGTCTCGATCTCAACCCTGAAGGTACAGGTCAGCCCCTGGTCTCAACCCGGGAGGTACAGGTTAGCCCCGGTCTCAACCCGGGACTTACAGGTCATCTCTGGTCTCAACCCGGGAGGTTAGGTCAACTTCAAAAATAATCCTGAAGCATCACAACATCTCTAGAGAAAAACCTAGAAGGACCAAGTCAGCCTCAGAGATGACAATGAGGATAAACAGATTCGAATGGGATCCAAATCTTGGAAACAACCCCAGGAAGTCAACCGAAGGCCATGCCGATATAGAAGGCAACCCCGGGAGGGGAAAAATGATCATTTTACTAACTCTAAGCCGATTCGTTCAAACTCGAGCCGAATTGATACCACCAAGGTCAGAACGAACCATAACAATGATCCCGAGTGCAAACAGCGCAAGCCAACTCAATGGATAAACTACGGGAAATCGAAGACCTGGCTATGAACCCGTCTTCCTGGACCTAGAAAATGTTTTATCCCATGTCATTGTGACACTCTTGGTGAGGGCTTTCCGGAAAGGTACAGCACACCTCAAATGGACGCTCCGATCAAAAGTTAGAAAGTTTTGAACCTGACATCGCATTGCTCGGAGTGCACGTACTTTAATGCAACGGGACTAGCCACGTGGGCCCTACCACGTGGAGCCACACCTCTACCTGCGGCAGCAGCAGGTAGAGTACAGGCTCCTGGGTCTATATATATGAGCTCACCCCCAGCTCATTTGAAAAAAAGAAAAACGCTTTGAACCCCTGCCCGTTTGGTTTTCCAGCCATTTTCTTGTCTTCCAAACCCAAGTTTTTTCACTCTAACACGTAGATATACCCACATACTACCACATTTTAGAAAATAACCGGTAGATTTGGACGTTTAAAGCCTACGATTTGGCAAAAAGCCCGTGTAGCAGTCCATTGTGAGTATTTTTACGATCCGAAAGTTATTATTACTTCTTCGCACTTTTATACACTTGCATATCAAGTTTCGTTTTCTAAATATGCCCGGAACTTAGTTCCGTGGACGTTTTTGTTAACTTTTGGTACATTTTAATACCTAAACGCATTTTTTGGCATTTTTACAACTCGGTTTGACGATCCATCGCATCCAGCAGCTTTTATATACTTGTATCTTCGTATTGAGCAACTTCGTCGGACTTGGTTATCTTCCCGAACTGGGCTATCTTCCCATTCCGGGTTTGGCTTTTTTTGTATATATTTAACTGTATATATACTAACTTTTCAATTCTGTCATGCACGGATGTCAAATCCACGGTAATTTATTGCTTTTATATATAAATATATATATATATATGCATATATAAGCAACATTCACCACACTGGGTTATCTTTCCAGTCTTGGTTAACTACTTTTTTGTTTATATATATATATATATATATATATATATATATATTTACATTCCAGTTCGGCCTGGATCATTTTGTGGCCTTTTTACTGTTTATATATATATATATAGTCAACCAAGACTGGGAAGATAACCCAGTGTGGTGAATGTTGCTTATATATATATATATATATATATATATATATATATATATTTACATTCCAGTTCAGCCTGGATCATTCTGTGGCCTTTTTACTATTTATATATATATGCAACATTCACCATACTGGGTTATCTTCCCAGTCCTGGTTGACTATTTTTTTGTCTATATATATATATATATATATATATTCCAGTTCGGCCTGGATCATTCTGTGGCCTTTTTACTGCATTTATATATATATATATATATATATATATATATATATATTTATATTTCCTTCTGGGCCTCGGAGTGAAAACCCACCGCCCTTTATTGCTTTTCTATATATATTTACATTATGTCCAGCATAGATCATTCTGTGGCTTTTATACAGCTTATATATATATATATATATATATATATATTTATATTTCAGTCCTGGCATCGGTGGGAAAACCCATCGCCCTTTACAGCTTTCGTATATATAATTATATATATATATATATATATTGCTTTACTTATTTTTATTAAATTGTTGCTTTAAATATTCATTTGATATGAATCGACACTGACATTTTTACGGGCAAACTAGATTTATTTAAATCTCGCCAACTCTAGCTTTCAAACAGTTAAAATTGGTCCAGAAAGAACCGGGAAGCTAGAATGGCTACGATTTATTTAAATCTAGCATTTTTCTAGTTTCAGTTATAAAAGCTACCTCGCGGCCCTTAGATCGCTATCTAGTGGGAACGAGATGCTTCGGCCATGTGCGAGCCAGGATTTACTGATGAATCCTTGGTTCTGGCGATATTTGGATATATTTATGTACAAATTTGAGCTGTGCAGGTTTATCGACCTTCCTATATGAGCGTAGGAATCGTGGGATTCATGATCAAACTAATCAGAATCTGATTCCCACGATGGACAAAATCCACTTTACAAATGTACCCTGCCAGTTTTTCTGTAAAAATGTACATACAAAAGACCTTAAAACGGTTATCCGGATTTAAAGTCTCAACATAGTGAAAATATAATTTGTCGTGTCAGAGTCCCTCCTATGGCTATCATGCCTATGAGGAGACCAACACTTGTATATATGTTGTGGTCGAGGATGCTTCGCAGCCCAAAAATCACCATTCAAATTGAGCCTTAAGGTTGAAAAGATAAAATTGAAGTATCGATATGCTTCAATTCCTATGTTAGCGTAAGGATTTAAAAACATTCTTCCAAAATATCATTCAATAATCTTTTCGAAAAGAGAAGCTTTTGCAAATCAAATTAAACACTTTTGTAAATCAAATCAAAGACTTTTTGCAAATCAAATCAAACCCTTCGTATATAGGTTCAACGATGCATAAACATACTTTTCAAATCAAACATAGGACCAATTTTCTTCCAGCATTCACACACACATAGCAGATTTAAAAGGGAAATATTGAAAAGATGCGGTATCGTGTTTACACGGGAGTTGTGGGGTGCCTAACACCTTCCCCACACTTAACCAAGCCCCCAAACTCAAAACTTTGTTTTCAAAGATCAAGTTTCGACAGTGTCCAGCAATTGGGCCTCTTTTCAAACAAAACTCGATTGAGTTGGTACAACCATTTCAAAACTACCAAGTGGCGACTCTGTAAAACGTTCAAATCGTCGACATGATACATGTTGGCCTTTTCCTAAAAAATCCTTCAAAACCTTTTTTCGCAATAAAAAGTATAAGGGTATAGATAACTTAGGAAGAGAGAAAGATCCGGGTTGTGACCCGACCTGCGAATTTTTTCCCGACGTCGACAGGTGGCAACTCTGCTGGGGACAGTAGAGAGCTTAGGTCGCGTTAAGATCTTTTCAAAAATTTCACTTTCATATCTGCGTATATGTGAATGATGCGTCTTTACATTAAATGAATGCATGAAATGCTGCGTCTTTGCATTGAATGAATGGGAATGAATGCTTTCCTGCTTTTTTAGTGCTTCGCACCCATATTAGTGCTTTGCACCCATGTCATCATATGCATAACGGTGAGACACGATGTATGTGAATGTATGTTGTGTGATTCCACCTCCGGGAGGCAAACTAGTCGGTGATAAGTAATGTCTCTGGGGACGGCTAAGTCTCTGGAGCTTATGAAAATGTACCACCCAGATTCGCTCCAGTTAAAAGATTGGATTAATTTCCCCTCTAGTAGATTATGATGATCTGGGGACCTTCATGCCAAAAAGCCACGAGAGGAGCCTAAGATAGGTCAGCCTCTAATTATCCAAATCCGATGGGAAGCTTCTTCATGCCTTCCTCTTTCAATTCAATGTCAAGTTTTCAATTCCAAAATAAAGGAGCACAATGTAAATATCATAATAAAAATTTATATTTCATATTATAATGCATCTTGTCATCCTGTCATCAAAACAACTGACTTCTGTTTTGCAGGATAAGATTAAAAAACCATAAAAACACATCATGGCATGCATCTTATCCCTACCTACCTCAGGAAATTGACACGCCTACGTTTTGTTGTAGGTGAAAAATTGGTCCTGTTACTAGGTCTAAGTCTAAGAAAGAATTAAGTCCATCCATGGACATGGCTTCCAGTGCTCAGACAGAATCTACTCTTGTCTCTAGGGAAGAGTTTGAAGGACTGAAGAATCAAATAGTCGAATTGGCCAATTTCCTAAGAGAGCAAAGTAAATCTCTTAAAGGAAAGCAAGCCCAAGCTCATACATAACCGGGAACACCTGGTGGTAATGGTGGCAGTCAAGAGACCGAAAAGATAGAGACTTAAATTCCCGGACCACAAAACCAGGACACAACTAACAAAACCTCTGAAAACACCGTCCTCAACAAAGAACATGAAGCTGGTGTTATTCTGAAGAAAGTACAACAGATGGAAGAAACCATCCGGTCTATCAAAGGGACTGGGGCATTTGGCAGTGTCAATTATTCAGACCTCTGTCTATTCCCTGGGGCTCGTTATCCCGAAAAATTTAGAACTCCTGATTTTGAAAAATACGATGGACTTGGAGACCCTTACACTCACTTAAAAGTATTCATTGAAGAACTCGGATCCTATGCAGAGGACGAGAAACTTTGAATGCAGTTATTTCAGAAGAGTCTTACTGGAGAGGCTAGAGCCTGGTACGCTCGTCTAGACAACTCCAAAATTCATAGTTGATAAGAGTTGGCCCATGCTTTCCTCAGTCAATACAGCTTTCAATCTCAGCTGGCTCCGGACAGATACTAGATAACCAAAATCAAGAAACAAAGTACTGAGTCATTCAGAGAATATGCCCAACGGTGGAGGCGGGTCGCAGCACAAGTCACCCCAGCTATGACAAAGACTGAGATAGTCATGACCTTCATCGATATTCAAGAAGCTCCATATTACGAGAGGGTCCTAGAAGGCATACGAAAACCATTCTCTGAAATGATCAAGCACGGTGAGATGGCCGAAATGGGGTTGAAATCTGGGAAGATAAGGGACCTGGCTGCCTTAGAAGCTGTTGCTGAGCTTATCCAGTCCGAAAATTATGGGAGTAATCCCCAGAGAGCACATAAGAAGAAATATGAAGAAGTGTCCTTAGTATTGCAAGGACAGAATCCAAGGAGTGATTCGAGCAATATGCCCATTCAAAGGAGGAATTATACCCCTTTTCAAGCTCCTACACAGCCTTCAAACCCTCCATTTTAGAAGACTATGGAGGCCAGATGTCGGAGAACATTCACCTCGTTAGGGGATTCACTTAAGAATGTATTGAAACTGTTAATCGCACAGAAGAAGATTGTGCAACTCCTTCCACCAACCAATACTGGTGGACAAAATTTCGACCCAAGCAAGAAGTGTGCCCACCATTCTGGATCTCCGGGCCATAACACCCAAGACTGTTGGTCTCTCAAGCATAAAATCCAAGACTTGATTGACAATGGAGAGATTGTGGTAACCAAACTGGAGCAACTACACGTGCAAGATAATCCCCTCCCTCGGCACCAAGAGGAAAACGTCAATATGAGCAACACAGGAAATGGAGAAGGAGCCAAGTACCTCCGTTTTATGGGGGAATCAACTCCACCCAGCAACAACAGCCCAGACAGTTGGGAGTATTCAGAATGGCAATTCCTAATAGAATAAGAGATTAAGTCTATCAAGGAACAAATTGAACAGTTAGCAGAATTGGTTGTATACCAACATCAAATTACCAGGCAGCTGATAAACCAGACCAATTAGTCTGATGCAAGTCCTCCCACACTGGAGATCAGTACCATTCCCATGAGGGATCACCACTAGTTTCATGAGCATGAACCCTGGGCCGACAAGATGGCCAAAGAGGAGAAATTCTAAGTTAATAGGAAATTTGCCTTTCAAAAAAAATTCACTAACATGAACCAGTTAATGGAGAAAATCCTCCAAATGTTAATCAACGAGGGAATGATTGCAGATTTATTACCTCCATTGAACCCTCGATCCAGGAAATTCAAACCTGACCAAATCTGTCAGTACCACTCCAATGCACCCGGCTATGATACTGAGGATTGCTGGGCACTTCGTAACCTGATTCAGAACATGATTGAAAGCGGTGAATTGATAAGAGGGAATCAAAATTATGGCCTCCCTGATGAAGACACTCTCTTTATTCCCACTGTATGGAATCAAGATACAGTGGCTGTTGTTTCCTGTGACAATGAACCAACCCTCACACCCTTAGTACTTCCAGGGAAAGGGGTCCAAGAAACACAAAATCCTGTGAAGGTGGTCGCACCCGAGCCTTTAATCTTATCGTTCAGACCTCAGTATCCATTTATCAGTCTGAAAAAAGTCCCATGGAACTACGGGAATGATGAGGGTTCAACCTCAAACAACAATACCATTGTACCAAAGGATAATCTATTGTACCTACCTCAGCGGGTGATCAAACCAGTCATCAAAGCCAAAGAAAAGGTGGCTGAAGAGAAAATCGAAGACTTCCTCAACAAAATAGGACACAATGAAATTAGTGTGGTACAAAGTCTGAAGGATGAGCCCAAACAAATGTCCATCCTAGACTTGGTCTTATCATCGGTGGATCATCACAACATCCTGGTGAAAGTACTGGAAGAAGCCCATCTGCCACATATTGTGGATGCGGAGAAATTTCGTCACATAGTAGAACACATTTTCAACAGTAATGTGATATCTTTTACTGACGATGATATCCCTACAGAAGGGACGGTCATCGTAAATCCCTACACATAACAGTGATGTCTTTCGGATATGTGATCGGAGGTGTGCTCATAGATGGAGGATCATCCCTCAACATCTGTCCCTACGATACCTTGGAAAGAATGAAGATTAACCCAAACCGGATCAAAACCAGTCATGTGGTCATCCGGGCTTTTGATGGATCTCGCCAACAAGCTATGGGAGAAATAGAGCTTCCTCTTGAGATTGGCCCGCATACTTTCTATATGTCCTTTCAGGTGCTCAACATCGCCACCGGATACAACTTGTTGCTGGGCAGGCCATGCATCCACATGGCAGGGGCAGTGCCATCCACCCTCCATTAACAACTCAAATACATTATCAACGGCAACCTTATTACGGTTAACACCGAATCGGAATACCCTGTCTGCATATAGGGAGATATGTCGGTGATTAGCCTTAATGCAGGGATTGAACCTGCTAGTTTTCAAGCCCTGGAGGTGAGTGATACTCAGTATTTATCTATTGGAGCACCAGCCCTAAAGCCAAAGGTCTCCCTTGAAGTAATGACAGTAGGCCAAGAGATGGTATCTTTGGGTTTCCAACCTGGAGAAGGGTTAGGAAAGAACTAACAAGGTATCACAAGTCCAGTCTAAATCCCGAGCCAGACAGGGAGAGCCGAATTGGGTTATTCGTCCGGGTCAAGACCCCAGAACCCACATAAGCACCCTAAGGCTCATGTTTCCACCATATTACTGCCAAATCTCACTGATGCTGGCTTCATAAAGCCAATGAGGAAGATCCCCACTGTTGTATCAGCTATGCTATTAACTCTAATCATACCAGCCGAGGAAAGGGATTCCCCAAAGCCTGAAGGTGATAGCAAAAAGGGAAAAGAAAAGATCATGTACGAAGGACGAGACCCATTTGCTAACATGCGGGTTATCATAAACTATGAGGCTATGAATGATGAGATTCCAAACAATGACGTTGAGGATCAGATTCAAATTCCTCGCATCAAGAGGGGAAACGGGGGCAGTTCAAAGAAAAACCCCAGTCTTATTGTAAAGGATGTCTCAGTCATTATCCGAGACGAGGCAGACAAGCACAATTCCCTGATCTTCCTGGTTCATGAGGATCTAACCTTGGATAACTGGAGTAGCGTCCCGTGCCTCAGTCAAAAAGGGTAAAGGGGGCAGAGAGTCCGCCTGCCCTGTAACATGCTTTCATTTACTGCTTACTTTTGATTGCACAGCTATAGCAGTAACTTTTGTCATGCTTTGCCAAATGCTTTGTATATTTAAGCAGTTGCATATATTAAAGTGAAAGCATTTTTGTATTCAGGACTCCAGAGTTGGATTTGTTTGTCACTGCTGATGAGATGCCAACCTGTCACAGTGACTACAACTTTGATGTAGAACTGAACTTCGACTTGATGGATATTGATCAAGAGGAGGAAGATGACTATAAGGTGCCCGAGGATATCAAAGAACGGGTCAAAGACAAACCCAAACCAAACCTCGACCAAACCACCACTATCAATATAGGAACCTCCAAAAACATCAAAGAAATCAAAAAAGGCATAGACCTCACCCAAGACCAAAAAACCGATCTGATCGAACTCCTAACGCAGTTTCAGGATGTGTTTGCATGGTCGCATGAAGACATAATCGGCTTGTCTACTGATATTGTCATTCATCGAATGCCCATCAAAGATGGATTCAAGCCAGTCAAGCAGAAGCTCAGGCGATTGAAACCTGAATGAAGTCTGAAAGTCAAAGAGGAAGTTGTTAAACAATTAAAAGCCGGTATCATCATGGTATCAACATACCCGGAGTGGCTGTCAAACATAGTCCCCGTGCCAAAGCCCGGAGGGAAAGTGCTAGTATGCTTGGATTATAAGGACTTAAACAAAGCCTGCCTCAAGGATAATTTCCCTGTGCCATTTATCCACATTCTGATTGACAATACGGCACATTATGACATGTATTCTTTTGTGGATTGCTTTGCTGGTTATCATCAAATCATGGTTGCTAAAGAAGACCAGGAGAAAATAGCTTTCATCACTCCCTGGGGAACCTTCTGCTATAGACGATTATCCTTCGGCCTCATCAATGCCGGAGCCACATATCAGCGAGCCATGATGGCCCTGTTTCATGACAAGATGCACAAGGAGATAGAGCTCTATGTGGATGACATCATCATCAAATCTCGGAGGGAAGATGATCGCCTAGACCATCTCAGGAAGCTGTTCAACAGGTTGCGTAAGTACAACCTCAAGCTGAATCCAGCCAAATGTGCATTTGGCGTCAAATCAGGTAAGTTGTTGGGATTTCTGGTGAGTAATCGAGGCATCAAGCTAGTCCGTGCCAAGATTAAAGCCATCACTGAGATGCCAGTACCTTGAACAGAGAAAGAGATAGGTTCCTAGGAAGGATCAATTTCATAAGTCGATTCATTTCCCAGCTCACAGCAACCTGTGAACCCATCTTCAAGCTACTAAGGAAGAATTCCTCCACCAAATGGAATGAGGATTGTCAACAAGCCTTCCTTACCATAAAAAGGCAGCAGGTCGAAGCACCTGTATTGGTACCCTCAAGGGATGGAGTTCCCCTGTTTATGTACTTGTCTGTTAATGCCAATGCAATGGGCTGCATGCTGGGACAGAAAGATGATAGTAGCAAGAAATAGCCATCTACTACATTAGCAAAAGGTTCAGCAGTGCTGAACAAAAGTACACCCTGATCGAGAAAACCTGTTATGCATTAACATGGGCCGCCATGAGGTTACAACATTATCTCCATGGGCACACGACCTACCTCATATCCCGCATGGATCCACTGAAATACGTATTCAACAAGCCAATGTTGAATTATCGACTGTCCAAATGGCAGTTGATCCTACAATAATTCGACATTATATACGTGACTCAGAAGTCCATCAAAGGTCAAGGCATTGCAGATCAATTAGCCGAAGCACCATTAGGAGGGTTCGAGTCCCTGAAGACTTATTTCTCGGATGATGGGATCATGACAATTCAACAACTCTAACATGAGAATACAGTTCAACCATGGAAAATGTATTTTGATGGAGAGATAAACATAGAAGGTGCTGGAGTTGGGGCAGTCCTTATCTCTGGTACAGGAGAACAATATCGCTACCAAACTATAATTTGGCAACACCAACAACACAGCCGAGTATGAAGGCTACATAATGGGGTTGAAGTTAGCCCAATCCATAGGTATCAAACATCTACTGGTCTTTGGAGACACTGAATTGGTTATTAGACAAACCACCGGGGCATATCACACCAAAGAACTACATTTTCTGCCCTATTATTGGCAGGTTGACAAAATATCTAGGGGATTTCAAGACATAACCTTCATCCATATACCTCGGGGTAGGAATGACTTCTTATACGTATTGGCAACGTTGGCTTCCTTGGTCCATATATCCAATAGGAATGTGATTCCCTGCATCAAATTCACATGTTAGAAAACACCGACATATGGGAATTACATTGGAGACATATCAGATGAAATACCTCTTGTCAATCAGCCTTGGTATCAAGACATCAAGGAATATCTCCGAGACGGATCTACACCCGCTGGGGCAAGCCACTCCAAACGAAATCGAATTCATAAAATGGCTATGAAGTTCTATCTGAGCGGAGATGTACTTTACAAAAGGGATGCTGGAATAGGCCTGTTAAGATGCCTTGATAAAGAGCAAGCACAGAGATTGATGGATGAAGTCCACGGTGGAGTCTGTGGTCCACACATGAGTGGTCATCTGCTGGCCAAGAAGATATTAAGAACAGGACATTATTGGATCTCTCTCAAAGCTGACTGTAACGATCATGTCAGGAATGCTTTCAATGCCAAGTACATGGAAATGCCATACACGCTTCTCTAAATGAGCTACATAACATGAGTTCACCATGGCCTTTCTCCATGTGGGGAATGAATGTGATTGGTCCAGTGGAACCAAAAGCCAGCAATGGTCATCGATTCATCTTCACCATGATTAATTACTTCACCAAGTGGGTTGAAGCAGCCTCTTTTTCCAAAGTCACCAAAGAGGTCATCATTGGTTTCATCATAAACAATGTTGTATGTCGATATGGACAACCGGAGGTGATCGTATCAGACAACGCCAAGAACCTAAGCAATCAGATGATGAGAGAACTATGCAGTAAGTTCCACATCAGGCATCTTAATTTTGTCATATATCGGCCCAAGATAAATGGTGCTGTTGAAGCGGCCAACAAGAATATCAAAAAGATCATGCAGAGAATGTCTGCCAATCACAAAGAATAGCCTGACCTGCTGCCTCTAACCCTGTTAGCATATAGGACATCAATGTGTACCTCTACTGGGGCTACCCTCTATTCATTGGTCTATGGCATGGAAGCAGTCCTTCCCATAGAAGTAGAGATGGAGTCCTTGAGAGTGTTAATAGACGCTCGGATGGACGAAGATCAGTGGTTGCAAGACCGATACCACCAACTGTCCCTGATAGATGAAAAGAGGGCTACAAGCCATTTTCTACAGGGCAGTTATATCAGCAAAATATTGCTCAATCCTACAACAAGAAAGTCTGAATACGGCAATTCAAAGAAAATGACTTTGTGCTGAAGAAAGTTTTGGCCAATCAAGATGAAGCCAAAGGAAAGTTCGCCCCAAATTGGGAAGGCCCTTTCATTGTCAAGGAAGTGTTGATAGGAGGAGCTATCAGACTACAAGAGATGGATGGGAGCAAATTTCCCCAACTCATCAATTCAGACACGGTGAAAAGGTATTATATCTGAAACGCATGCATACCCGCATCCTGGTCCTACAAATCAAATCAGGTTCAATTTTCACTAGAAGCTAGAACTACGAATAACCTGATCTCCCTCCACCCGGGTGTACGTAGGCAACCATTTCTGGTGCGGTCAAACTAAACAAAAAAGTCAAAAACTCATCAAACCAAACTTAAAACACAAGATAAATACTTTTCAAACCTCTCTCACATAAAAATTGGACTGCGAAAGACCTGATCTCCCTACACCCAGGAGTACGTAGGCAGCCATTCATGGTGCGGTTTTACCTTCAAGAAAAAATAAAAACCAATCCCAAGATACCGAAGCCATATGAAACCTAAAAACTATCAAGCCTCCTTGGCCAACAGGCCTATCTGAGATACATCAACAACAGGCCTATCACACTGTCAGTCCATCAAGGAGAAGCTTAAGATACATCAACAACAGCAAGTCATGAAAGAAGTGGTAATCACTCAGCAATGACAATACACATCCAAACAGGGAAGTGAATCAAAATATATTTCTTTGATATATAATACAGTTTGATATATACATAGTATCCTGTACATGACAAAAATGGTTGATCTTGTAATACCCAGGAATTCCCTAATATTATTAAATAAATATATTAATGGGAATGAGAATTTATTTGAATATAAATAATTTTGTGTCATGAGATGGATTAATTCAATTATATTAAATTGAATAATTATAATAATTGAGAAATTTATGGAGTTTGCGATAAACTCGTTGATAGCCTTGTGTGGCACAGTGATGAGAAATATTAATGATTATATTAATTTGAGCGAATAATTAATCTATATTAATTGTTAATCGTAGAATATTAATTAATTATCATCGTAGAATAATTATTATAGAATATTAATAGTGATTAATTAATAATATGTGATTATTGCAAGAAATATAATAATAATAATGAGCAACGTGCCTATAATATAATAAGATTTATATTTATATACTGTGCGTGATAAATGAGCAATGGTTGTGGAAGTTAATAATTTCATTATTAATCAATGAGGAATGAATTAATTAATATTATCGTTCATTAATCAATGAGATGAATAATTTATTTATTTGACATTATGAATAATAAAATAATAAGTAAGTTATTAATATAATAAGATTATATTGTACAAGCATGCAATAATTAATAATATAAAGTATATGGAATACAACCATAGTATATAGTGTAGAGAAACACTTATGTGTGACCATGCAAGTATATTTAAACCATATTGTATGATTGTACATTTTGAAACTATATGTTATGACTACATGATAATGCATCTGTTACAAACTGAGTGTGTATACATTAAAATGATATATCATGAATATGTTTTAATCACTTGTTGATTAATACAATTTAATAATACATGAGATAATGTAATGTGATAACATCCAATTAAATTATATCGGTAAGATAGAAATGTACATGAATTATATGTGGAGATGTATATATGAACCTCAAATTTCTATATTGTAATATCATTTCTTCATTTAAAACTATATTGTGAGACTAATGGAATTTATAGCCTAAGGGTATATAATATATATGTGATAAAACTAAGTATGCAGTATGTTATTTTGCCATGTTGCTGAGAATGAGTTGTCCCTAAATGTATGGCTCATTCTCTCCACACGTGAAAAAATCAAAGCCTAAGCCTATTACTTGCATAAATCAATCCTCAGCATTCTAGCAAATCATGATATGGGGAGTGGGCAAAACAGTGTTCTTCAACCACTCTACCAACTCTTCCTTAGCTGATATACAAAGCTTCAATCTACTGGTTCAATTTAATGGACAATTGCATTGTCTGTGTAAAGATTGCTCTATAAATATGGCTCCCTCCCTTCTCTTTTCAAATTGCTAAGAGTTGTATAATTGTTGAGAGCATACACTAGTTATATCAGTAGAGTGAGAGGTGTGGATTAGCAGCAAACTTAGATTGCATTAACAGAGGTATAATTACAGAATTCTTGGTCCTTTATTTTCTGTTTCTGCAAAATGTTTGAGATTTCTTAATTCTTGGTTATGTCGAATTGGATTGTGATTGGGATATAGAACACTTGTTTAGTAGTTATAAGAACTTATATACATGTTTAGTATGCAATGAAACTTGGTTACAGTCAGAATTATTGTGAAATTTGGAAATTGGGTTTGTGGTTTGCCGATTACAGGAACTGTCTGCCGCTGGCCAAGAGCCGGCGCAGCTACGCCAGTCTTGTACTGGGCAGCTGCGCTAGCAGCCTGTTCCAGATTTTGATTTCCTGCTTAAAAGCTGCTAAGTGTAGTGAATTACTATAAACTTAGGCAAGTATGTAAGAATGAGTAATGTATATATATGAGTATATTGATCTAATTTGAGCATGTTGTATTATACTAGCATACATGGTTAGCAAAAAGCGTTAGGTTTCTGAAGTGAACTTAGAAGCTTTAAGAATGGACTTTGATATATAAGCGCCATAGTTAGGTTCTGACTTTTGAGACATGTTAATATGACTTAGAAACACATGAAATGCATGCTAACTTATGTATATAGGTTCCGTGATACAATATGAACATGTGAACCTAACTAGTGCACATTTCTAACAAAAGCGTAGATTTTTAAAAATAAACTTCGATAAATTATATTCATGTTGATATTCTGACCATACAAGCATGTTGATATGGTTTAAGAATGCACGAAAAGCATGTTGACTTGTTTAGATATGTTTCATAGCATGACATGAGCATGTGGACTTCATTTGTGAACTTTACTAAGTGAAAGTGTAAGTTTGAAACTTAAATCTTAACATGTTATTGCAAGTCCCATATTCTGATAATTTTGAACATGTGATAGTACTTTTAGACTCACTAATGAATCATACATGTATGCCTACTATGCTAGATAACGTGAAATCAAGATAGGCCTAAGTGAAGCATGTTTTCAAACTAAGGACAATGATAGTTGCATATATGTGATATGAAAACTCATGAACATGTTTAATACAAGCTATATGAATATCTTATGTGTTTAAAAAGCGAGCATGTTAAACCTTATGAGTTCGTGTCCTTGAATGGCTTTAAGTATTAACTTAAGAACCAATACCATGTATGATTGGATTTGGAAAAGTTATACAAACATAAAAGTATTCTTTAAAATGTATACATGCTACGTGATATTATATGATGTTACTTGAACCCGATTTTGACGGTTAACTTATGAGAATGCCATAACTTGCTAAAATGAAATATATTTAGTATTGATTGTAGTCTTATGTGATATTAATAATATGCGAGTATGTTTGCTAATTGTGATAGTGTCACATGATAATAATGATGTATGAATATGATCAACTTGAGAAAAGAGGAAGTTTAGGATAGAAGTTATATTCTATATAACTGTGTAGCTAGGTTAAAACTTAGCTTATGTGTTGATCGTATATTCGAAGATAAAATATGAAGTTAAATTATATGACTAATGAATATCATATATATATACGTAATTGTATTACGATAGGAATCTGAAAGTGTTGGCTAGCTTTACGTGAGTAAACTACGCATAAGGCAAGTATCCTAAACCCTTGCATTATTTTATTCAACAGATATCGTAA
Organism: Panax stipuleanatus; assembly: GCA_020205555.1. Taxonomy (NCBI): domain Eukaryota; kingdom Viridiplantae; phylum Streptophyta; class Magnoliopsida; order Apiales; family Araliaceae; genus Panax; species Panax stipuleanatus. Next base: position 61,754,560 of record CM035118.1, read on the forward strand.
GCGAGTATCTAAACCTTATCTCTTTGGATACAAGTATTCTATCTTTGTATATTGCGAACTAGTTTCCTACTTAATCATTTGAATTGAATTAGCATACTTGAACTCTTATTTCATTAAAGCTATTATTCATGTTGAACTTAGTATGGTTCTTGAATATTGTGAAAATGTCTATGCCATTTGATTCGGCTAGACTTATATTATTGAAAAGCAACCCAAACTAATTGATTGGTGCGGGATCTTGTATTTGACTGAGAAGAACAACCTTCTTTGAAGGGAATATATAATTGTCAGAGAACCGACGTGCACACTTGAGTATGATTGATTGTTATGCATAACGATGGTAATTTAGGCTGATCACCTGTTGTATCTGTTTTTGTTGGATTTTCAGTTTATTACTGTTAATTCTAGTAGAAGTTCATGGCCCTTAGTGACTGCTCAGTATTCAGTTATCTTGAAATCTTAAATTGATTTATTATTGAATCACATCGATATTATTCTGTCCTTAGTGACTGTTATTGAAAGTTGTTGATATTCTTGTTATCCTTGAACTATCAAACTTTATTATACCCTTTCGAGAATTAAGAATTATATCACTTATCCTTATTGTATATTACTTGCTGAGCAATTTGTGCTCATTCTTGCTTTCCCTAAAACTATTTCAGTTAAGGCAGAGCAGGGCGAACCTTCGGGCGTTGATAAGGGCAAGGGCAAGGGCAAGGCTACCAACTAGCTTGTCTCTGTTATGTTTTAAATATTTTAATATTGTATTGAGATGATGTAGTAAGACTAGATTTGATTATGTTTAAGCTTAAGTTAGATTATGTAATAAGTCATTAATTGATATTATTATGTAATCTATTAAGTACTGTACGTTGCGAGACTTGGGGGAATAATTATAATAAATCATTGTAAATTATTCTAGAATAGATTTTCCGCTGTGATTGTGTGATATTTAGTTATTATTATTGTGATGTATTACCATGAGCACGTGACGAACCGAATTCGAGTGACCCTGTGACGGTCCTGGAATTTGGGGGCTTCACAGGTTGGTATCAAAGCTGTAGTTATAAACCTTAGGAACGAGTGTCCTTAGACTATAACTCAGGCGAACTTAGAAGTTGGAAAGGAGATAAAATTCACATAGAGTTTTCCCTAGAGCAAGACTTAGCGTGTTATGAAATGTAACTTCATTCTATACAATGAACTTATGTTTTATTTAACATTCTAATGGAGTTGCTGTTTCTTGTCTTGTGTTTGTCATTATAGGATGGCAGACACAGAAGTACCCGCTAGAGTGGTCGAGGAGGAGCCTAGAGATATACATGTAGTATACGAGGCACCTTTAGAGGCTGTGCCAGTGTAGGCAGTTGCACCATCCGAGTCTGACGACAAGGATGAGATCGAGGTAGAGTTCAACCCCGAGGAGGAGCCTATGGAGGACGAGCCGGTTGAGGACGAGCCTTCAGAGGAGGATCCCATGGAGGACTCCTACGAGCCTAATCTTGAGGAGCAGATGTTAGGCGAGTACGAGGAGCGTATTCTAGAGTTAGACTGCAGAGTCCAGGAGCTGGAGGAAGAGGCCAAAGAGAGAGAGTCTGAGTTCCAGAAGCTGAGGGACGAAGGCCACCAGAGGAAGCTAGCCATGCAGGAGCTAGAGGTAGAGATCGCTTACCTGCAGGGAGGCAGGGATCCAAATGGGAACCTTATTCCACAGGTCGGTGGCGAGAAATGTAGATCTGGCAGGGAAGCTGGAAGAAGTAGAACAGAGAGAATTGAGTGAGAAGACTAAGAAAGAGGCACTCCGTACTCAGCTAGAGTTGGAGGTGATGGATAGGTTACACTTCGAGGAGAAGTGGGAAGCGGCCAATGAGAGAGCTGACGACCTAGAGGACGAGGTCAGGTGCAAGAAGAGAAAGATGAACAAGATGGGGTATGTGTTCCGTTCAACTTTTGAGAGGGTGATTGATGGTGTGTACCACTACCCGGCAGAACAGGGACAGACTCTACATACTATGAGTCGAGAGCTGGTAGCTTATATAGCACAGTTAGAGTACAAGAGCGCTGTGGAGCGTGGGATGATGGGATGAGACCTTTAGTCAGTTTAGTAATAGTATTTATCTTATGTATTGTATATACTATGTTGTAATCCCAACTTTTTGTGTAAAGTATGGTATAGTGATGTAAACCCCGTGTAAGCTTTTGTTAGAGGGGTAGTATGGTAGTAGGTTGGTATATTCCCTATTTTTTGTGATATTAGGGGATATATGTGATATTATTTATAGCAGTATGCTAGGAAAATCATGTAATGAAACGATTTGGCATATGAATATAAATGAAGTTTATTCAGAAATGTGTTATAATTTATTCTTTTAGTATTAAAAGAAATACTTAAGTAATATACTTGAATAATAATAAAATGAAAACTTGTGATGCAGATAATGCCGCCCAGACGTAGATTGACTACACTTGAGGAGTCAGTGAACAATGAGAGGGAACAAGTTGACCCGATCTAGAAATTGGTAGACTTGTTAGGAGAAGCCTTAAGGGGAAGGAACAATGAACCCGTTCGCCCAAACCCTCAGGCTGTGCCAGTAATAACCTTTAAAGATTTTAAGAGTGTAGGACCCCCGGACTTCGAGGGAACTACCAACCCAATCGTCGCACAAACATGGATCAAAGAGATCGAAAAAGCTTTCACTATAGCTCGGGTAGGCGAAGATCAGAAGACGGTATTTGCCACATACATGATGAGGGGAGAAGTGAACTATTGGTGGGAGGCTAATCAACAAAGAGCTGGAGAAGGGATAATAGCTTGGGATAAGTTTAAGACGCTGTTCTTCGAGAATTACTTCCCGAAGAGTATGAAGAATCGGATGGAGGTGAAGTTCTTAGACTAAAACAAGGTGACATGACGGTGGCGCAGTACGCAGCTAAGTTTAATGAACTAGCGCGAATTTACGGAACACCAAGTTGGAGATGAAGAGAGGAAGGCTAGACGCTTCGAACAAGGGTTGAAGCCGTGGCTGTTCAATAAGGTATCAGTTCTTCAAATTGATTCCTTTGCAACATTACTGGAGAAGGCAATCATTGCGGAAGGTGGCAGTGAGGCCTTAAGTCTGTATAACAAGGAGAAGAAAGGAAAGAATATTGGAGGAGAGAACCGTACGGGAGGAAGCAGTAGCAGAGGAAGCAACTTGGGAAAGAGAAAATGGGAGAATAACAACAACAACAACAAGAACAACAATAATCAATCAGGGAATTTTTGTGGAGGTTTCAAGAAGAGGGCTGAGGGATGCTCAAAGTGTGGGAAGAATCACCAAGGCGAGTGCTGGAAGGGACGTGACACTTGCTACAACTGCGGACAGGAAGGGCACATCTCGCCCAACTGTCCGAAGCCAAAGAAGATCCAAGGGTGTTTTGCTTGTGGCTCAACGGAGCACTGAATTAAGGACTGCCCAAAGAAGGGAAGTGGCGTGGGTAGCAATCAGCAAGGAGGCAACAAGCTGATGATCAGCGGGCCAGCACAATCCAACCGCCCAACCACCAGAACCTTTAACATGACCGTCCAGGACGCCGTGGCTGCGAAGGACATGGTGTCAGGTATAATCCCAATCAATGATATAAATGCTTATGTATTGTTTGATTCGGGTGCCACCTTTCTTTTATATCTGAAGAATTTGCTAGTAAACTTAGTACACCCCGAGAACAATTAGAAAATCTTTTAAACATAGAAGTTGCGAATAAGGAAATAATCCCTATAGAATACGTTTATCGAGATTGTCGCGCAAACATTAGAGGGCATGAACTGAGCGTAGCCTTGATTCTTATTAGACTGGGAGAATTTGACGTAATACTGGGGATGAATTGGTTGTATAACCATGCTGCGATAATTAACTGTCAAAATAAATGTGTGAACCTTCAAACTCCGAGCAAGTCTAAGGTAGTGTTTTATGGTAGCTCATCGCTTAAGCAATCGTGTTGCGTTACGATGATGCAGGCCAAGAAATTGTTAAGGAAAGGATGTGTAGTTTATTTAGCTTACATCATTGATACTCGGAAGGAGGGTGTAGAAATTAAGGATATATCCGTAGTAAATGAATTTCAAGATGTATATTTGGACGATCTGCCTAGTCTTCCGCCAGACAGAGAAATCGAATTCGTAATAGACTTAGCACCGGGAACGGCACCGATTTCGAAAGCTCCATATCGTATGGCGCCAGTAGAAATGAAGGAATTGATGATACAATTGCAAGAATTATTGGATAAGGGTTACATTCGACCGAGTGTTTCTCCTTGGGGAGCGCCAGTACTATTCGTTAAGAAGAAGGACGGATCGATGAGGCTCTGTATCGATTATCGAGAATTAAACAGAGTAACGATCAAGAACCGATATTCGCTACCGAGGATAGACTACTTATTTGATCAACTGAAGGGAGCAAAGTGTTTCACAAAAATCGACCTACGAACAAGATATCATCAACTAAAAGTGAGGGATGAGGACATACCAATGACTGTGTTTCGAACCCGTTATGGACACTATGAGTTTTTGGTAATGTCATTTGGATTGACTAATGCTCCGGCAGCATTTATGGACTTGATGAACCGAGTTTTCAAGCCATACTTGAATAAATTTGTAGTGGTTTTTATCGACGACATTTTGATCTACTCGAAGATAGAGGAAGAACACGCCGACCATCTGAAGATTGTTTTGGAGGCACTAAGAAAGGAGAAGATGTATGCAAAATTTTCAAAGTGCGAATTTTGGATGGAGAAGGTTCAATTCTTAGGCCATGAGGTGGATAAGAATGGAATCTCTGTAGACCCTGCGAAGGTTGAAGCAGTAAGTAATTGGGAACAACCGAGAACACCGACGGAGGTAAGAAGTTTTTTAGGGTTAGCTGGGTACTATCGAAGATTCATCCAAGAGTTTTCTAAGATAGCAACCCCGTTGACCAATTTGACTAGAAAGACGGTGAAATTTGTATGGACCGACAAATGCGAAGAGAGTTTTCAGGAGTTGAAGAAGAGATTGAGCGAAGCGCCTGTGTTATCATTACCAGATGATGCGGGAAATTTTGTGGTGTATAGTGATGCATCGCACAAGGGACTTGGCTGTGTGCTTATGCAGCACGGCAAAGTCATTGCGTATGCATCACGACAATCGAAGAATTACAAAAAACGATACCCTACTCACGACTTAGAGTTAGCGGCAGTAGTTTTTGCGTTAAAGATATGGAGGCATTATTTGTACGGGAAAAAATATGAGATATACACGGACCACAAAAGTCTGAAATATATCTTCACATAGAAGGAGTTGAACATGCGGCAGAGAAGGTGGTTAGAATTAATCAAAGACTATGACTGTGATATTCTTTATCACCCAGGAAAGGCAAACGTGGTTGCCGACGCTCTGAGCAGAAAAGGGAGGGAGAAATTGTTTAATTTGACGACTCAGGAAGAGTTGATAAGAGAGATGGAGAAATTGGAGATAGAAGTGAAAGGACCAGAAAAGTCTGGATAGAGTGAAGGAAGCCCAGGAAAAGGATGAAGAGTGTGAGAAAATCCGAAAGAGGATCACAGAAAATGAGGAAGGGAAATTTCAAATGGATAAAGACGGTATCTTAAGATTCGAAGGAAGAGTGTGGGTACCAGCAGTAACCGAGTTGAGGGAAGAGATTTTGCACGAGGCACACAATACGACATATTCCGTTCATCCGGGAGGCACAAAGATGTACCGAGATCTAAGGCAACATTTTTGGTGGCCCAATTTGAAACGGGAAGTCGCAGAGTGTGTCAGTAGATGTTTGACTTGCCAACGCGTTAAAGCAGAGCATCAACGGCCGAGTGGTTTACTACAACCGTTAGAAATACCAGAGTGGAAATGGGAGCATATTACCATGGACTTCGTGGTAGGACTTCCAGTTACATAGAAAGGTTATGATGCTATTTGGGTTATCATGGATCGACTAACCAAGACCGCACATCTTTTACCGATCAAGATCTGTTACAGTTTGAATCAGTTAGCGGGTCTATACATAAAGGAGATTGTCTCACGACATGGAGTGCCGGTATCTATTGTCTCTGATCGAGATCCGCGCTTCACGTCAAATTTTTGGAAGAGTTTGCAAGAGAGAATGGGAACGCAATTGAGGTTGAGTACCGCCTATCATCCTCAGACAGACGAACAGAGTGAGCGAACTATACAAACGCTGGAGGACATGCTTAGGACTTGCGTGATGGATTTTAAGGAAAGTTGGGACGACCACCTACCCATAGTCGAATTTGCGTATAATAATAGTTACCATGCGAGTATCGGCATGCCACAGTACGAAGCTCTTTACGGAAGAAAGTGCAGAACGCCATTATGTTGGGACGAAGTCGGAGAGCGACAAATACTCGGACCAGAGCTAGTACAACAAACCGCGGACGTGGTGACAGTGATAAGAGCCAGATTAGTAGCAGCTCAAGACCGCCAGAAAAAGTACGCAGATTTGCATCGGCAGGACCGAGACTTTAAAGTCGGCAGTTTTGTTTTCTTGAAAGTATCTCCATGGAAGGGAAAAATCCATTTCGGTAAGAAAGGAAAATTGAGTCCAAGATTCATAGGACTGTTCGAGATACTGAAGTGAGTGGGCGAAGTGGCATAAAAAGTTGCGTTACCACCCGAGTTGGAGCACATCCACAACGTGTTCCACATTTCTGTGTTGCGACCGTACAAGGCCGACTACAAGCACGTGATTTCTTACGAGCCCATTCAAGTGGAGAAGAACTTGGCGTATGAAGAAATTCCTGTCCAAATATTAGATAGGAAAGAACAAACTTTGAGAAATAAAATTATATCTTCTGTAAAAATACTTTGGCGTAACCACGATGTCGAGGAGGCTACGTAGGAATTAGAAGATAGGATGATGAAGGATTATCCCCATTTATTTGTGTAACCTTGTAGCAATTCCGGGACGGAATTTTTATAAGGGGGGGAGGATGTAATACCCGGGAATTTCCTAATATTATTAAATAAATATATTAATGGGAATGAGAATTTATTTGAATATAAATAATTTTGTGTCATGAAATGGATTAATTCAATTATATTAAATTGAATAATTATAATAATTGAGAATATTATGGAGTTTGCGATAAACTCGTTGATAGCCTTGTGTGGCACAGTGATGAGAAATATTAATGATTATATTAATTTGAGCGAACAATTAATCTATATTAATTGTTAATCGTAGAATATTAATTAATTATCATGGTAGAATAATTATTATAGAATATTAATGGTGATTAATTAATAATATGTGATTATTGCAAGAAATATAATAATAATAATGAGCAACGTGCCTATAATATAATAAGATTTATATTTATTTACTGTGCGTGATAAATGAGCAATGGTTGTGAAAGTTAATAATTTCATTATTAATCAATGAGGAATGGATTAATTAATATTATCGTTAATTAATCAATGAGATGAATAATTTATTTATTTGACATTATGAATAATAAAATAAATAAGTAAGTTATTAATATAATAAGATTATATTGTACAAGCATGCAATAAT